>JAZAYU010000093.1:0-600000 GCA_038501625.1 Corbicula japonica | reverse complement strand
CAGGGACTTATGTGGAAGGGTGGAGAAGGGAGGGTGTAGCCAAACGTGTTCATATTAAATAACTATGGATACGGCACCGCGTCTGAGCTGGTCTCCATGGAAACCAGACTTAAGCTCTACTGACGTCATCAATTAGCCCCTCAATTTTCTATAAAACTCATATTTGAACTCGCGCGCGGATCTGAATATTAATGGAAAATTAAGTATTAGTCACTTTGTAAAATTAGCAGATTAAAGTCGTTAGTTTACATTTGTACTGCTTTTATTAACACGGATGACGTAATTTTCGATGTTTTTGCAAATGTATTGATTTATATTTTAGACTTTTATTTATAATACACTTTAAAGAAATCCACGATCAAACAAGCGTAATGATTTGTTTACAAAATGTACACTTTAATGGCAGGTATGCTTTTCCCACACCCTTACTACCGTTTAATTTGATTTAAAGTTTACATCTAACGTAAAAAGTATTTAAATGAGAGAAAAAAACTAAAAATAATTTTCATTGTTTCAAATCCCGAAAACTCGATCATAGTATAGATCTTAGTTGTTTCCTAGTTGAATATTCGGATATTTTTCTTTCTCTTGCTTGTTCGAGTATTACCGAGGATGAGATTCTGCAGCAGCTCGCCCCAGTCTACAACGATTTCAGCCCATAAAGAAGCTATTAAGCAATGATGTAACATTTATCAGATGTGCATCTCTGTAAACTACTTGAAATACACAGACAGAGTGACTTCTTTTAACCATATTTTCATTCAATCGGCACTGGTGCGTGGGATTTCTGTGTTAAATTTTGTTATTATATACTGTAACAATGATTTACTATGCGACTGCCATGCTTAGCTACCCATCAAAATCTAATCTGTGTAATGTACATCTATTAAAGAGAGAACCGTCACTCAGGTTGGAAGAAGTTGTCGTTCGAATATTTACGAACACAAATATCGTCATAGGCATGAAACTTGTAAAAAATTGTGTTCAAACTAAAGTGAACATGAAGAATTTGTATATTATTTGTTCTTTATTTAATTTCTCAGTATTTACTTCTCTTGTCAGATAACCTTTGGATGACACTTGGTTCAGTCAGCCCAAATGAAGGAAGGCAATGAGCTAGGAACGGACAGACGGACGTTCGATGATCTGAGGGAAAATACACTAAGAAATAACACTATGGCATTCAAAGATCTTGGAGAAGGTTGCAGCAGTCCTCACAAAAGTTCAAAAGACAAGGTTGTACATTTTGTTGAACTTTACTATCAACCTTTAGAAAAGTTTACTAAACCAGGACATTTGCGTACGGAGAAGTTATAAACGCTAAATGGACACGTGTAATAATATATGTTAACACAGTGAAATAACTATATGTAAAATAACAAAACATTTTATTAAATATAAACATTTAAACATATCTCTTCGTGAGAGAATATGGGCAAAATCGAATCCTAGCGAAATTCAATTATGTAACCACTTACCTTTTAAAAACATTTCGAAACAAGTTCCTATGAAAAATGATCTCAGTAATTATTTTAAAAAAAACTTGGTCAAGACACTTGTGTTGATTGTCTTGTAATTGCTTCCGTCTAAATCGCTCTAAGGTGGGCTTTGTTTGACGAGTTCTAGTAAAACATTGAAACCTTTACTTAAGTCTACAAAGCAAAAAACGCCTGACTATATGGCAAAGAAAGGCATTACATGACTGTCCAAATTTGAAAAAAAAGCGAAATTGTTTTTGCTGGAGTTTGTTTACGAGAATTAATTGACAGTCACTTTCTTTCCACGTCACTTCTATATTCGAGCCTTATTGAAACTAATCAATGAATTAAAAGTAAGCAGTAACTATACCAACACTGAATCGCGGTAAGGTTCGGCTTTTACGCAATGTAGATAACCCATTCTTGGATATGTGTTTTATACATTGGCTTTAGGCCTCTAAAAGCAGCACTAAATGACTTCAAATTATAACCGATAAGGGATCCATTGAAAATGCTTAATTCGTACATTAACAAGCACTTTCGTCTGTGACAGTGGAAAATTTATAGTACACATAATTTATGACGCCCACAAAGTTGAAAGTCAAAAAGTTAGGAAGTTGTTTACTTAAGGTATGTACCAACTCGAAGTGTTACTGCTATATCTTTAAGACGTGCTGGAGCGCTATCAAATAAATAAATCTTACAGAAGCAAAAGCAATTTATTGATGGGTGTTCAGGAAGAGATTGCCGTTTTCACCTGGCCTGTAAAAAAAGTATGGACATATCTGATTATCGAACGTATCCCGAAAGTTTCACTCTGCTGTAGCTTGCCGTCCTTTTTGCGGCTTACCATACAACATTTAAACACATCTTTGTTAATAAAACACACATTTAAATTGTTAAACAAGATATCCGTCGTTGTTTTAATGTTTATTTAACATATTTGTAAAATTCATGCAAATAAACAAGAAAATTTTGATATCCGCAATATTGATCAATATCGATCTAGGTCTCTTAGCTGAAATGTAAACATATCGCAAATATTTGCTGAAACCTATTTGGCCATTGAAAAGTAATTTATTTAATACAATTTTAATGTTTAATGGAGAGCAAACTAGTTAATCATACCTGACATATTTATTTGATCATACATCTTTTTATCATTTGATAGTGTTAGTATTACATTCTGATTAGCTTGTAATTTGTCTAGTTTACATTTTATTCCAGACGCGTTTCTTTATTGGATTAGGAATAACTTTTTTATTAAAAAGGATAAAAACGATGTGATGTTTGTGAATGTTGAGTGTATGGTCAAACAACCTATAATTACAAACAAGCTTTTTAAAAGATCATCTCTTAAAATTATCTTTCTTCACAGAAACAATTAGTTATTTTTATTTAAATTTAAAAAGTAGTTTTTAGAAGAATGGGACTTTAATTGTCGGTAGGTAAGTGGTTTAAACGTGTATGGCTGGTAATGCCTCCGACGCTTTTAACACAATGGTAAAATTAAAACTGGAGATCAGACTCAAATCTCCAACATCTGAAATGAAGACCAATCTCCATTTCAGCTTATTAGATTGTTGAGATGTTATATCAGTTTTATGATCTTTGTCCCAGTTATTGAATGATTTTCTAAGACATAAGCAAAGAAAATTCACTGTTTTGTATATGGTAGAAAGATATATGTATTTTCAGTATTCATGTAAATTCCTCATTGCCTAAATTACACCGGTAACGTTTAACACCATATATACGGAATTTTTCACATATGCGAACAGTTTAAATCCAGATCAGCAGACACATAAACAGACACGGTCACATCTGACATAAACAGACACAGTCACATCTGACATTAACAGACACAGTCACATCTGACATTAACAGACACAGTCACATCTGACATTAACAGACACAGTCACATCTGACATAAACAGACACAGTCACATCTGACATTAACAGACACAGTCACATCTGACATAAACAGACACAGTCACATCTGACATAAACAGACACAGTCACATCTGACATAAACAGACACAGTCACATCTGACATTAACAGACACAGTCACATCTGACATAAACACACACAGTCACATCTGACATTAACAGTCACAGTCTCATCTGACATAAACAGACACAGTCTCATCTGACATAAACACACACAGTCTCATCTGACATAAACAGACACCGTCTCATCTGACATAAGCAGACACAGTCTCATCTGACATAAACAGACACCGTCTCATCTGACATAAGCAGACACAGTCACATCTGACATAAACAGACACAGTCTCATCTGACATAAGCAGACACAGTCTCATCTGACATAAGCAGACACAGTCTCATCTGACATAAACAGACACAGTCTCATCTGACATAAGCAGACACAGTCACATCTGACATAAACAGACAGTCTCATCTGACATAAACAGACACAGTCTCATCTGACATAAACAGACACAGTCTCATCTGACATAAGCAGACACAGTCACATCTGACATAAACAGACACAGTCTCATCTGACATAAGCAGACACAGTCACATCTGACATAAACAGACACGGTCTCATCTGACATAAACAGACACAGTCTCATCTGAATCTGCACTGGTTGCGTTTTGGTCAGAAATAACCTAATGAATCAAAAAGCGAACAGTGCATATCCTGATCAGATGGCACGGACATGCCGGCTGATCTGGATCTACACTGTTCGCCCGTGGGATAACAGCCATATCCCATGGAGTGAAAGGTAAACGGTATTGAGTGATATTCGTTTTCGTACGTTTTAATTAAAAGCAAATTAATATTTGTTTTGTTAAAGTCAAAAGGGTTCCAGATACAAATGTGAAAATCGTCTAATGTTATCTATGTTCGATTTAAGCTGTTAAAGTCTACCAGGTTTCCGTTATGCAAGTTGCCGCCATGCAGTATTTATGATTTTCAATAATGTTTGTGAATAAGCCAGTTCAATACATCTTCAAATACAGCCTTTTGTGATTGAAGCTTAGAGCGGAAGATAGTCAATATTGAAATCAAATTGACATTTAACTCTACACGGTTAAATTAATCGCATAACATAGCATTTGGGTACTTCTTTTGGAATGATATCAGTGATACGAAGTGCAAACCTTGCGTTAACTTCATATGCACTGAAAAACATTTGACTTTCATAATAACTGAATGACATTATGATATTATTTAAAGAATTACGTAATTGGAAATGATTTATTTAAAAAGATACGGTGCCCTTGTCGGTGCGATCCCTTATCGATGGATCTACTGCTCTACTAACGTTTAATTTAAAGTGATTTTTCTAACATATATTTGTTTGCAGGAGAGCTTATTCAAAACTGTGGTGAAGAAACATTTTGTGAAGGCTAAATTATTCAACCTTGTGTCCGACCTGCTGCAATCTATAGACGACGAAAAACAGGCTCAGCAAGATCTTATCACAGCTTTTCAAACGGTAAGGGAGGTAACCGGCCCAATACGTAAACAGAGTATTGCTGCATCGAAAAAGGTAAAGCGGAGAAGAAAGATAAGCGAGGTGTCGTTGTTGGACAAAATCACACAAAATCGAAGAGAATCGATCCTTAAGCTTGAAGATGTAGACATTTACAATAAAGACTTGCCAAGAATTGGTGAATTGAAAATTAGTGCTAGAGACGCTGATGTAAATGAACATTACACTGATTCGAATGAACTTGTAGAAGGTACAATAACAAGCAAAAACGATTTCAATGAATGCGACGAACATTTAGAGACTGAAATAGTAAATCAAGGTTCTCCTGAAAACAGCAGTGAAAAAGATTTGCGAGGGAGAACAAAGCGTTCAATAAGTTTACCCGCAAACGAAAATGAAAAAATATTAGCCACACACCAGCTGAATAGAAACGAAAATACATTCGAAATAGACCACCTTGTTTTGGATTCAGTTTTAAGAAGTAACGACTCCGTTAACATTGAATGCAATCCGTGTGAACGTAATCTAGAAGAAAAATACCTTAATGAGCCTCAAGAAGCACAAGTAAATAACAAACATTCAGGAATACAAGTTCAAGTAGAGAGTAATACAGACAGTGAAGAAGAAGAAAACCAACTGAAAGGTTTGCTAACCTTACATTATTGTTTTCTAATTATAAAAATGATTCTAGAAATAAATGTAGTGTAAGTTTATCCTTTTTATGATTCAAGTCGAAAAATGTATCATTATTCATACATACCGATATTTCAATGTGTAATGTGTACCTGTAATAAATGTGACGAACTCAAATAATTAAATGCCCTTTCATTGTTAAGTTTAAGACATCAAAAACCACAAAAAGCATTGCATTTTTACACTTAAACAGACTGAACGAATTGCTTAGTCAATAATTAAGATTCTTCTTAACACTTTATCAGTTGTAGGTTCAAATGATGATATGGATAATGACGAGTACGACAGTAGCCATTCTGATGACGATGCTGTTGAATTCAAGAAACTGAACGATCCTAATTATTTTGTGTCTACCATGGAATATAACATAGTACCGGCCTGTATTGAACCGAGGTTGGATCCCATCGCCGAGGCTTCGCACGAATCATTTCAGTCCTTGGGACTGTCGAGTCATGAATCATGTAGTGTGATTGAAATTCAGTCAAAAGAACCAAAAAGGGGTTGGATAGAAGACTACAAGATTGATACAGTAGCATCTAACAATAAAAGTAGTGTAACTAACCATAATAGAGATGTGCTGGATAAATTCAAGGATTCGAAGAAGAAATCAGATAAGAATAAAAGAACAAAGATTAATTGTCATGAAGAGAAAGCGCACAAGGAAAAGAATAAAAGCAATGGATATATATCCCAAAATAAAGGAAACAGTAGTTTTCAAAGTACTTCTAGTTCAGATGAACAGGGTAATTACAATGTAGGCTCGACTAAATCACACAAAAGCATATCTGCACGGTCATCAAGACAACATAATGGCCATGTGCCGAATAAAGGAAATAACAAACAACAACAAAAGGAAAAGAAACTCATTACAATTGATATTTTAGGTGTATACGAGAGTAATACTGATTTGCAAAAGATTTCTAAAAGTGAAATCAGTTCATCAAGGAAAGAAACATCTGTTCAAACACCTAAAAAGCAGGGTTCGAAATCCCCGAAAAAGAAAAGAGAAAGAGAGTGGAGAAAATTTGATATGAAGCCATTGCCTCCTAAAACATTATCCGGAAAATATAGTCATTATATACCAAACTATGCCTTAAAGACTGAACTTTCCCCTACATCAAGGAGTAGTAATGCGAGTTCTGCGGATGATATCAATGAATCATTTAGAAGTTTTCAAAGCTTGCAAGACGACAGGAGATACAAGCAACCGGATTCTGTTCTGTGGGAACGTCTTGATTTATCGGAAGGAAAATCAAAGCCTATAAATAGCTTTGCAAAACATAACGGCGCTCATGGAAGTCTAAATTATAATCAAGATGGCGGAATATACGAGGAAGATGTGCAAGGATATTCCCGTTCTTTCCCATTACAAGAAGCTATTCGAAATATCAAGAGTGCAAAATGTGTTCCACGTTTAAGGGAATTGTCAGCCGTAAGTTGTTGTTCCATTTCCATGTGTTTGTTGTATGCAATCGTGTCAATATTATATTCTGATTGCCAATGAAAACGAAACACTTTAATTTTTTGGAATATTTTTTATATGAGTCAACGTTTAATAAATTGGGTGTGTTTTAAAATCAATTAGTAACAAATCGAGACATTAAGGGTCCATTGATTTTTTAAACTATTCTACAGTAATCCCGTACAAACGCACACAATTTTCGTTTTGGCATGTAGACATGCATGAATTACCTCCAAACAAGTCCATTTGTTAACCTTTACTTACGGCTACACAAATCGAATCTTCATTTCTTAGTTTTATTCAATACAAATGTGATAATGCCAAAGCTTTCCGAGAGCCAGCGACATGAGGGATGTCTCGACGTGAAATTGCTCAGCAACATTCACCGTCCACAATTACTCGCTTGGCCCAAAGACATATTATAGACTTTAAAACATATCTACCTTTACCAATTTATTAAACTTTTACGCACATAAAAATATTCCAAAAATAAAGTATTGCGTTTTCATTGGCAGTCAGTACAGTCGTCAAAAGTTCTAAGTGCACACTTTTCAATTTTGAATATCTTAAAGTAAACTTATTCTAGTTGAATGAAAGTTTGACATAATGTTAAGTATGATCAAACAAAAATACTGTTTTGAAAACCGTGCATACGTTTTATGTATTACGTCATCCACGTCGACATTTATGCATAGTCCCCGTGCGGCAATCGAAATTTATATTTTTACAATCGTTTTTGTTTTTCACATGTTCACCGACTCCGGACAAACACGAAAAACACACCAACAAATTGTAACCATGGAACGGTTGACGTCAGCAGACAACGACATTGCCGTCAAAATTCTTTTCACTGGCACAACTTCAAATTTGTTGTAAAAAATCTTGACGGTTTTCGTAAATGCAAAAAAAATACCTTATTTTTGCACATTTTATTAGTTTAAGAAGAAAGTCAAACGATATTATTTTCTAGATTGATTACATTGCTTACGTTGAACGCTGACGTTACCCAATAACGTCATTAAATATTTACGTAAAACAATGTAAACTCGTAAATGTTAGTGTAACATTTGTTGGATAAGTGTCCAATAAATAAAAATTTAAAACTAAAATTTATAGAAATTCAATAAACTTTAAAATCGAATTATTCGAAAATGACGTTTATTTGGTCAAAAAGCGTGTCCAAAAACTGGTCAATTTTATCGTAGTGAAAACATTTTTTCGTTCGGAAAGGCTGTTACACATCTATCATAGAGAATTGCATCATTCCAAACTGCTAGACAATTCAAAAACTTTTGGCACAAAACATTGTGAAAAAAATGGAATTTTCTCCTTGAAATCTTGTAAAAACGTTATGGATAAAATAGAGAAGAGTGCGTTGGCTCATCGTGCCCAGCAGACCATTAAAAAGCTACAGGAAGCTATTTCATTGCAATGGAATGGCAAACTACAGTATTTCCTTTAAATGTACATGGAATTTAAATTATACAGAGATTAGAAAACGATCACAAATGATAGCCGATGCAATGATAATTAACTTGAGAATTGCTCTCTGAGTACAAGTGAGCAAAAATATTATTATTTTTTAATCTGGTTAAGCAGACTTGAATTTTTTGGTGTGCTTTAATAGAATATTGATTCTTCTTCATTGTAATTTACACTATTTTGAAAGGTTCATTCAAATAATTTGAAAAATCAACATTTATCAAGTGTGCACTTAGAACTTTTGACTAGTGTATGTACATGTAAGGCAATAGGTAAGTAGTTATACTTTCGTTTACATTATTTTAGATATACTTTTGATTATTTATGACTAAATATAGTTATATTTACGGGCAATAAAATTGAATAACATCAGAAGAGTAGAAGTTGATCATTTTCAGAGCATAGATTTTAATTTATCTTTTTTCATATGTATTGTAAATCTTGTCGACCGAAATACTAATCTTATGTTGTTGTTGTTTTTTGCCGACGCATTAATCCATATGAGATCTAGAATCATCAAAATTTAATTTTAAATTAGAATGTTACCAAGGGCACATTCTGTAACATACTTATGTGCAAGGATAATCGAAATAATTTATCAGTTATCAGTTTTCTGTCATAAGCTAACAAATGTATACATTAAAATAAATACCAATTGAATCATTACTTTATTTCCATTCATCAAGATGTGAGTTTCATGTTACGTACTTGTCATAAGCTTATCACCAAGTTTATACGCACTGATTTTCTGTAACGAGAATTCGTAATTATCTTTGTTTTATGTTTAGACTTTACCGAGGGAAGAACGAGTTGGACGTCTATACATTGACCTGAAACAAGAGCGGAGAACTGCTAGTAGACAAGAATATAGACGTCTGAAGGACAGACGGCAAGAAGATGACTTCTACGAATCTACATACCTTTAGCGATCAAGCTAATTGATTCACCCTTTCCTCCATAGACACACCATAATGGTATGGGCAAACAGTGTAGATCCAGATCAGCCGGCACATCCGTGCTGTCTGATCAGGATCTACACTGTGCGCTTTTGTATTCGTTAGGTTATTTCTGACCAAAATGCACATGCGTAAAATGTGTATATATGGAGGAAAGGGTTAAACGCCGATACAAAAACGCCATTCAAATACGGGTAGCCAAAAAGATAGATATAAAAGACAATAAACAATCGGACGTGTGAATAATTTTTCTTAGACTGACATTAACTAGGAGAGAAATTCAAAATTAATGCAAACTACAGTTATTTATGAAATATATTTAAGTATGTTGTATGAATTGAGAGATTCCCGGTGATCAACATCGTGTGAGATGTATGAAATAATGAACTGTTCTCAGATATAACGATGCATTTGCGCAGTGTTGTTTAATTCATAGATGCATTTGCGCAGTGTTGTTTAATTCATAAGGACAAAAAGACAAGTGTGAAGTAAACGCCGAAACAAACTTACAGGGAAAATAGCTTGTGATTACTGAGTAAGCCATGCAAATCAAAACACACTTAAAATGTTTGCTTTTTTCATAGCATTCGATGTCAGCAACTCTAAATTTGTAATATTTGTTATTTCATTTTTGTTGTTGTTGGCAATCATCCATCAACATAAATAGTCTTGGAACTATATTGAAAGCTGAAAATGTGCATTCTGTTTATCTTATCTTGTGAGATTCAACCACATGTATCATTCCCTCGGCCCATTTCTGTTTTTTTTTATTTAAATTATATTCAAAGTAATATATTTGTCCCTTTTATGTCAGAGTTGCACAGAAGAATTTTCCATTGACTACCTCAGTTGTTATCATATTGATATGCTTTAATTTTGAAGTTGTAAAAGCAGGCCAGTGTTTATGAAAAGTATTTGAAAAGTCAATATAAATTGAAATGATATGTATAAACGTAAAAAATATTACTTTAACTAACAATTATGCGAAGAAGTTAAATGAAAAACTAACTTGAGAATTGGCTAATTTATGAAATCTAGGTTGCCTAAATGTTAACAAAAAGCTTTGCAGCATTGCGAGCGGGTAGTAACAAAGCTGTGCAAACACAGAATATGAATACTTCAAAAGATTAGCTTTTTACGTTTACAATCTCTTGATTTTTTAATTTATAAAATGTAATAACGTGATTTCAGACAATAATATACACATACATATGTCGTTTAACGGTAGGAACAGGTACGCATTTTCTATTAAAATAAAAACATCAGTATAATGATTTTATTATTTTCAAATCTTGATTTGTTGTTTGATTATTCCGATTCATTATTCTGATAATTATATTAAAACAATTATAAAGTTCTAAAATATTTCCTTTTAACACTTCACAGTTATAATAAAATCGCCATTGCAAATCATTTTCATACTTAAATGTGTCATATTCCAAGATTTTAACGTATAGAAAGAATGGTCAGTATGCAGCTCCTTTATAAATCATTGTCAACGTCATAAGGAATACAATCATACCAGTCATAGTTATGTATAAAGATTTCTTTTCACAATTATTATACATTCAACTACTTACAACAAAGTACTATCTAAAGTTAGGTTTCCGCGACATAAAATAAATTCCAGTTGAAAAATATCCGAGTAGCAGTAAAATACTATAAATATTTAAAATTGAAAAAACATTATTTTACTGGATCAGGAGATAGTCAATAAATTAAGGATTGAATAGATATTTGATGGTTTTCATTTGGGTATGGAGACCAGTTGGGTAGTTTAAAGTGTGTGAAGCCCGAAGGGCTTCATGCGTACTTTTAACAATCAAATTGTTTTTCACACATGAAAACCACCAAATATTGATTCAATCTTTATATTTACACACATTAATACTCTCATTTATACAGAAATAATTAGAAGCATTCGTGATATAACGGCTTTTTTAAATGGTTGTTGGAACAGTCAAGTTGACGACAAAGTGATTGACGGCACGTTATTTTCGCAACTCTTTGCAAAACGTGCGTGCTCGGCGACGTCACACGTCAAAACAGTGTGCAACGTCCAATAAATTGTGAACGGTTCTACTGTAGATTGCCTATAAAGTAAAACGTCACACTGTTTACCATCAGAAATAGTGATTAGTCAGATGAATAAGACTTCATCGTAGGGGACGAAGTTGAAGTGTAAATATTGTCAAACATTAGAATAGAGCAACTAGTTTAATGCTGTAAATAAATCTAACAGTCATTGTTACCGATTGTTTCCCCCAATGTATAATAACTATGATGTCATTTCTTTATGCCAACCTGGATTAAAACTTATATCATAATATCCCTTCGGTTAGTAGAAGATTTCGATAAAAACATCAGAGCAGAACAGAACAGAACTGATCAGAACATTTCTTTTATCTCGGAAATAAATTCAACAACATAGTAACCATGTACTACTGTTTAATATTTGGCACGATATGGCCTGGCAGTCGACAACAATCATCAATGTTCAATCTTGATCAAAGTTCAATGTTAAGTTAACCAATAATCAATCAAATGTTTTTCCAATAAATAATCAATCAAATCAATAATCATTCAAATCAATTATCAATCAAATCAACTCTATTATCAATGAATCGTCAATTAAATCTAATACCAATCCAATGTCAATAAAATCAATTATCAATAAAATCAATTATCAATCAAATGTCCAATTTTTATGGATTAAGTTTCAAAAATTGTCTGAATTCATCAATATTAACTTGTAATCGACATGTCAATGGCCGTAGGGACCAATTGTTGGAGATTCCAAACAGTAAACATGATAATAAGTGCACAGACAATTATAAGTTTATAACAAATCAAATTGTAATGATTATCACTGAAGATAAGTTTTGTTTTGAAGTTCATATTCTCATGAATTAAGTGTCAAAATGTTCTGCTTTTGCTTTCATTATAATTTAGATCTGTTTATTACTATTAATATTAGTTCTTTCGTGAACACAAACCGGTAAATTTTCCATGAACATGACGTGTTGGGGTTTTTACACACAACAGGAACCGGAGAAACCAGATTGGCTTGATACGGGTGTAGCTGATTTTATTAATTGTCAAATTTTCCATGAACATGACGTAAAAGTCTATTGTGCACAGCATCACACATTCTGTCGACTGCCTGACGTGGTGTGGTGTCGACCGCCTGACGTGATGGGGGTCTTAAACCACAACAGGAACCGGAGAAACCAGATTGGCTTGATACGGGTGTTGCTGATTTTGTTAATTGTCAAATTTTCCATGAACATGGCAAAAAAGTCTATTGGGCACAGCATAAAACATTCTGTCGACTGCCTGACGAAGTGTGGTGTCGACCGCCTGACGTGATGGGGGTCTTAAGCCACAACAGGAACCGGAGAAACCAGATTGGCTTGATACGGGTGTCGCTGATTTTGTTAATTGTCAAATTTTCCATGAACATGGCGAAAAAGTCTATTGTGCACAGCATCAAACATTCTGTCGACTGCCTGACGTAGTGTGGTGTCGACCGCCTGACGTGATGGGGGTCTTAAACCACAACAGGAACCGGAGAAACCAGATTGGCTTGATACGGGTGTTGCTGATTTTGTTAATTGTCAAATTTTCCATGAACATGACGAAAAAGTCTATTGTGCACAGCATCACACATTCTGTCGACTGCCTGACGTGGTGTGGTGTCGACCGCCTGTTCAGTGATGGAGGTCGTAACACAAAACGGGAACCGGAGAAACTAAATTGGCTTGATACGGGTGTCGCTGGTTTTGTGAATCTGAAAAACTCAAAAAAGGAGAGCAGACACGTGCAATTAAAAAAATGAATTAAGGGTTGGGGGTGGGGTGGGTGGGTGCCGTTTTCGTTCCTAGCTTACATGTGCTGATGACGTCAACGAATGCGTCATCAAAACGTAACTCCAAATGTATTACTAAATCATTCATCATGATTGGCGTCCCTTTGTTAAGGCATCAAAATAAATTTATTCCTTCTTAAAATGGCATTATCGTCTAGAGCCGATCATACTTATTATCTCGGAAATGAATTCAACAAAATAGTAACCATGTACAACTGTTTAATTTTTGGCATATATGGCTGGCAGTCGACAACAATCATCAATGTTCAATCTTGATATAGATCTAATTTCAATGTTAATTAATCCAATAATCAATCAAATGTTAATCCAATTAAAAATCAAATCAATAATCATTCAAATCGATTATCATCAATCAAATGTCAATCAAATCAATTATCAGTCAAATGTCAATTAAATCAAATGTCAATAAAAATCAATTATCAATCAAATCAATTACCAATCAATCCTTTTTTCATGGATTAAGTGTCAAAAATTTTCTGCCAATCAGCGCTTATTGCGCTCACGCCAACAATACAAATTTTTGACAACTTTCAAAAGGGTGTTCGCTTTCCAGAAATTTAAATAAACTATCAATACTGCCGAGCCTTATAAACAGTTTATAGGGTCGGGTACATGTATAGAAATCGGGCTCGTTTGAGATGATTCTAGAGCAGATAAATGTACACCGTCGGTTAAAAACATACCACTGGAAAGCAATTTGTCGTTGAAATCCGGGTGTTTTGTGGCCTAATGCCCAAAACCAAATCATTTATCCATCAAAGGTCAATCACAACAGTTATCAGTCAATCAATCAACTAATCAATCAATCAATCAATATTGACTTGTTATTTACAAGTCCAAAGCCGCAAGTACCAATTGTTCATACGACAGAATTAAATCAAGTAACAATCAATCAATCAATAAATCAATCAATCAATCAATATTGATTTGTAATCAGCACGCCAAACGTCGTAAGTAACAATTGTACAAACGACAAAGATTTAAACTTAAATCAATTATCATTCAATCAATGAAATATCAAATCAAATCAATCAATATTGACTTGCAATCATGTCTAAGGTCGTAAGTACCAATTGTACAAACGACAAAATAAAATAAACTTAAGGGCTTACCACACTCCTCCCAATCATGTTCACCGATACAAAGAAAATTATCAAAATCTCAATAACGGCAAAATGCCGTTAAATGAAACTTAGCACAAATGTATGTTATTAATGTATCTTTACTTTGCAGATGGTTAGACACATTAGAACAGTAAAGACACATAACGAGATCTAAAAATTCCCTCAACTTCTATTTACATAAATTCACAAAAACTAAACAACACAAAAGATCATTTTAAATGCCTACATGAGTAATATGATACTGACAACAATTTATTGTGTCCTCGTGACTTACATAATTTATGTAAACTTTACGAGATATTAGTAAAAGTGTGTTTGACCTTCAATTTTCTGGTCGCTTCCTGGTCGCGTAAACGGATGGCAATCATTGATTTCTCTTTTAACTGTTGAAAGTTTTTTTACAAAGTACACAACATTTTCTTGTCAGTAATATTGACTCACGTGGGAATTTTAAAATTATGTTCTGTATCGCTTAGTTTTTGTGAATTTATGTAAATAGAATTTTATGGTCTAGCTTGTCGTCTTTACTATTCTAACCTGTCTTACTTAATGCAAAATCAAGATATATTTGTAACATTCAAGTGTGCAAAGTTTCATTGAACGGCATATTGCCATTATTGAGATTTTTATAATTTTCTTTTCATCGATGAATAGGAATGGGAGGAGTGTGGCAAGCCCTTAAATCAATCAATTATCAATCAATCGATATTGACTATTAATCAACAAGTCCAACAAGTACCAATTGTACAGACGACACAAAAATAAACTAAAAGAATCAATTATTGATCAATCATTCATTCAAATCAATTAAATTCAAATAAAACGATAGTTAATGTTGACTTTTGACCAACAACAAGTCCAGGGCCGTAAGTACTTATTGTACAAACGACAACGAATCCAATTTATATCTGTTCATAATTCCAAACAGTATATAGGTAATTACTGCATATACATATATCATTGCGTATTGTTTAAGGTAAGACCTGTGTAATAGGCACTATTAAGAACCCAACATCTGATTATATTTTCATCAACTGCTTCATACCACTGACTTTTATGCAAAATTTTAATGATTTTCACCGTGTAGTTTTTGAGATTTTTAGCTTTTTTATTTAAAAAAAGTGAGAAAAAACGTGAAAGTATCCAAATTCTTTAATCGGTGACAAAATTTTTTGTTATTGATAAATTCAACCTTAATTTTTTTTACAGTTTATCCAAAATATGTTATATTTCACTAAACCAATTCAAGATATAATATATAAATACAAAATTTATCTTAAAATGACATTTTTTGACCAAATAAATTTAAAAAATGCATTTTCTATATTTCACGAGACTAAATTAATGAAAATTGTGCAAAATCCTGATTGGTGAAATATACCAAACTTTACCATTTTTTAACTATATACCTTAAACAAAATTTAAACAAAATTTCAGAGAAGTTTACCGTCCAGTTTTAGAAATTTTCAAATTGATGACTTGAATAAACACTATTCTGATAGCGAAAACCCCTTTAATCTTGATTATTTTGCTTATTTTAGTTTAAATCATGAGAATTTTGTATTCAATGACAGAATTACACAGGAAAAAAAGAAATATGCCTATTATTTAAGCTCTAGGATTACAAAAAAAAATAGCTTCCAGTGGGATTTGAACCCTGGTCCTCTTGCTTGACAGAAGTCTATGCTAATTTACTACTATGGTTACCTCCCTTGGATACTCTTCTGGATATAGGTATTCATTACACAGGTCTTACCTTAAATCGACGTGCCTCGTGATTTGACCAAGTCACAGAGTGCCGCACTCTGTATCTTCTTTAAAATCATATGTTTGTGGCATTTAATATTGTATCCAACACCTAGAACAAGAACAGCCTTCATATGAAAACTAAACTGCATTGACCAAATCAAAGAATCGAAGCCAAATTAAAAGTAACATGCACACTCATTAATGTAATATAATAAGCAACCACAGCGATATCAAAAAATCGTACTCGATGAACCTGTCGGAAGGTCAGTGTGGCAATCACTTTATCGGCCTGTTATCGCTATAGTTGCAGATTGTTTATTATTACAATGGTTATCAGATTAACGGTATGTTTAAATAAAGCATGATTTCGCAGCTTGCGTAGGCTGAAAAAGTAAAACTTAACTTCATTGTGTAATAGATCAAACCAGTTTCATTAATAGATGATCACATCACTCTCAAGTCATCTATAAACAATGATAACTGGTCCGGTTTATTATGTTTTGATCGTAATTTCCCGCCTCTCGTTTTTCTCGTGTTGCCATATAAAGGCTTTTTAGTTTAAGTAGAACTCAGGAGATACACGTTATAAAAATATTACATTTTCATTGGAGCAATGTAGAAAAAAGGTAAGTAAATTTTAATATAGACTTTTTAAAATTGTGTTTAAATAAATAGAATTAATTGTTTAATGTGAAAAAATGTTTTGAATTACATTGACAAAGCGTGCACATGGCAGTGATAGATTAGCTTAGTCATGTTTATGCTGTGATTTTCAACTCATAAAGAGGACTTTATGTGGCATAAAAGCACATTTTTGTCGCATAACAGACAATTAAAACACATACAAGTTAATGATTGATAAAGTTTCGTCAAGATTGATTTAGTTTTGTGTCACTTAAGCAAGCTTTGAATTAGACTTGCAGAGATGTAGATTCTGACGATTTAAAGATCGTTTTAAACGTGAACTCAACTAATTAATCTGTCTGCAAAAGGGCAAAACTTTTTAAAAGAGACTTGGCTTGACTACAGCCGAGAAGATGTTACAACGCGAAAAATCTCCACAAGAGACAATAAGAGAGTTGACGAAGCATATATTTCGCCTTTTGTCGAACAGACGGGCATGCTCCCTTTACAATGCACACTTTCAACGTAATTTCTAACATTTCTAGAATTCGGTTGTTAACAACGAACAAACAACAGAAATCAAAACAATCCCCACTGCTTCACGTGTGCTCTTTGTGCTCAGATGCTGGAATCATAAAAAATATATAAATAACTAAAGCAGGTCAACAGTTTCATACATCAATGGATATACTTTAATGTAACCGAGTCTGGAGACTCTCGTGTCACAAGATTTCGGGACGAACGGACGTGCTCGCGTAACCATTATCATCATCAACAACAACAACAACGGTGACGACGTTAATGTTATAATAATAGAACTCTGTTACCTGTAATAATCTGTATGTGAAGAAAAGGCGAGGTTTCGCCACAAGGAAGCATCTCATGTGCTCACATATCATGATAACCTTGTCCCGCGGATATAAAACTTTTTTCATTGTCAACTCATTTGTGTGCTCCAACGTTACATGTCTAGAACACTGACAGCCTCTTGAATCAAAATATTTGCTTGAGTACCTTTTTCTTTTATAAAATTATGGTCTTCATTATTTTTGTGTTCAGTATGTTGGGCAAAAGAGAAAATGGAAGAAAAAGAAAATAGGAACGCGGAGTTCTCCAAGTCAGTAAAGACAAAGAACGTATGTCATTATAATGTATCATCAGTTTATGCTTTTAACATCATCAGTTGACGTCGTCAGTTTATGAGAACAAATTTTAATTTCATAAAAGAACGTTTACAGGATATACATGGAATTTTGAGCTTTAAACATTAATATACCAAATAGTTCATTGTTGAATTTTGATATTTTTGATGAACCAAACTTCAGTTTTATATCCAAAATTAAACTAGAAACTGCAGATTTATATTAAGATTCTTTCACTGGCTGATTTGCTCAGCATACAACCATCTTTTTTACAACTATATTTTTTAAGTCAAATATGCTTATCAGGAATGGCCAATCCAGTGAACACAGCCTCCCTACACAAAGTAGACAGGAAAAGAGAGCATGGTTATACAATGATTAAGTTCAGTCGCCCTCTGTTGTTATGTCGAAATAAAAATGTAGGTAAACAAAGGGGCATATCTCCATTAAATGTGACCTTGACCAAAAGAATTTGGCATCATCACGAGCGTGTTGTCATAAGCAATATAATTTGAAAGTTTCAGGAAGAAATATTAAGAAATTGCAAAGTTATAGCCAACGTTAAGGCATCGCCACACTCCTCCCAATCCTATTCATCGATAAAATAAAAATCATCAAATCTCAGTAATGACAAAATGCCATTCAATGAAACTTTGCACAAATGAAGGTTACTAATGTATCTTTATTTTGCATACAGTAAGACAAAATAGAAAAGTAAAGAAACAAAGCTAGACCTGAAAATTCCTTGAATTCTATTTACATATTAAATTCACAAAAACTAGGCGATGCAGAACATAACTTTAAATTCCCTCGTGAGCGCAATGATACTGACAAGAAAATGTTGTGTACTTTGTAAAAAACGTTCAACTATTAAAAGAGAAATCAGTGATTGTCATCCGTTTACGCGACCAGGAAATTGAAGGTCAAACACACTTTTACTAATATCTCGTAAAGTTTACATAAGTAAATCATGAGGACACAATAAATTGTTGTCAATATCATATTACTCATATGGGCATTTAAAAGGATGTTTTGTGTTCTTTAGTTTTTGTGAATTTATGTAAATAGTTGAGGGAATTTTTAGATCTCGCTATTTTTCTTTACTTTTCTCATATGTCTTACCATCTGTAAAATAAAGATACATTAATAACATACACTTGTGCAAAGTTTCATTTAACAGCATTTTGCCGTTATTGAGATTTTGATAATTTTCTTTTTATCGATGAATAGAATTGGGAGGAGTGTGGCAGGCCCTTAAGTTTTCGTGTCAACATCCAAGTACAAAAAGGGGCATATCTCCATCAAATGTACCTTGACCTAAAGAATTTGTATCATCACGAGCGTGTTGTCATAAGCAATGAAACTTGAAATTTCCATGAAGAAATACTTAGAAATGGCAGTTATAGACAACGTAAAGTTTTCGTGACGGACGGACGGACGAACAAAGCGATCCCTATGTATCACCTTTTCTTTGAAAGGGCGACACAAAAGCCAACTTGAACGTTGCAAAACTCGGATGCAGACTGATATTAATTTACCCCACTAAAACTAAGTAACACTTTTTAACTATAACAATTTATTTCATGTACTTGGGTTAATTTGAGAAACGAAAGTATTAATATGTTTGTAAGGTCATCAGATTCTCAAAAGAGCACATAGGGTACAAGACTTTCAAATTATTATTTCTTTCCTTACACTCTCATTAATTATTACGTACAGTATTATTATAAGCGTGTCATCTCAGCAAACTAAACATAATGTTTACATTTCGCGTGACAGTTTCAAGACATCAAACGCAGGACTTGCGTTTAAGCTAGCAATTTAAAGACGCTGGCAGACAACACAACCCAAAACGTAGGTTATTTTAGTAATTTATTAGTAAATACTTATTAACAATTAAAATTCTGTATCGATATCAATTAGACGTTTCCTTAAAAAACAGTGCACTAGATCATATAACTAAAATCTCAAGCATCTGATTGGCTGAAATGGATTGTCTTATTTTTAGTCTCGGGCCTGTGCTTATTGCGCAAAATTGAAAAAAAAAATAGATAACGAGAATCAGAAACTGAATGAAACTGTATTTATCCTGAAGAGGCAGCTAGAGAAAGAAGACCGCTAAAAAGAAATTTGACAAAGACGGTAAGCTGCATTACTTCTATCTAATCAACTCACATAGTTCATATATTAATATTAATGCAAATTGACGTCGACGAATAATATTTCGATTCAGTTGGTTTCATTTCTCTGCAGTTCGGACAAAGGTAACCAAACCGCCGTGGAGGAGATGGAAGATGAGGGGGATGAAGAAGATTCCAGGGGCATATAACTTAAAGGTTAAAGCCATTTGAAAGGGGCACCATTCCAAAATAACAGTCGAGAAAGGGGCACCATACCAAAATAACAGTCGAATAGATTTTATTTTTCTTGGTGTCAAAATAACGTTTGTTTATGCAGCTGATATATTCCGAGTATTGACCCTCTAGGCCAAGTACCAAGATCAAGTGTTAGTAAAATGTATTCAATGATAGTTTTTGTTGTGTAATTTAAGAGCAAAGAAGTGATTGAAGAGCAGGAAAGGAAGTTTCAAGAGTTTTGTGAGAACACGACTAGACTTCCGAGAGTTTCTGGATGTTTGAAGTGATCGTGTTCGCATAAATCAAAGATTTCTGAGATGAGTACATCTCTGTAAGTAACTTGAATGTTACTGTCTGAAAAAAAAGCCCCCCCCCCCTCCCCTTTTTGCCAAGAGTATTTGAAACTCATGTAAGAAGAATTGCTTACATTTGCTGAAAGATCTCAAGTTTCAGATGTTCTGTGCATTTGAATCTTGCATGGAACAGAGCAGAAATAAGAAAGTTTTAAACAAAAACTTAAAAATAACTAGAAACAAATCATAGCTGTGTGTGTTTCAGCAAAGTGCTCGTGACGTAGTTTCGTTTTCCTGAAATTCCTTATATGGTATTAAGGAAAAAATAGAATTTCTGGAGCGTGTCTTATTTTTTTTAATTTTTCTTTTATTATTTTTTTTATATTTTTTTACAGATTTTCTGAAGTTATTGTATTCACATCATCAAAGATTTCTGAGATGAATACATCTCTGTAAGTAACTTGAATATTTATTTATTCATTTTGTTGCTCTTTACCTGTTTTTACGCATATTTCTTTCAAATTTTGCTGAAAAATATCATTTCCAATAAATGTCTACAGTTTCGGATAGAACTTCCGGCCGCACGAGCGTGCATTCTGGCCATAAAATTACGTCACGCATCGATGGGTGATCCCCCCTCCCGTTTTTGCCAAGAATATTTGAAACTCATGTAAGAAGAATTGCTTACATTTGCTGAAAGATCTCAAGTTTCAGATGTTCTGTGCATTTGAATGTTGCATGGAACATCGCAGAAATAAGAAAGTTTTAAACAAAAACTTAAAAATAACTAGAAACAAATCATAGCTGTGTGTGTTTCAGCAAAGTGCTCGTGACGTAGTTTCGTTTTCCTGAAATTCCTTATATGGTATTAAGGAAAAAATAGAATTTCTGGAGCGTGTCTTATTTTTTTTTTTTATTTTATTATTTTTTTTTATATTTTTTTACAGATTTTCTGAAGTTATTGTATTCACATCATCAAAGATTTCTGAGATGAATACATCTCTGTAAGTAACTTGAATGTTTAGTTATTCATTTTGTTGCTCTTTACCTGTTTTTTACGCATTTTTCTTCAAAATTTTGCTGAAAAATATCATTTCCAATAAATGTCTACAGTTTCGGATAGAACTTCCGGCCGCACGAGCGTGCATTCTGGCCATAAAATTACGTCACGCATCGATGGGTGATCACGGATCGATGAGTAAGGAGGATATATGGTATTAAGGGAAAAAACACTTCACCTTTGGTCTCACCTTGAATTCCATTGTGTTTTCATTCGATTTCAGTGTATTTCTGTTCCTAAATGTTACAATAAAGTTGGTTGTTTGAAATTAATCAAGCTTTGTGGGAGCTTTAATTTTATGCAGTAGAGCAATTAATGCAAAAAAGTTACAAATGCAATAAATGAGATGCATACATACAATCGTAGATCACACTTGATATTTGATCGGTGTGTTGTATTAGAGAGTTGTTTTAACATAAATAATCAAAAATATTGTTACACAGATCAAAGCAGAAAATAGAACACTTCAGCAGAACCTTGAAGATGAGAAGAAAAACGCTGCAAATAAGAGGAAGCTGGTAAGTCTTATCCTTATACTACTCTTTCAGCATATACACACTGTAAGTAAGTCCGCGAATGGTTATATAACCCAATAAAGACTTGATTCGTTAAGTTTTAATCGGCTTGTTGCCCTTTTTAAAGTTTAAAAACACACTGAAATGCCATTTTGAAATTCAAAAAAACCGTATTAAAAAAATATTCCCACAAGTTTACATCATCTGACAGAAATTTTAGTTCAGTGTACGCCTGGTCCAAAGTTTAAATTCGATTTCTTTTGGAGTAAATTCTACACTCTTAACCATAATAGATACTTATATTACTGTGTTTTGTTTTCAAATTGGGTGTGATGTTGAAAAAAAAATGTGTTTAATGGCAGCAGTGATGCACTAATTTCTTCACCTGCTTGTTAAAAATAATAAGCATCACCTTAAATAATACGCATCTTCTGGGAATTGCAGAGGTGGGGTTCCCCATTTTAAGAAAAATATTATTTCTCGCTCAAACATAAAGGTAACCCGTGCAAAAGGTTCTGCTGTAAGCTTTGCTTGTGCTCTTTGCGCAAACTTTAAATAAAAGTTCATCAATGAAATTTAATGCAAATCAACATTGACGACAAATATTTCTGTTCCCAGCAGTACCGAGACTTTCTATACAGATGTTTTCATTTTTCTGCAGTTCTGAAGATGAAGAGAAGAAACGTTTCTTACGGCCTATGAGGATATGGAGAAGGAGGGAGAAGAAGAAAACGAGAGGTATATATTTTTGTGTTGTCTGCAATAGCAGATACAAATATATGGATCCTACTTTACGGCATCGTCGTCGGCGTTAAAAAATTTAGTTTCAATCAATTTATTTAAAAGTTTAACAATTTGAAAGAGGCATAATTAAAAAAAACAACAGTCGATTAGATTTATCTTTCTTGGTGTTAAAAATAATGTTTGTTTATGCAGATGATATATTTCAAGTATTTATCTATAGGACAAGTATTTTCCAATAAAATATTTCTTATCACATTAATTTTGTGATAATGAAAACTTTGTTTATTTCTCTTATTATTTTCCAATAATTCTGTTCTATGTATAACAAAAATGCATGTTATATTTTTGTGAATTAACTTAACATTAAAACTTTTCAGGGACAATGTGCCAACACATAGCCATTAAAATGACTTAATAAAGATGTTCTGAAAATCAACATTACAACTTTATGAAAACAATAACAATAAAAAAATGATACATGAAGAATATGAATCTAATTTCACCTGTGGTGATGGGTGGGGTATTGCTTTCAATAATGATGATGATGGTTCAAGTATTTGTTAGCACAATAGTTACAAAAGGTGAATTCTTGGTCATTCTGCTGGTAAATCATGTATCCTAACTTACGCAGAAAAAAGTCTTAATGTTGACGTTTCCGAAATAATTAACCCTTAATCAAGATCAAACTGTAGGGTACATGTAATAAGAAGGCAAAATGTAGTAATTGTAAAGTTTTGACATGCTTGCCGGTTAAAGATTGACCAATCAGATACATTTTTCACTCAACGAAATACGTATAAAACTCGGAACTCGTGTTAGATTAGCCAAAGTAAGATATGACGCTTTGACTGGCGAATAATATTACTGTTCCCAGCAGTGTCGAGAAGTCTGTATTTTTATTTAGACTGTTTCATATTTCTGCACTCCTCCAGATTCTCTCCAGATGGAAGATCCGCAGACTGAGTTGGACGAGGAAGCGTCTTCTTGCTCTTCCGAGGAAGGGTCCTCTCTCTTTCTCTGCCGAGGTAGAGGATCCAGAGGAACCGCAGATGGAAGAACCGAGGATGGAGTTGAAGAGGAACCACAGATGGAATTGGAAGAAAAACCGCAGATGGAGTTGGACGAGGAAGCGTCTTCTTCCTCTTCCGGGAGTTGGACGAGGAAGCGTCTTCTTCCTCTTCCGAGGAAGGGTCCTCTCTCTTTCTCTGCCGAGCTTGAGGATCCAGAGGAACCGCAGATGGAAGAACCGAGGATGGAGTTGAAGAGGAACCACAGATGGAATTGGAAGAGGAACCGCAGACGGAGTTGGACGAGGAAGCGTCTTCTTCCTCTTCCGAGGGAGAATCCTCTTTCTCTTTCTCTGCCGAGGTAGAGGATCCAGTGGAACCGCAGATGAAATTGGAGGAGGAAACGTCTTCGTCCTCGTGTGGGGAAGAGTTTTTTTCCGAGGTAGAGGAATAGACCCCTGCTTCCGAAGAAAACGAAGAGGAAAAACCAGAAAAGGGGGTATATATGAAGTAATTTTTGTTGCCTGCGATAGAAAATAAACAGAGGCCATAGAGTCCGGCGGCATTTAGTTTAAAATAATTCTCTTTTTAAAACGGAGCATAACTTAAGGAGTTACAATTCTTGTTCACCAATATATACTATATTCTAAAAACGCATGAATTTTGTTTTCGTAACTTTTCATTAACTGTATTTCCCCATGCTTAAATATATGATATCAAAATTGAGTTAATATCAAAGAAAGCTGTAGTATAGAATTAAAATGATTGCCATTTATGTCAATATTGGTTGAAATATTTATTTGTCAGGAGGCAAGAAGCTGGGACCTTAAAAAGAAGGCATAGAATGGCTAGGTTGCTGGATGACCGAAGTGTCGTCTAAAACCCGACGAGTCCGTCTCCAGCAACCAAGGTACAGGCAAGTGATTTCTCGTTAATTTTTCTTTCTTGCCTCTTGTATGGCATGCATTTTGTATTTTCTATTTTTTAGTGTGGCAACACCAGTAATGAGAAATTCAATTTACATGTGATACATGAGGCAAGATTTGAACATATAAGAGTCCTCTTCCTCATCATCATCCTCTACTGTGGAAGAGGAATAACCACGAAGGAAAAGGTACATATGTGTTTATTTCTGTTGACTGTGAATGACTGAAAAAACTGTTTTAAATTAATGTTGATTTGTGCAGTAAAATTCAGTAAGAGTATCAGTATTCAGTTTCTGCATATAGCAATAAACGTGCTATACTGACTTCATTATTTTCCATTTCAGAAACAGAAGGTCCTTGACACCTACTTTTTCAAGGAGCGGTTTTATGAAAACATTATATCTACAATGAACAGGAAGTTTAACCAGTAAGTTACATAGAGCTCTTCAAGCCGACATTTAATCTTTGTCTTCTGTCAGAAACTTCAAGTAAATCCTTGACACAGCAATTTGAAATGGGGCATGTAACGGAAAAAGGTTCATTCGGTCATTTTTAGTGATTTTTTAGTTTGTACTAAAATTAGAAATAACTTACAACTATAAATCAATTTATTTTATGCTTTCTAGTGAATTATAGAATTTTCCCGGTGAAATAAAAATGGTATTTCACCGTTTTCAAACAGTGGAATACCATTTCTATTTTCACTGCATTTTTCACGTTGGTAACCAAACGCATATAACATTCCAAATGAAAACGTTTAGAAAACAGGCTCAAATTTGGATACATGACGTCATGGCATCACGTCATAAACAAACGTTTTTGGCACCATTTCATGGAATTTTTCTGTCAAATTCACACAAATTGTGCGCTAGAAGCATAAAAAGAAAATTTGATTTTACCAGTGAAATATAGAAATATATTTCACTCGTGAACTCCGGAATTATGAATTTTCATTCGTGGCTTCGACCTCCGTCAAAAATACGAATTCCGGAGCTCACTCGATGAAATATATATCCTCTATTTATAACTAACATGCGATTTTGTTACACATTTCAAAAATAAAATGGTATTTTTACCGCGCAATGCACAAATAAATAGTAATGTCGTCTGCTCAAATTTATGACGTCATTTCAAAGATTGACGTCAACTATTCGAAGATACTTTTCCCGTGACGCGCACCAAATAACCCTTAATTTGCATAAATGTTCAAAGCTCTTATTTTATTGTCCTTACCACGAAAGATTGTATAAATTTCGCTAAGAAGTTAAAACTTTCAATGTTTTTTTGTAAAACAGCTTTGAATGTTTAATTGTTATAAGTAAAATAAAAGTTACCAGACAACAGCCTCAATATTTGCAGAAACTTGCAAACAACCGGATGTGAAATCACGATAACGAATTACAAATAATTAGTTTTGCTAATCTTTATAACTGCACTTGTTTTGCATATGAAAATTTTTTTTTGAACTGATGCAGGTTTGTAAAGTTTCTCTGCTGCGAAAGTTGCACAGCTTGCATGTATGTTCCCATTTTGGGGCAGGTCGCGGAAAATGGTATCTTCGATAATACGTTTAGTTCTTAAAAATTTAGAAAGAATTATTTATCATTTTCTGATAACTTATTGGTGATTTCATTAAACATTTTGACGGTATTATAGTATTATTTACCGCGCAGTGACAACGATTAATGTCTCATGCTCAACTTTTGTTCAAGGACTGACGTCAACTTTCCGAAGGAAACTTATCCCGTGACGCGCCACATTTCGTCTCTCAGTAACATCGTCAAAACTGCTGTAAAGAGATCCTTCACTAGTTTTTTTTACATTTACGATGGTTCAAATATTTTGTATCAGCAATTTCAGAACACGAATTCTTGGTTGATAAGATTCCTTATTAACACAAAATAAGGTCGCCACATGAACGAAGCGAAGGTTTCTTTGTGCATTCCACGGAATCGGGGTGATTAAAGTGAACGTGTCCAAGGAGGCTTGTGTTTAGTGATGAGGCTTTGACTTGCCTATTGGTTAAAGGTTGTCCAGTCAGACATCACTCAATAATATACGTTAAAACTCGGAACTCTTTTAAGACTAGGAGAGTAGTATTTGCTGCCTTTATCATTTGAAATTCACAGTAGCGCTTTTTGTGCAGTGTGGCGGCCGTAAAAAGTCTTCCCGTACATATAGTCAGTACTGTTATCAGTAAAATAACCCCTTACTGATGTCATGCAGTGATTGTTACGTATATCAGGGCTATCCGATCAACCTTTTTGGGGGTTGTCCCGGTTAGCTTAATTGGTTGCGTCGCAGGAATTGCAGGGCTAGGCGCTGTCGTCGTGACGGTGCGGGTTCGCATCCAGCTAGAGGCACTATCATTTTAAAATATATAGTTCATCAACACAAGTTATTGCAAATCAACGGCGGCGAATATTATTTCTGTTCTCGACAGTGTCGAGACTATTTCTATTCAGATGGGTTCATTTCTCTGCAGACGTACAGATGCACTGATTGCCAGGCTTACGGCGAGAGCACAGCAAGCAGACCGTAGAATGGGGTATGTAAGTTGTTATGTATTGTCTGCGATAGCAGATAGACATTTATGGATCCTGATGTCCGGCAACATTTAGTTTCGAGAAATTCATTTAAAGATGAAAGCCTTTGAAAAGGTATAATTCCGAAAAAATCAGTTAAATAGATGGCATCTCTCTTGGTGTCAAAATATCGTTTGACGTGCTTGCCGGTTACAGATTGACCAATCAGATACATGTATCCCTCCACGAAATACGTCTAAATCTTAAAACTCTTGTTAGACAAGGGAAAGTAAGATATGCTGCTTTCACTAGCAAATAATATTTCCCAGCGGTGTCGAGACGTTTGTATTTTTATTTAGAGTGTCTCGAGGAAGAGGACGAGGAAAAAGACGCTTCTGAGGAAAAGCAAGAGGAAGAGGACACTTCGGAGGAAGAGACCCCCGCAGTAGGGAGGAGAGATGCAAGGCTGCTAAAAGAAGCAACAGCATGGCTAGGTTGCTTGACGACGGATGTATCGTCTAGACACAGACGAATATGTCTCCAGCAACTTAAATACAGTTTAGTCAATTTTGTATTTTTGTTTCTTGCCTCGTGTATGGTATGCATTTGTATTTTCTCTTCTACTGGTGCGGCAACACAAAATAAGGTCGCCACATGAACGAAGCGAAGGTTTCTTTGTGCATTCCCCGAAATCGGGATGATAAAAGTGAACGTGTCCAAGAAGGCTTGTGTTTTAAGGATATGTTTAATGTTGAGGTTTTGACTTCCCCATTGGTTGAAGGTTGTCCAGTCAGACATCATTCAATAATATACGTTAAAACTCGGAACTCTTATAAGACTAGGGAAGTTGTATTTGCTTCCTTTAAAATGTATAGTTCGTCAACACAATTTATTGCAAATAAACGTCGGCGAATATTATTTCTATTCCCGACAGTGTCGAGACTATTTCTATTCAGATGGGTTCATTTCTCTGCAGACGTACAGATGCACTGATTGCCAGGCTTACGGCGAGGGCACAGCAAGCAGACCGTAGAAGGAGGTATGTAAGTTTTTATGTGTTGTCTGCGAAAGCTGATAGACATTTATGGATCCTAATGTCCGGCAACATTTTGTTTCGAGAAATTCATTTAAAGGTGAAAGCCTTTGAAAAGCATATTTAAAAAAAAACAGTTAAATAGATGTCATCTTTCTTGGTGTCGAAATAAAGTTTGTTTATGCAGATGATATATTTCAAGTATTTACCACATAGTTACTTGATCGGTTTGTCGTATTAGAGAGTTGTTGTAACAGAAAAAATCAAACATATTTTTACACAGATAAAAGCAGAAAATAGAACATTTGTGAAGAAACTGGAAGAGGAGTCGAAAAAAGCAGCAAATGAGAAGAAGTTGGTATGTCTTATACTACTCTTTCAGCATATACACAATGTAAGTTATTCCGCTAATTATTAGTTATATAATAAAGAATTGATTCGGTTACTCTTCGTCGGCTTGTTGCCCTTTTTAAAGTTTAAAACACATTGAAATGCCATTTTCAAATTCAAAAAAAACGTATTAAAGAAACAATTTGCATCATCTGACAAATTTAAGTTCCATGTATGTCTGCTCTAAAGTTAAAATTGGATTATCTTTTAGAGCAAATTGTACACTCTACACCATATAGATACTGATTTTTTCGTGTTGTTGTTTTGTTTTCAAATTTGGTGTGATGTTGACAAAATTTATATGTTTAATGGCAGCAGTGATGCACTTATACTCAGAGATAAATTTCGGTGAAGATATTTATAAGTTCCATGACCTGCTTGTTATAAATAACAACAAGTATCACCTTAAATAATACGCATCTATCTGGAAATTGCAGATTGGGGGACCCACATTTTAAGAAAAAATATTCTTTCTCGTCCAAACATAAAGGTTAGCCATGCAAAAGGTTTTGCTGTAAGCTTTGCTTGTGCTTACCGGTATTGTGCAAACCATAAAAAATAAAATTCATCAACGAAATTTAATGCAAATCAACGTTCACGACAAATATTTCTCTTCCCGGCAGTACCGAGACTTTATATTCAGATGTTTTTATTTTTCTGCAGTTCCAATGAAGATTACTTCACGGCCGATGAGGATCCGGACTCCGAAGCGGAAAGAGAAGAACAAAGAAACGAGAGGTATATATTTTTGTGTTTTCTGCAGTTCGGAAGATGAAGAAGAAACGTTTCTTCAAAGAGGTATAATTTAAAAAACAAACAAACAGGCAATTAGATTTCTCGGCGTCAAAAATAATGTTTGTTAATGCAGATGATATATTTGAAGTATATTACCCTAAAGGACAAGTATTTTTCAAATAAAATATTTCTTTTGTTATGATTTATTCACATTAAATTTGTAAAACTGAAAAATGTGTTTATTTCTCTGTTATTTTCCAATAATTGTGTTGTATAACAAAAATGTGTGTTATATTTTTTGTTAATTAACTTAACATAAAAACTTTTCAGGGACGATGAGCCAACAGGAAAAGGAAAAGTCCTCTTCTTCCTCTCCCGAGGTAGAGAGACGAGGAAGAGTCCTCTCCGAGGTTGAGGACGAAAAAGAGTCATCTTTCGAGGTAGAAGACGAGGAAGAGTCCTCCCCCGAGGTAGAGGACGAGGAAGAGTCCTCTCCCGAGGAAGAGGACGAGGAAGAGTCCTATCCCGAGGTAGAGGACGAGGAAGAGTGCTCTCCCGAGGTAGAGGACGAGGAAGAGTCCTCTCCCGAGGTAAAGGACGAGGAAGAGTCCTCTCCCGAGGTAAAGGACGAGGAAGAGTCCTCTCCCGAGGTAAAGGACGAGGAAGAGACCTCTCCCGAGGTAGAGGATGAGGAAGAATCCTCTCCCGAGGTAGAGGACGAGGAACAATAAGCTTCCGAGGAAAAGCACGAGCAAGAAAACGCTTCCGAGGTAGAGGACGAAGAAGACGACGCTTCCTCTTCTGAGGACTCTTGGAAAAGGAAGTCCTCTTCTTCTTCATCTCCCGAGGTAGAGGACGAGGAACAAGACCTTTCCGAGGAAGAGCACGAGCAAGACGACGCTTCCGAGGAAGAGCACGAGGAAGTAGACGCTTCCGAAGAAGAGGAAGAGAACCCTGCAAGTTTGTAGTTATTCTTGTTGCCTTCAATAGAGGTCCTACAGTCCGGCGGCATCAAGTTTCAAATAATTCTCTTTAAAACGATGCATAACTTAAGGAGTTACAATTCTTGGTGTATACTGTATATTCTAAACAAAAGCGTGCATTTTGTTTTCGTATCTTTTCATTAACTGTATTTCCTAATGCTTAAATATTTGGTATCAAAATTCAGTTTATATCAAAGATAGCTGTAATATATAATTAAAATGATTGCCATTTATGGTAATATTGGTTAAAATATTTTTTCAAGAGGCAAGAAGCTAGGATGCTTCATGAAGCCACAGCATGGCTAGGTTGCTTGACGACGGACGTATCGTCTAGACACCGACGAGTATGTCTCCAGCAACCTAAATACAGGTAAGTCAATTTTGTATTTTTTATTTCTTGCCTCTTTTATGGCATGCATTTTGAATTTTCTCTTTTCTGTTGCGGTTACACCTGTAGGCAGAAACTCATTTTGCATGTCATTCATGAGGAAGGATTTGAAAAATACTTCTGTTTGAAACAACTGATTGTGCTAAAATTGGTTGTGTTTGTAGAATTGCATAATTATGTGCTGTGTTGCTGAAAATTAGTTGTGTTTGTAGAATTGCAGATTTGTTGCGTTTCTGCAAGGATACGTTGTATAAGTTGACTATATTGCCTATGTTTTCAGGTTCAAGAGGAAAAGTGGAGGGACATGATACAGGCGCTACACAAGACCAGACACTGTCAGAATCCATGATGGACAGAGAAGGCAGAGAAGTGAGAAATCAAATATATCATAGTTTTCTTAGTACAATTCCTGTTGAAAGTGTATTGCACATGTAGTCCAATGTAGGAGCATACATCACATCCTGTTGCATAGTCGGTTAAAACAAAAAGATCCTTAAATTCCTTTTTACATTATACTGATTAAAAGTATTATCGCACTGAGCATCTACCAGTATATTGTTACGCATAACAGAAAAAGAGGCCTTCGGACAGGTGACGTCAATTCTTGAAATGATACTCCCTTGCAATATTTCAATTATTAATTTATTTTGCTGTCAGGCGGCTGCCATGCTACATACAAAACACTGTTTTCTTTTTCACAGGTAATCTTATCAGTTTATATTGAAATTTATCGATGAGTTCCACTATATTTAACCCTAGTGACGCAATATTATGGCATCGCATTAGGGACAGAAATCTTAAAGACAATAATAAAAGACGAATCTCGGTAATTTAATATTGACAGGATTATTTAGGTTACGTTGAATTTACCTAAGAACCATTAATTTTCAGAGACAAGATGTCTGATGTTGACTCAGTCAGGGGAACCCGAAAGAGGAAAAACACATTCGGATGTCAGCCACCTTGTAAAAGGAGAAGAATGCAAGTCATTATTATGTATTAACATATCATGAAAACCTTGCCCCGTGGTTATAAAACTTTTTTCATGCCTAACCGAACTCTGAAAATGTATAGAACATCGACAGCCTTCGTGAATAAGAAATATCTTTCTGTTTTTCAAATGTTACTGAGATCAATTATCTCTTCTTTTTTTCAAACAATGTTTTATTTTTGTTAATGGAAGCAATTGAAGCGGTCGAATTGAGCTTAGCTAAAACAAGTTAAATAAAATTACTAAACTGTGTCGCTGAAATGAATATCATTATTTTAGGCTCGGGCGCGGGAACCTAGGACATTCCGCAAGCTAGCTGTATAGCTTCTTCATATGTCAGCCTCGAAACCATAGCAGTAAGTGAGTGTGATTGTCAACCAAATGACTCTCATTAAAATATTAATGATATTGCTTATAAACTGAGCTTCGGCTTTAAAGTATCATTTATTCCGAAACTAAGGTGTTCCTTCCACCTTATAGGTCTTTCTAATTGTTAGAAATCCACGTAATACAGACGCTTGCTCTCTAGACATAATACAGACTGCTAATCTATATATCGAAGGTGAAAAGAAACAAACAGTCGCACATGACAGGGCTGCTACGGCAACAGATGCATGATAAAAATGCATTCTTTGATCGAAGCGACAGTATATGATGTGATATTTGATAGACTGGTTGATGAAGAGACACTTTGTTAAAGAGTATATTTTTAAAAGGGAATGTCTATTAATTCCCAATTTGTGAAGCTATTTCTGCAGATTTTGACTCGGAAAATTAAGAGTAAACTTACAATGGTTTTTAACCAACAAGAAAATAACAACAATTTTAGCAGCCAAATTTTAATTGGTCAATTATTTTATCAAAATATTTTATGAAAATTTATGAACTGATCACATTTTTGACAAAATAAGAAAATTCTTGTCAAACCACCATAACACAAGAAGTATTGTTATGCTGGCATAACATTGGTTACTGGTATTACCTATTGATACTATTAAGTATCATTCAGTTATACATCATTACCATTTGTTAAGCCGGCATAACAACATATTAGGTGTAACCAATTAAAAAAGGTAAAATACTGTCTTATTGAAAGTTTTGCTGAATATGCAAACCAACATATAACCTACTAATGCTTAATTAGAAAGTTATGCTGGCATAACAAGATTTGTATCCAAATTTAGTCTGCGAAACAAATTAGTTTTCTGAAAGATTATTAAAAAGATACAAGAAATAAACAACAGGTTATTCCAGCATAACAATTACTTTCAGACAATCTTTTTGATGGCATAACATCGAAAACAATATTTGAACTAAAGTAAAATTTTAAAGACATTATCACACTGTAATATAAATATTGTGTACAGTTTCAATTTTACATTATCCTTCATAACATGTTATGCTGGCATAACAACTGAAAGACGTATTAACCGTCAAAACAAAGAAATAATGATAAAATTTGCTAACAATATGGAGAACAATTGTCTTGAATATTCTATCAATGAATCTTGTCCCATTTGCAAAAATGCTATTATAATATACTCAACAAAAATGTTTTGCAACTTTTGCATTTTTTAGCAGTTAAAAACAACGAAAGTTATTAAGTGATACAAAACCATCCTAATATGAAAGAACTATTGTCCTAGCATAATATCCTTTATGCAAATTGAAGCTTTTATCAATAATGATTGAAAAAGAATGACGAAAATGATTGGATATAGGCTGTAAGTTTTTCACAAATCAGCAGATTTTTTCCCATATGAGTGAGAAGTGTCACCCCATTGATATTCCTATGCTAGAGCCCCAGGCTAGGTAATTGTCTTTTTTGAGATAACATTTGACGTTTAGTAGGGAACTGGCATTAGAACTGTACAGTTGCAGCAAGCTAAAATGCCTCCATGTCGAAGACTAACATGATCAGCGCCTGCGTGCCATAGGGATGCTCCACGCTGGCATGAGTCAAGCTGATGTTGCCAGACACTTTAGGGTTCATCGTAGTGTAATCCATCGTCTACTGATTTGCTTTGCCGAGACTAACAGCACGTCTGACAGACCTCGTTGTGGACAACACAGATGTACAACCCCAGCTGAGGATCGTTACCTTTGCACATCTGCACTCAGATCAAGAGTAGTGAGTGCAGTTCAGCTACGTGAACGCTTACGTCAAGCAGGAACAAATGTCTCAACGCAGACGGTGCGAAACCGGCTTCACCGTGCAGGACTTAGGGCAAGAAGACCATATGTTGGCGTTGTCTTAACAGACAGACACAGACGAGCAAGATTAGCATGGTCAAGACAGCATCGAAAATGGAACAATCTGCAATGGTCGTTTATACTATTCACCGATGAGTCCAGATTTGTTCTCGATTTCCTTGATAGGAGACGACGAGTTTGGAGACGACAAGGCGAGAGATATGCTCAGTGCAACATTGTTCAGCATGACCGCTATGGTGGAGGCAGCGTTATGATATGGGGCGGTATCGCCATGCGTTCACGTACAGATCTCGTCGTCATCAATGGGAACCTGACTGGTCAACGCTATATCGACGAAGTCTTGCAGCCAATGGTAGTGCCATTCTTGCGCCAAAACAACGCAATCCTTCAAGACGACAATGCCAGGCCACATAGGGCTGCACGCGTCCATCAGTATCTCCAACATAGAAATATCCAGCACATTGATTGGCCTGCTAGGTCGCCGGATCTGTCACACATTGAACATGTATGGGATTTCTTGGGCCAAAGAGTGAGGAACCGTGACCCCCAGCCGAACACTCTACAATTACTGGAAGCAGCTCTGCGAGAGGAATGGAACAGAATTCCCCAGTACATGATCGCCAGAGTGATAATGAGCATGCGACGTCGTTGTGGGGCATGCATACGTGCAAATGGAGGACACACCCGCTACTAACTGTGATCGATGGATAGACAGTGTTTATTACCCATAGTGCTATTAGCAGTCAATGAAATTTATTGTTTTGATTAATTTCTTTAGTTTTTATTCATGTTGAAATGTTCTGTGTTTAAAGTGACAGACTTTTGATTTCTTAGGATGATAGAAATTCAAGTAGAAATTTCGTGAAATTCCACGGACGGCGTACGAACATTCTGTTGTCAAATACACATTAGAAATCTGTCTTCCTACATAATTTTATGTTTACATTGTGTTTCTGTTATGGATTAAATAAAAACATATGTTTTTGTACCATTTGTCTTTTTTATTTTACTTCCATGCAAAACATAGAGAAAGTTGCAAAACATTTTTGTTCAGTATATTTCAGTTTAATTACTCACATGTTATGCTGGCATAACAATTGAAAGACATCATTTAACATCACATTCAATTAATAATAAAATTAGAACGAAGATCAAAAACATCTTTCCAATTATAATCATTCACATGTTAAGCTGGCATAACAATTGAATGACGTCCTTTAACAAACAAAATCAAATTTACCTGTTATGCTTGCATAACAATTGAAAGACATTATTAACCAGACTATGCAAAACTAGCAATAAATGTTAAAATTGGAAAAAAAGACATCTGAATCATTTACAAAAGAACTTATTTCCGATTAAAATCATTCACTTGTTAAGCTGGCATAACAATTGAAAGACATCATTTAACATTTAAACTCATGCACATGTAATGCTGGCACAACAAGACATTATGAAGCAGAATTACATTAAATGAATGATGAAATTAGAACCGCGATAAAAAGGAAATTCTTTCCAATTAAAATCATTCACATGTTATGCTTGCATAACAACAGAAAGACATTTTGAATCAAAATAACTTTCAATGAATGTTAAAATTGGAACAAAGACATCTGAAAAACTTGCAAAATAACTACATTCAAATTTAAATAATTCAGAGCTTATTCTGGCATAACAGTTGAAAGACAACCTTTAACAATTAAAATCATTCACATGTTATGCTGGCATAACAACAGAAAGACATAATGAACCAGCATAACTTCCAATGTATGTTGAAATTCGAACACAGACATCTCAAACATTTGAAAAAAAAATCCAATTAAAATCATTCACATGTTATGCTGGCATAACAACTGAAAGACATCATTTAAAAATTAAATTCATTCACATGTTATGCTGGCATAACAATTGAAAGACATTATGAACCGGCATAACTTTCAATGAATGTTGACATTGGAACAAAGACATCTGAAACATTTGCAAAATAACCTCTTTCGAATAAAAATCATTCACATGGTATGCTGGCATAACAATTTAAAGACATCATTTGACATAACATTCAATGAATGTTGAAATTGTAACGAAGACATTTGAACTTTAGCAAGGGAACTGTTATACCAATTAAAAGTAAACATGCATTATGCTTGCATAACAACTGAAAGATATTATGAGCTAGCATAACTTCCGATGCATTCTAACTGGAACAAAGATATTTTAAATTTTAAGAAAATTTCTTTTAATTTACTCATTGGCATGTTATGCTGTCGTAACAAATTCAATACACTATGAACCTGCATAACACTTAATGAATATTCCAACTGGAACACAGATATCATGTACATGTTTAAAACATTTCACATAACTCACTGACATGTTTTGATGATGTGACAAATGAAATACATTTTAAACTGAAACATAAATAATTTGTACATATGATATGTGCTGGCATAATAACTGAAAGAATCTTCAGTTTGTTAGCCAGCCTTACTGCATTACAGATCACTGGGACAATTTGGTAGTTAAAAATATGCTACATAACATCAACATTGATAAGTAAACTAAAAAATATGCATTGTAAAAAATCATATCATTTCGTTTCATCTGTGACCCTTTTACTCTGCATAAAATAATTTATGGTTTTATCGCCCCTGCGACCAGTGTAGATTAAAATAAGCTGACACATCTGTGCCATCTTTCAGGCAGTAAAGGGTAAGTCTGGCTAACAAATGAAAGACAGCATTAACCTGTGTAACATGGTGAAATAATAAAACTGAAGAAATGATCTCTTTACAGAATATTATTGTTAAACTCATCCCAACGTTGGGCTTCCTTGCAATTAAGCCAAATTTTTAAACAACAAAACAACAATATTTACAAGTTATTGTGGCATAACTGTTGAAAGACAGTATGAAGAAAAACAACATTGATTTAACTTGGTTTCACCTTGTCATGGTTTGAAAGACAGACCAGTTAGCCAGCATTATCGGAGGCATGATATTCACTATAAATATTTTATATTGTTTAGACAATAATTAAATTCCAGTTTAAAAGAGAAGTTTTTAGAAAACTGATTTACTTCCTTCTTGGCATTTATTTGTTAGTTAAATTTATATTCAACTCCTACTGTTATGCTAAAAAGTATTTTAACAATAAAATAAATCACGAATAATTACAAGGTATCTACTGCGAAAAATAATTTTACCTGGTATCATAAAATTTAAGACCAAAACTGACCGAATAAAAAGTATCATTTCTGCTAAAGAAATCCAATGACAAAATAATTATCAAAATATTACTGAATACGAATTATGTTAGAAAAAATATTTCCATGAACGCTATTAACCCTTTACTCCATACAGAAGTGTTTTATTACATGTGTAGCCAGTGTACATCCAAATCAGCTGGCACACATTTGCCATCTGATCAGGTCTTCCCTGTTTTACCATAAGGCGACAAGTGTAGATCCAGATCAGATGGCATATTTGCTGGCTGATCTGGATCTACACTGTTCTCACATGTAAAACATCCTTTTATATGGAGTAAATGGTTTATGATAGCCCTCTCATCAAAACTTGGTTACCGTATTTTCTGTGTTTCATTCATTTAAGAAGTGTATAACAAAATGTGAATTTACATGTATTGTACAAATTTGAGAATAAGAGAAACTATACCACAGATGAGAATCAATATTACATGTAAAAAGAGAAAATATAAATCCCACCAGGGGACTGCAGGATGGTTAAACATTTCAGGGGATATTTTGCCCCTGAAGGAAAATATGGCATGTATGGCCATGCAGCCTCACCATTTTCAATATTTGGTTTTAAAGTAGGCAAACTGAAAGTCAATTCAAGAGTTATGTTCTTGTCCAATCATTAGTCTGTATTTAATGACAAATCAAGTTTTCTTCAATACAAAGAGATTGTCCAATACTTAATATTAATTTTCCAGTTGCTTTCTCATGCGCCAGATGAACCATGATCATAATTAACTTTTCAAATACCCAATGGATGCAGCTTATATGACATGTGCAAGGCTTTATAAGACATGTTCAACGAGTGTAGTTTTCAGCTGGCACATCCTGCAGTCAATCTTAACCTATACTAGAAGTTTTAAGATTCATTGTGGTTATTTCAGAGCATATAGCATAGTGCAGAACCTGATTATTCTGCATGAATGTACAGGTCCCAAGGTTATAAAGCTGAGTTTGGAAACCAGTCTCAAATCTCAAGCATCTGATTGGCTGAAATGGCGACTGGTCGCCATTTCAGCCAATCAGATGCTTGAGATTTGAGACTGGTTTCCATGCTCAGTTTTATAACCTTAGGCACAGGCTTATCTGGATCAACATTATTCACACATATGTTATAAACCATATCCATGTAATAAAGGTAAACAAGTAACCACGTTAGGCTTAGTTATAAATCTTACAATGATTTAAATAGGAATAATACGCCATTCAGCCCCATGTGTTCTAGTTAAAATGAATGTTGATTTACTTACGTTTGACTAAACGTGTATGACTTCTCTGCTTGCTTCCTCTACCAGCCTGTCCTTGCTTTTTTGCTTTACCTTTAATGATAATATATATATATATATATATATATATATATATATATATATATATATATATATATATATATATATATATATATATATATATATATATTATAACTAGAATGTTGTGTTCCACGGAACACATGCGTCGCCTGCATGGAAAAATTGGAAATGTGGGCCTATGTTTAATCATATATAATAAAAATATTTTACTTAAGTTGATTTCAATACTACACCACAGAACACATGTGTCATCTAAATTGCATTTAAAAGGGGAATAAGTATAATAATGGTGAAACCCGAGTTATCACCTTCAAAAATTGGTTTGTGCACGCAGATGAGTTATTCAAAGTATTAAGTGAATTGAACAAATACTTTCCATTTTACAGGCAACACTAAGTTTCATGTTAAAGTTGCATTTGAAAGGGACATAACTCATAAAATATTCAAACAGGAGTTATAATTTTTGTAGTTGTCGATGGCACTGTTCATGTTGATGATACAATCCAAGTATTCAATGAATAAGGGCAAGTACTTTCAAATTATATGCAACATGAAGTTTCATGTGAAATTTGCATTTGAAAAAAAAAGTCAAACAGGAGTTATTATTCTTGTTGTAACCGATGTTGTTGTTGTTCATGAAGATGATATATTAGAAGAGTGAATAGGACAAGTACTTTAACAGTTATAGGCAACACTAAGTTTCAGGTTAAAGTTGTATATTAAAAGGACACAACTCATAAAATAGTCCAGCAGGAGTTATCATTCTTGTTCTTCATAATGACGCTGTTCATGAAGATGATTTATTTCGAACATCAAGTGAATAGGACAATTACTTTCAAAGTTAAAGGCAACATTAAGTTTCATGGTAAAGTTCCATTTGGAAGGGGCATAACTCAAAATATAACCAAACAGGAGTTATGATTACTGTTGTTGATCATGCTGATAATGTATTCCAAGTATGAAGTGAACAGGACAAGTACTTTCAAAGTTATAGGCAACATTAAGTTTCAGGGTAAAGTTGCATTTGAAAGGGGCATTACTCCAAAATATTGAAACTGGAGTAATCATTCTTGTCATCACAGATGGCATTGTTCATGCTGATGATATATTCAAAGTATGAAGTGAATAGGACAATTACTTTCAAAGTTATAGGCAACATTAGGTTTCAGGTTAAAGTTGCATTTGAAAGGGGCATAACTAAAAAAATATTGAAACTGGAGTTATCATTCTTGTCGCCACAGATGGCATTCTTCATGCTTATGATATATTTCAAGTATGAAGTGAATAGGACAAATACTTCCAAAGTTATAGGCAACGTTAAGTTTCAGGTTAAAGTTGGGGGACTACCGGACGACGGCACCGACGACGATGACGAAGACGACGACGCTGCCGGACAATAGGATCCCTATGTGTCTACCTGCTATGGCAGGCGACACAAAAAGATTTAGATCATTTATTTATAAATAACTAGTGTTGATTGTCCAAAAGAAAGGAAATTTAAATATAAAGACATAATTGCCCTTTTGCTTAATCTTAGTATCTTAGATACATTTTCACAAAATATTTAACTCAAGGTTTAGAAAATGACAAAGCTTAAATATCTCTGTAAAGTGGTCTGAAAAAACAGTTTTGTGAAATATATGTATACTTTATTTTGAATCATGATGTAGAATTATGATATATAATAGGCTGCTGAAATTCACTTTGTAAGTCATTGTAGATGCCACCTCTCACAACTCTCATAGTAATATTGTGTTACCCTTTATGACATGGTTGAATTGTGTTGATCCATACCAACTGGCACATCCATGCTGTAACATCAAGATCTACACTGATGACTCTTAGATTCAATAGGTTATTGAAGTAACCAGTGTTGATCAAGATAAGACAAGACAAGATACCATGGATGTAATGGCTGAACTGGTTCTTCACTGGTCGCAAACACAATAAAAATGTATACATGGAGGTACCTTTAGTGTTTTGTTGTTTTCTTTGGTCTTGTTTGTTCTTTCGGCTGTTTTTGCTTTTTTCTGATTAACTCCCGATCTTTGGTCTTTTGCCTATTTAGCAGTTTCTTCTGTATTCTGACCAAAATTTAAATCCAATTAACTATTTTTTATCATTAGTTTAACATGAGTAGTAAACAAATAAAATATGCTTACTCTTGCATGACAACTGTTACAAAACAATGTATCATTGATTTAATCCTTTTCACCATATATACCGGTTCCCTTTAAGCCATGGGCGAACATTGCAGATTCAGACCAGCCTGCACATCCATGCCATCTGATCAGGATCTCCATTTTTTGATCTTCAATTTATTTGGTTAGTTCGGACCTGCATGCGAACAATGTAGATCCATATTAGATGGCACAAAAGTGCTTGCTAATCTGGATCTAAACTGGTCACACAGGCAAGAAAATATGTATACAGTCAAACCTGTATTAAACAGTCACCCAAGGGAGTGACAAAAAGTGGCTGGTTAAGGCCGGCAAAATATAGAACAAAAATGTCAGTTTAGGATATACACTTAACAACTTTTCTAAGTATACAGCCGCATATTGGAGCATAACTGTCTTGATAAGTGAACCATTGCTCTAAAACTTTCAATAAAACATGCAAAAATTACTAACTGATTTATGGGTAAAATATTTTTCAAAATGACAGACAACTGACTGCTCACAATCATTTAGAGTACTGGTACCCACAAAATGCAAATTCACAAAACCGTTAATAACGCGTTTACCATCTTTAGCAGTAACCAGTTAAATCGCGAAAATATTATCAAAGCGGATTTTTTTATTGTGGTGGATTATTTTTAATGCTGTGGGCTGGTATGTTAATGCACAAGAGGAATGCAGCGGTTTTAATCCAAGGGAACTAAAATTCTGAAGAATATCAGCGAAAAGTCCTTGTTCCGACCGTTCTTCATGCACATAGGTGCATGCAGTTAATGCATGATGGTGAACCGTGTCATCGTTCGGCGAACACCAGACCTTTTCTTGAGGTGAACACCGAAGAATATGTCAGTGGTGTGCTAAAACTCCGGACCTTAATCGAAAAGAAAAACAATGGTCTGATTTTGGCAGAGGAGTACGAAACGTGAGGGACCAACCATGCTTTCTTGGCCAACTTGGAACTTTGTTTCTTCAGGTTTGGGCTTAAGATTCCCCAAAATGAGTCATTTAGGAACTCTATAAGCTCAACCAGATCAATGAGCCTCGCAGTTATTCGCGATGTTGGTGGTCATAATCATTATTCAATGATGTGAATTTGTATTCTGTGGGTGACAGTACTCGAAATGATTGTGAGCAATCAGTGTTCAGTTATTTTGAAAAATATTTTACTTATAAATCAGTTAGTATGTTTTGCATGTTTTATTGAAAGTTTTAGAGCAATGGTTCACTTATCAAGCCAGTAATGCCCCAGTACGCAGGTGTATACTTAGAAAAGTTGTTAAGTGTATTTGAACTGGCTGTTTAAGACAGGTGGTTGCTGAATGCAGGTGGCTGCCAAGGCAAGTTCAACTGTATATGGAGGAAAGGATTAAGAGAATAAAAGTAAAGCATTTTTTATTTATTTGCAAGCTTCATTTAAAGATAGACCAGTTTTCAGAATTAGATTGTAAACTTTCAATCATACAAAAAGTATTTAAATCTTTGAACTTAAAAATTCTTTTAAATACTTGTCATTTTCAACATTTGCCTGATCTTTTATGCCAGGGTAATGAATGATACCACTGTATTTAATGCATGAGATCACTTTTGCAAGCTTGTGCAAGCTGGTTTAAGCTTAATGATAATGATAATGTTAATGATTTCAATAAACGTAATCTTTGCATTACAGAAAAACTTTTAAAACAAGGTTATCGGTATCACAAATTAAGGAAAACCTTTTGCAAGTTTTATCGTCGATACCCAGATTCAATTCATAAATACAGATGCATTTTAAAATCACTTTTGCCACAAAGTATTTCACAGCCAGTTTTTTATGGAGATTTAATTTATAAACTTAAAAAGATAAAAGGCAGTGTTAATTTCTCCCGGTTATTCATAAAAACCATCTGTAAATTTAAAAAGAAAGGTTACCAACATGATATTTTACAGCGCTCTGCAGGCCTAGTGATTAACCCTTCTACAGTTGATCATTATGCTTACCTCTTTGGTTGCACGACTGTGGCAGGGATTTAAGAGTTTATGAAGGTTAATGGGGAAATCTTTTCTTAAAAGAACCTAGAAGCTCGATTTGTTTCTTTCATCCCTGTCATCGTGTTCTTGCTGATTTTACTCCAGGAGCTCTGGTCTCGGTAAGATCATTGAGTACCCGCCCCTTCGGCTTTGCAATGCTCTTAACTTCTTATGTTTTATATGTTTGTGTGCTATTGCATGCAACATTGTTAAGCCGATAAGTGGGTTGGAGTTTTTTCACCAAGACAACTTGTACTTGTTTTGTGATATGAGAACCTGTTGGGGCAAGTGTGAGGTTGGTGCACCCTAGAACCTGGTTTAAACCCCCAGTGGCAATTTGATTTGCCACTGACCGTTCCAAGGCGGTAACCCCTCGGGTTCTCATTTTTGTTTATTGTTAGTGGTGTCTTTTTTGAAACTGATCATATTATTAACCATGCTCTCTCCCCCTCTTTTCTTCTTGACTGTGTGGGGAGGCTGTTTTTTCTGAATGTGGCGATTCCTGATATGCATATTTCACCTTTTTGCGAACAATAAAGAGAAAATGCTTGGAAAATTGCACAATCTACTCCGCTGAAGTGAAACAAGCTTGTTGCAAGCACACAGTAAGTTTTTAGAGGACATTCACATTGTCTTGCCCAATTACATTCTTCCTAAGGGTATCATGTGCAGCCTTATTTTTGTAAAAAATAATGAAGTTTAACAATTAAACTTTTTATTCAATGCATCTTCAATTTATTTTACAAACCTCTGGTATTTGTTTTTCCTTTTCCATCATTTTTTTCTACTTCATCCGAAATAATAATTTCCTCTTCATCCACTCTTGTCTGTCTTGGTAGAACATCTAGAGTCCATTCAACATTGAGTGGGGGCATTCTCTTTCCGTCTTTAATGTCAGAATAAAACTGTCTCCAAACATCTATAGAATGTTGGTTCACAAACATATGCTTAACTTGTTCACACTGTTTTAATTGTTTTCAATTGTTAATTTCGTCATAATTTGGTGTCAAAAGCTCTGGTTTTCCAGTTGGAATACTTGTTAAAATATTTCCATCCATTTTTTTCCAAAATTGCGAGTATGTGAGCTTATGATTTTTTTTAAAAAGAAAAGTGCATTACTCCACCAGTTTTTCTTTGAACATTAAATTTAAATAAACACTTGTGTTTTGATAGAACAAATACTACATTAAATATATAAATCAGCGACCAAAACACCATGAGATTACGGTACACCAAGGTCAAGTCAAATAATGCAACGGTCCGCGCTGAGTGTGCTATAATTTGTGAACGGCCATTAATGTTTCGCAATAAAAGTGAACTTTGAATAAAAAACTTAAACGTGTTCATCATATTCTTTATAGACTCGGCTTATTATTTCTGAAGATCGCGTCGCTTTGAAAACCACTTTTATATGGTAAATAGTTTTATAGAGAACGACTTCACCCCGAAAATCGCAAAATAAGAGCTTCTACCATAAATTGGTCAAGATGAACTTCACCTCGAAAATCGCAAAAACTTACTGATAATTAATAAATTTATTTTACAGATGCTATCCGATGGCGCTAATGAGTATGTGATCTATGATAATGAATAATACATGAAACTATCCGGTTCCCTTATTTCCTGCTCGTATTTTATATAGGGCGCGGGAAATTTGTGTACATACGAGGGTTGATCAGAAAGTTCGTAGAATGGTGCTATAACTTGACAACTAACAAGCGCAGACATTTAAAATTTTAATATGATATAGCCCGATATCTCATGAACAAAATCTGAAAAAATCATAACAATATCATAACAAATATAAAATCTACATAAGAAATAGCAAATACAATAAACTCGACCCGGAGCACCCCGGGGTTACATAAAAGACGTCGAAATCGACGTCGCGTCGACGTCTCACAACCGCAACAAGCGCAAATGTCATAGGATTTACTACAACTTTTCAATAAAGTCACCCTGAAACTGTATACATCTCTGATGTATGTGAATCCACGCAGAGAACACGTTCCGGTACCAATTCTGGTTGAAGTCGGCGATAATCTCGTACAACGCCTGTCGCAGTTCCGGTAGGCCGCTGTAACGGTTACCTCGCAATCTGGACTTCACCTGCAAAGACAATTGCATAACAGTCATTTTACCACGTACCTGAGATATCAATAGTTTATATTGACGTTCCATCAACTACATCTCTAATAGTGCGCCGACAGTCTTCTTCAATGAACGTCTTCACTGACGCCACTAACGTCGGCGTAATAACGGATGGTCTCCCTGAGCGTGCATCATCGCTTATGTTTGATCTGCCATCCTTAAAGCGTTTAAATCCACTTGAAAACAGTAGCTTTCTTCATATCTTTGGTGTGTTGAGCCCTATGCATAGTATTATACGTTTCTGTGGCTGAATATCTTAAATTGAAGCAAAATTTTACTGCCGCTCGCGATTCTTCATTTTCTGGAAGTACCATAATGGACATTGTGTGTGAACGATGCGCGTCACTCAAATGTACATTGAATGCGTTGTATACATCGCATGACGTCAGAATCAACGTGAATTTAGTTGACGTCACGTTAATAGCAGACAATATTTCGAGGAATTTCGCAAAAAAACAATGGTCAAAGTCGTGCCAGGTGATACTTAAATTGTTTTAAAATTTGGCGTGCTCCGGGGTAACGTTGGGTGGTGATTATAAATATTCATAAAAATGAAACTAACTGTTCGATTTTAAAATTTCTGGTTAAAATATTTAAAATAAATGGAAAATTATTTGTTTAAAATTTGAAGCGCATAGAACGTCATATATAGAAGTTATAGCACCATTCTACGAACTTTCTGATCAACCCTCGTACATTACAACGAAAATAAAACTTTTGACGCCAAATCTAGACGAATATGGTTGTAAACACTTCAAAATTATGATACATGTATTCATTTCCATAAAATACCAGTATAACTCTGAAAATCATTTTAAGGTGGATTCCGGAAAAAAATTTTAAAGCGCGAAAAAATTATATACAACGAAAAATGCAAGTAGTACTGTCAAATCAGGAATATAGAGTACCAAGTCTAGATTCCTAGTCAAATAAATATGCATTTTGCTTTAAAACGCTCTTACATCACAATTCATAAATAAATTTTATATAATATAGCCCAGAAAATCATTTTTAGGTGGATTCCGGTAAATCAGAGTGAATTCCGGTAATTTTGGTGGATTCCGGCACTCGTGTGACCGTAAATTTAATACTTTATTTCCCTTTAACTCTACTCTATATTCACCAAATGCACCAAAGAGGCTAATTTTGTCTCGACACAATACGTTTTTCGTTTTGTATTAGTGGGAGTACGGAACGGTACGGCTCTGTGTAGGAGATTACTAGACTGGTAACACAATCGTCTATATACATAGACGACCGGTTAGACTGGTACCACAATCGTCTATATACATAGACGACCGGTATGCGGTAGTTCTAGGTGTCAAGGTCGTATTTGGGAAAAACAATCCAAGATGGCGCCTTGTTGAGACGTTTGTAACAAAAAATAGACGACCAGTTACCACGGTGGGGATTGCTCATGGCCAAAAACTAAAAGAAATAACATTTTTCAAGACGGTATTGAGTAGCGTGTATATGTTAATGCTACTAAGTATTGGATATATATTAACAAGTCTATTTGTATTGTGTCCAAGATAATTGCGTGTCCAGGATAATTGCGCATGCGCGATGACACCATTTTGTATTGTGCGATTAAGAACTAAATAAACAACTTTATTTCAGGAATCAAAACCTTTGCATTGTTAAACTTCAATAATAATAATAATAAAAGTTGCATATAGATTTGTGTTGAACAATTTGATCATTACGAGGAATGAAACATAAATGAATGTGCATGCCCCTAGTGTGGAAATAAAGTAGGTCATCTGACTTGAAGCGTGTTGTCAAAAAGAAACGAGTGATTATAGTGACACGTAAGTATAGGAATTTATCTATGGCTTTCACACTGTAATTTCAGTTTTAAAAGTAGCTGTACATTTTTATAATAATATCTTACCGCTTATTAGTTAGTTATGATTATTATATTTCTTTCAAATAAGTAAATGTTACATTGATTCAAATAAGTAAATCTTACTTTTGTGACATATCCATATCAGTAAAATCAAGCTTCAAGTTTAGTGATTTTCTCAATTATAAATGTCATGAGATAATTAGCAAATGTTTGCAATACATAATTAAAGTTGCCAGTCGAACGCATTTGCGCGTGGAAATGATAAGGGATCAAGTAATTATTGTCACTCTATTGTAAGTGTCAGCTTGTTACAAACATTGAACGGTTTTGTTATATAGTTTTCAAATTAATTTGAACTGTTTTAAGAAAATTTGTTGTTTAAATGTAAGATTGTTTACCGGTTTGTTGTGTTTGTTAAAAATGAACAGCTCAGAATTAAGATGTCAAAATTTTACGAAGATATATAAACTGTACTGAAAACACAGACGGCAGACAATCTGTTTCATAGATAGAAAGACAGTCTTTACATAGCGCCATAACCCATCATCATCAGTGCAGCATCGCCCTTCACCGGCGCCACAGTGCCCAACATCATGATTTCCGCCCCAACGGCGTTCTATAGCACCTTACAACATCATCAGCGCCACAGCGCCCTACACATCACCTGTGCCTCAGCGTCTTTCACCGGCGTTATAAGCCAAAGGGTTAAAGTTGTTGGCTGCAAATGACAGGCTTCTCACAGTTGTGGGTTTAAGTCCTCCAGGAGCCAGAATCTTACATGTTCTGGGGCTATCCAGTTAGCTTTTTTTTGGCACGTTGGTTCTACCAATGTGCCTGTTGTTGTTGTTTTTTTCAAAGTTAAACAGAAAACATTAAGGTATGCACTTGTAGGAGGCAGTGCAGTTCCGAAGGTATAAATATGATTGTGGAAACCATACTCAATGTTCAGTCCTCAAGTTTCTCATTGATCATTATGAGATTGTGCTCAATTTCAACCTGTCAAATTACTGAGATCTGAGACTGGTCTTCCATGGTCAGTTTTATAACTTAAAGCAATTAAATCGATGGGACATTTCCTTACTAACGTAGTTGGGTTTGTCTGGTTCTATGCACTTGTATCTTCTAAACACTTAAAAACGGAAATAAAAATGATTTTATAATTTTTCACCCTCTTAAAATAGTGCTAAGGACAGCTGCATTTGTCAATTTCACGACTGGTGTAGACCCTTATTTGCCTTTAAATGTGTGCTGTCTAGTCAGTCTACGATATTTCATATTCAGTTAATAAATTCACCTAATAAATTTTAGTAAAATTCTACTTTGAACAATCAAAACTAATGTACTTAGCTCAGACTGATAATTCAATGGGTATTATGTTGCCCCTATTTTACGGACTGATTGGCAAATTCCGCTATATCTTTCTTAAAATCTTTGTTATTGATCTGACATTGAATAACAATTTTGATTCCGGACTGGCTATTCTGGGTCTCTGAACGCTTACACCACCTTCAAACAAGTATAAAAATGAATATCGGGACGTGAAAAAACAAAACTTCACGTTTTGATGTATTACTATGCTGCTACAAAGTCCACAAGCGACGTTTTATATGTCCTTTCTTGAAATGTTTTGGCAGTTGCGAGTCTTAAGCATTTTTCAGAATCCAATTTCTCATAAACTCAATAAAACGATATGTTACTATGCTTTTAAGTTAAGTCTTTATATCAAGTGACATATTAATTTTGTTTTAATGCAAATGCTAAGGTATAAAAATCACCAAATGTTAAACAATTTATTTTCGACTAGACATTTAATAATTACACTCTGCTCTTACATGCTGGTATTGGAAAGCCACAGTCTTTACATAAAGCTGAAATACTGGGTGAAGGTCTCCCCCGAGTTCAAATGTTTGACCGTCAACATAACTTCAATTTCTCCAAAAATAAACGACGTTTCGTATGCCCTTTCTTGGACTGTTTTCCCTCTAGGGAGCCTAACGTACATGTTTCCTATGCTGGAACATGTTGGATCAGAGACAAATTTCGGATCTGTTTCCGTTGATAGGAAAAGTTCAATGTTTATACTTTTACTATCGTCAGATGGTGGGGTCTGAATTTCTGATATCCTGTGTCCGGTCGCCACCTCCTCGCCTAGACTGACTAGAACCTTGAAAATGTCCGAACAATATGCTTTCCCGCCAATTAGCTTTTTAGTATGTGACGGATGCTGAGATGGATCGAAAGGCACTGAAGTCCTTACTCCATAGGCAAATTTCGCCTTTCTGCTTGCTATTATGCCGGGGTGGTGACCAAACAAAACTGCTCCTTTTAGGACAGTTAAACCGGGTTCTGCTGGAAATATTATTCTTTTCTCACTAAACTCACTCTTTATGGCATTTTGTACAACCAAACATTCCGAGAATCCCCCGACAACAAGAATTGTTTTAACAAGACCGACTTCTGGATCACTGAGCAATTCTCTCATATGGTCACATATGTGTTTCACTGGGTATTCAAACATGGATTTAGCAATTTCTGGATCGATTCTCAATCTGCCATCTTTGATCGTGATTTTCTCGCCATAGTTCTTCGACATCAGCGTCTTCAATAATTCCTTTCTCAACATTGATCCTTTCAACATCTGGTTGTCGTCCAGTTTCATTTGCTGTAATGTAACAGGTAGCCGTACCTTCACGACACTGCTGGTGTCAGGGTGAATCGCTCTTTTAGTCGTCTCGAACTCCTTCAAAAGATCAAACACGTCACATAAACATTCTGTTTCGAACTTCTTCATCGTCTCGGCTCCAAGAACGTCTCTCAGAGTTTGAATAAAAGCTTTGTCTACCTGTGTGCCGCCCCAGTTGCCGCCATTTGCTTTGTGAAGCTCTCTCAGCCTTCCATCCTTCAGTTTTTGATGAATTGTTATATCTACAGTACCTCCTGAAACACAGTAAGCTTCAATATAATTGTGTATTCTGAATCAGAATATTTACTAGAATATTATTAAGTAGGACTATCTCTGCGCAATCGTATATTTAAACAGGTAGCTCAACTGGACAAGTACTTCTACGCAACTGGACAAGTACTTCTACGCAACTGGACAAGTACTTCTACGCAACTGGACAAGTACTTCTACACAACTGGACAAGTACTTCTATGCAACTGGAAAAGTACCTCTACGCAACCAGACAAGTACCTCTACGCAACTGGACAAGTACATCTTCTCGACTAGACAAGTACTTCTACGAAACTGGACAAGTACCTCTACGCAACCAGACAAGTACCTCTACGCAACTGGACAAGTACATCTTCTCGACTAGACAAGTACTTCTACGAAACTGGACAAGTACCTCTACGCAACCGGACAAGTACCTCTACGCAACTGGACAAGTACATCTTCTCGACTAGACAAGTACCTCTACGCAACTGGACAAGTACCTCTACGCAACCGGACAAGTACCTCTACGCAACTGGACTAGTACATCTTCTCGACTAGACAAGTACTTCTACGAAACTGGACAAGTACCTCTACGCAACTGGACAAGTACATCTACGCAACTGGAGAAGTACCTCTACGCAACCGGACAAGTACCTTTACGCAACTGGACAAATACATCTACGCAACTGTACAAGTACTTCTACGCAACTAGACAAGTACCTCTAAGCGACTGGACAAGTACATCAACCCGACAAGACAAGTACTTCTTCACAACTGGACAAGTACCTGCACGCAACTGGACAAGTACATCTATGCAACTGGACAAGTACTTCTACACAACTGGACAAGTACATCTACTCGACTTGACAAGTACTTCTACGCAACTGGACAAGTACCTCTACGCAACTGGACAAGTACCTCTACGCAACCGGACAAGTACCTCTACGCAACCGGACAAGTACTTCTACGCAACTGGACAAGTACATCTACGCAACAGGACAAGTTCTTCTACGCAACTGGACAAGTACCTCTACGCAACCGGACAAGTACCTCTACGCAACTGGACAAGTACATCTACTCGACTAGACAAGTACTTCTACGCAACTGGACAAGTACCTCTACGCAACCGGACAAGTACATCTACTTGACTAGACAAGTACTTCTACGCAACTAGACAAGTTCTTCTACGCAACTGGACAAGTACATCTACGCAAATGGACAAGTACATCTACTCGACTAGACAAGTTCTTCTACGCAACTGGACAAGTACCTCTACGCAACTGGACAAGTACATTTACTCGACTAGACAATTACTTCTACACAACTGGACAAGTACCTCTACGCATTTGTACAAGTACATCTACTCGACTAAACAAGTACTTCTACGCAACAGGACAAGTACATCTACTCGACTAGACAAGTACTTCTACGCAACTGGACAAGTACGTCTACGCAACTGGAAAAAAGCTTCTACGCAATTAAATACTTTTCTTCGCATATCTATTCAAAGGAACATTTATCAAACTAGTATCTATCCGCATTTGTACAAGTATTTCTGAGCAATTAGACTAGTACTTCTACGCATAAATACGTTTCTGTACACATTCATTCAACTGACATTTATATGTACGTAATTTTACAAGTATCTCTATGTAGTTGGATTATAAGTATCATGCATGAGTGTGAGGTGAAGATGGAAAAATCTGTCACCGAGGGTTAACTGTTTTGCGGGAACGAGGCTCTGCCGAGTTCCCGCCAAAACAGTTCACCCGAGGTGACAGATTTTTCTATCTTTACCGAATTTCTTATGCAAGATACTTTTTCTTGCATACCTTTTATTATTTATAACATTTTTGTGTAAGTATACAAACTTATTTATTTTCATTATGCTGAAATATTGACGTTAAAGCAATCTTTTTTATAAATGACGTCACTAACTTGAATATATTACGTCAGGTATTTGAGCCGAGTTCCCGCAAAACAGTTAACCCGAGGTGACAGATTTTTCCATCTTTACCGAATTTCTTATGCAAGATACTTTTTCTTGCATACGTTTTATTATTTATAACATTTTTGTGTAAGTATACAAACTTATTTATTTTCATTATGCTGAAATATTGACGTTAAAGCAATCTTTTTTATAAATGACGTCACTAACTTGAATATATTACGTCAGGTATTTGAAGACGTGACGTCACTCACGTGACTCATTCTACATGGGGGGGGGGGGGGGTGTAGGATCGAAATTTCCTACACGGGTGAAAACACCGGATGACCTGATCTGGTATGCAAGAAAAGTATTTAATTCATCGTTAAAATATTCGCAAGGTCTTTATAACAGAAGAATTATTACTTTGGAAATAAGTCATCAATAAAATTTTACTTATCTTTCCTATTATAAATCAGCATTTAGTGAAAAAACGTGGTAAACATATTTATATATTGATGTTGTTGTATTCGAATCAGGTGGCCTCGGTAGTTAAGTTGGTAAAGCATCGTCACGGTAAGTCCAAAGTTCGAATCCTGGTCAATACTACTCATTACTCACCGAAACTGACATATTGGCGATGTCTGCAAGACGAATTACCTTTAGAGTTCTTCTGGGCGAAGCTTTAGCTAGTTTAGCCGATCCGAACCGGGCAGTATCTTGCCACACATTTACCAAACACAGTGAAATATCTAATATTAAAATCAGGAGGCTCCGGTAACTCGATTGGTAGAGCGTAGGTACGGTAAACCGGATGTCGGAGGTTCGAATCCTGGCTGATGCCACTAAGTCATCCCCTGAAGTGCCATGTAATTTTTCCGCACTTGAGTGTTGATAATAAAGGATTTTACTCACCTCCTATATCAACAACCATATATTTGGAGCCCACTGTTTGGATATCGTACCGGGTTCCATCAGAGGACAGTACGAATGGTATACTTTGACACCAGATCGAAGCCGCTTCTGATTCCAGAGCGAGGCTGAACTGTTCTGTAGGTATACCTGCCTGTTGTAAAGAAATGATTCAAAATGTGAATCCGCCGTGAACAAGTCATATGATAAAAAGATTTTAAAAAGGAACTTCGGTAGCTATCAAACTCGACAAACAAAACCTTTGCAGACTCCTTTGAATGGTCCTATTAATTGCTCGGATTGAGCACCCATTCCAAACGATATGGCCTCTATTGCGGTTATGTCAGATGAATATCATTCCATGAATTGGGCTTATGGTCCAAAATGCAAAAGAATCGATAAGCACTAAAACCAGAACACAACTGGAGAATTCTGGCAGAGGTTCTGGAAATAATTTATCCTGCGTCAACGATGCGAATATCCAAAGGGACAAAATACAAGCAAACGCTGAAAGAAAGAACCTGTGGTCATCCCCTTCGACACACCGTTGCCGAAATATACTGAAGCAAACTTCTTAATCAATTTAAGTATGCTGAATTATGATTGTTTGTACAAATTTCTAGGCATGAAAATGCTTTCTTATCCTTTCCTGACGTGTTACATGTATCACTGCAAACAAGCCAAAAAGCCGATTTCTAAGAATTAAATAGCCCCCCATATAAACGGACTAGCCTGGATTACCTGCCTATTGACAAAATAAAGATTCGATTCCACGGGGGGATAATGCGGCAATTCGGCAATCCCCGAAACTCTTGTTTGGCATAAAATGGTGAACGATATCTAACCTCTGCTGCGGCTTCCCTCATGAACAGTCTCGCCCGGTCATCCCAGATCGCCGGAACAGTAATCACAAAATGCACATCCGTCTCTTGTACACTTCTGGCTTGGCGCACATTCAGGCTGCTCAGCGCGTGGTTCTTCAGGTAACGGATAGACATTGAGAATGCTGTGATTGCGGGCATCTTCACTTTCCCTGATAAATCGGTGATTTCAAGCTGCTTGGACAGCTCCTGTCAAAAACCAAGTATACAATTTAAAAGTAAATATTTTAGAAATAAAATTTAAAATTTATACTGAACCAATTTAACGTTCCTAGGCAAAAGCAAAGTACAATATAAATATAATTGTAATCCACGAAAATGATCAGTGCCCAAGGTTATAAAACTGAGCATGGAAACCAGTCGCCATTTCAGCCAATCAGATGTTTGAGATTTGAGACTGGTTTCCATGCTCAGTTATAACCTTGGGGCCAGGACAGCAAATCTGTGCCTGTCCGTCCGTTAGACTGTCACACTTTTTGTAGGGATAACAGAACAGAACAGATTTTTATTCACTTAAACTTTACAGAATTTCGTGATAAACAATAAATCTTGCATACAAAATACAAACACGTGCTTGATGTGTATTGCATAAAATACATGAATGATTAAAGGGAGACAAACATTGCAAATATCGAAAACTGGCTATTTCAGAAATGAATTTGGGGAAAAATGTTAATTGCCACTTAGAATTTTGTGAAGAAATGTATTTATGTTAGGATGTATTTGCATACTCAGTTCTGTCTAGTTCATTTTCTTGTCAAGCATACAGTATAAGAAAAGATGAACCGCCCGCATGAGAATTTAATCATGGAAAATATACCAAAATAATGAATAGCTGAAATAAATTTCCTTTCTTAAAACTGAATCATGTCTCTTACGATATCACACTGCCTTGGCACTGAATTTTATTATAGAATAGAGATGTTAACTGTTCAACACACAGAGTCATTACTACTTTCAATATCTATTGTCATTAAAATGTCGCCCCGTAATTTTATTCGGTGTTACTATTACAGTGGGATTGTTTTGCGGGCTCATTTGAGCACAAAACAAACGTAACTTCTCGACCGATTTAAGACTCCGATTTTACTGATTCAGGTTCACATAGAGACTTGAACAAGAAGTTGTTATTAGATTCAATATAAACCTGCTTTGTGTTTTACGGGATTTTGAGGTTAAACACTTGTAAACGGACTCTGCGAAACCGGGTCTGGATTTTTAAAATATGATTGTAAACTGTGCAAAGCACAACACTGTTTTGAACATGTTGAAAGTCAGTTTGAGTGAGTTGTTTCGATCTGATGTTATTAATATATAATATACATGTACTTACTGGTGTTTTATACAACACCATTTTGAACCTCCGGAAGAGCGCCCAGTCGTCTGCTTCATCGTCCTCCAACAGTTGAGAGTACTTTTCTTCAGCCTCGTATCCAAAACAATCAAACTTTTGGTCCTTGTTCACAAGAATAACAGTTGGTGTTTTCATGGAAACCAGGCTCTTTGACCAACTTTCATTAGTTTTGATGGCCATCGGATCCGACTTAAAAGAATACGCATATCCGCTGTAGGTTGTACCAAAGTCTATGGCCACAACCAGTTTAGCGGACGAGGACGCCATTTAAATGCTGAAAGAAAAGTAATAGACTTAACAGGGAAACATTATGTAAGATCTTCTTAAAACATTACTACATTTAATATACTCGTCAGCTGTCTGAGACGCTCGTCCCTAAATTTAAAGTTTTTAATACAATAAGAATTTTTAATACTATGATAAGGCAATAATAGTCTCTTAAACATGTATATATAATTGAGGGGACACAAAGATGCTCATTGGGTTGGGTAATGCTCGTAATTTAAAGGAGTTTATCCAAGAAAGTTGAGTTGTTTTCAAAATAAAAAATAGACTAGCATAAATTAAAACTAAATTAAAGCTAGAAAAATTAACACACGTGAATTTTACAGGTAACGAAAACCACCTTCAAAGGTTTGCATTACCCCACCCAATTTAAGGGACATGTTTGCGTCTCCTTAAACTATTAACTTAGGTTTGTGAATTCATTATTTCTTAAGAACCCATCGTCCGTAAAAAGAAACTTACCCTGCTATAAGTATTTTGTTGTTGTTTTTTGTAAATCCCGTTTCAAATGTTGAACTTTATCATACATTTGTCCGATTGAACACAATTGAGGCTTTAAATAAATTTTGTAAACATCGCAACTTGTCCGACTATAAATACCTTACTTACTGTAAATAGAGCACGTATCTGTTTATCCTACCACGGTGGGAATTCACCCATAGTCATATTTACTGCTTGTTGCAAAATACAGGTATCCTTGTATCCGTGTCAAAACAGGATGGTTTAAATAGTTAAAATGAATCGAATATTTATAAATGTCGGTTTGAAAAAATATGAAAAATGTCACATTCTTAAATCAAATGTACTCGTGACTTTGCGAACCCAATTTCGAGTAAATTTATATTAAATGTAGTCGATGTAACTTATCAAAATGATTTATGTTCTCCGATGTTTTAGGAAAATATCGAATAACATAATTATACGAACAATTAAGTCGTTTTCGTTTTGTGCATTTTCTGCATTGTGATCAGCTGAATTTCCTCAGTACAGCAGATGGCTATGTTTTTTTTTCTACCCCGAAAAAAACTCTTGGGTTCAGTATTGCGACAAACCAGCCTTTAATCTCCTTCGATGCTATCTTTGTATGAGACTGGTCGTTTGCACGATCTGTGGGCCCTATAAAATATAAATATAAAAAATTAAACATTTTTAAGCTGCCTAACTTCGGATCACAAAAATGAAGAAAAATGAATTTGCTAAGAAACTGAACTGGTAAACAAACAAGGTATCGGTGCAACCGATGGATGCTCCACGGAGAATTTCGGGCACACAAGAATGTAGCTAAATCAAAGGGCCATAACTCAGTAAAAAAACTAAAAAGGTCCTCTTCTAATACATTGTATTACAGTGTTATTCATCAGGTGAATTCGTATTGGCTGTTATTGTAATGTTTAGAATTCAACCTAGCTGCCGAAATGTATGTACAAACTTTGGTATGAACATATAAAAGATTCTTTCAATTCTAACATTAACCATGACATATTACAAGAAATTAATAATGACCTAGATAATCTAATATTTGATCAAAATATATCAGTAGAAAAAAAATGTTTGTGTATACAAAATAGAAAATATCTTCTCAGTTACCTGTGAAAAACATTTGGAAAAATATATCCAAAACACCAAAAATAAAATAAAAACTAATAACTTCAAACCTTGGTTTAATAGAAACTGCCACCAATTAAGAAATAAATATTATATCGCTAGAAAGTTACACAACAGGAATAAGACTCTAGAAAACAAAACCCTTTTAAAAAATATCAGCAAACAAAACAAAGATTCAGTTAATAAATCACATACTATTTACAACTTAAATAATGCCCTAAAAATCGGAAATTCAAAAACAAATAATTCGAAGGGGTTTTGGAAAATAATAAATTCAGTTGATAAAAACGAACAACAACCACAAGTTATACTCGATGACTTTTACCATTTTTAGAGAGGTAAACAGTGACCAACCAAATAGTGATGACACACATGAAGAAATAAATATTGACCAATTTATAAACAATATTGATGATCTTAAACAAGAGCTTAACTATCGAATCAATGATGACGGAATAATAAAATGCATAAAAAACCTTAAAAACAGTAAAAGTCCTGGCATAAAAATGCCGTGATCGGAATAAGAATACATGAACCACCTACTGGTGAAAACATCTGAGCTGTAGACTACAAAACTGAGATTGGAACCCAGTTTCAAATCTAAAGCATCTGATTGTCTGAAATGGCGACTGATCGCCATTTCAGCCAATCAGATTTTTGAGATTTGAGACTGGTCTCCATGCTCAGTTTTATAACCTTGGGCACTGTAGTCTGTATTTTTTAAGTACCTTTGACCCTTGAAGACTATAGATAGTTTTGCATAACGTGTACATGAGGATACCATATGTATTTCTTTTAGTTAACTGGATTTTTTTTTATTTTAGTAACAGTCATCTTATCTTTGACCTATTGTAAAAATGTAAGGCCGTGCACAAATATCACACTGACGTTTAAAAGTAAACCAAGTTCCGTGAAAAGATCTCGATTATGTCTTAACTAATTTAAAGGGTAATAACTCTGTAAAAATAACAGAACCGGGACATGGTAATAATATTCACATCTCCTTAGCTTATTTGCTGAACTCAACCCAGTTGCTTAGATATAAGAAGTCCGAACACACATGGTCTAATAGCATATTATACTGTATTGCAAACTGCCATAACTCTGTGAAAAAAATTAAGTTGGAATATGCTGCTAAGATGTACATCCATAATGGTTAGTGAACCTTCAAACAAAGTGTCATTCAATTCCATCTGCTGGTTGCAGTGAAACAGCTTGAACATGAATGGTCATATATCAAGCTATATAGAAAGTAAAGGGGAAATAACTCTATGAGAAATCATTGAGCCGAAAAGTACTCAGAACATGGACAACTCCTACTCCTGTTAGTGAAGCTTCCATAAGTTTCAGTGAAGTTTCAGTGAATTCCAACTGGTGATTGCTGAGGAATAGCCAACATGATTGGTCCTGTCTCATACTATACAAATGAAAAGGCCAATAACTCTGTGAAGAATTCTAAGAATCAAAGTGGGCTGATAATATGTTCATCTACGATTATTATTTAAATTTCCCATAAAGTGTAAATGAATATTCCAGCTGGTGGTTGCTGGGAAATAGCCCAGACAAGAACGGCACTATATCCCACTTTAGATTAAAAAGGGCTATAACCTTGTGAAAAATCATGTAAACCAAATATGTTGATAATTACCTGCATTTCATTATTTTGAAGCTTCCCAATGAAGCAACATTGGTTGCTGAGATGCCGAGATAAAGCATGGACAAAAGTGGGATGGCAACGACTATATGCTCTTACCATTTTTTTTTCCGGAAGCATCCAAAATAGGATGCTACTGTTTAGTCAAAGTTTTCTGTTAAAGTTTGAAAATATTTTTTGCTGACAACAGTTGGAAAGTGTGCAAAAAAAAGATTTAAGGGCTAAAACCCAAGAAGTGTCCCTCATCTGAAAGTGTGCAAAAGAAACAAAAATAGTTCAAGGGCTAAAACCCAAGAAGTGTCTCTCATCTTGATAATCTTGTCCATCATCTGTGCTGTCTGATCAGGATCTACTCTGCTCGCTTTTAGACTTATAAGATTACTTACGACCAGGAAGCGAAAAGTGTAGACCCAGAGTGTGCATGGATGTGCAGGCTGATCTGGATCTAACAAGGGAAACACAACGGATAAGTCATATCCGGGGAGTAATGGGTTGCACAGATGTTAGAAACCATGACAACAGATTTCAACAGTAATAGTTTAATTTAAAGGTGCATCATTTAAATGCAAATAACATTACAATAACAACAAAAGTACTAGATAATTAATGATAATGCCAACAAAATACTAGCATACCATGCAATGATCAATCTGAAAACAAAATCTCACATAAAAAATGTTCAGTCGCATACTACACTTTAAAAGTCAGATTTAATGGTAAAAAAGCTAAAATTTAATCATACACACAAGTATATCAAAATAAAGCATTACAAAATGTTTCATACCTGGTCAACAATACTACATGTTTTTACAAAATCCGGCAAGTCATACTTGCACCTTATTACATGTTTTTTTGTTCTTATTCATCTGTGCATTGAAGATCAAAAGGTTGTGGAGTCATTAATACAAGCAGTGTAAGGCAGTTTGATGATTATTTTATACATGTGCTCTCTATTTATTAACAAGCTTCTTTTATCAGTGTGCTTAACCGTTTCCTCCATATATGCCTTCATGGCATGGGCAAACAGTGTAGATCCAGAACAGCTGGCACATCCATGCCATCAGATCAGGTTCTGCACTGTTTGCTTTTTTACTTATTAGAATATTTTGACCAAAAAGCAAACAGTGCAGATCCTAATCAGGCAGCACAGATGGTTCGGCTAATCTGGATCTAACAGGCTGCATGTGCAATAAAATGTGTAAATATTGGAGTTAGGGATATACTTGCACTTTATAACATTTTAAGCCATTTCATTTTCAGCAATAATTTCACAGAGGCTACTTTATATGCTAGTGAATATAGAACAATTCCTTCTTTATATCACAATTTCATTAACAGACCAATTGGCAAATACCCAACTTCAAAATGGCAATATAATTGATTTTTTATGTTATTTAAACAAAATGTGATTCTAGAACATTAGTTTGAGAAAATTGATAAGAATCATTATAAATGAATTTTTTGCTTGTAGCATGTGCGACCAGTGTAGATCCATGCCGTCTGATCAGGATCTGCACTGGTCGCGTTTTGGTCAGAAAGAACCTAATGAATCAAAAAGCGAACAGTTTAGATCCTGATCAGACGGCACGGATGTGTCGGCTGATCTGGATCTAAACTGTCCGCCCTAGCAATAAAGGTGTATCTATACAGGAAATGGTTAATTGGTATGCCATTTTCGTAAACAGTGAAATTATACCATACATATTTTTGAAGACAATTGTACACAAATAACATCAACAGAACAAAGACATCACTACAGCCGTAATCATGACAATAAACACCCTCCCATGGTCCCCTATTTACTGTCAAGTATGATTAAAATGATACGAAAAGAAGGACAGATACCTCAGCCCCAACCCTACCCCTCATACATAATAAAATATGTAAAACATGTCAACTTGAACCTACTAATTTCTTTGGCAGTTTCAATCTATATTTTGCTTTATTATATACCCCTAAATACATGGTGTGCCTTTTTATCAGAATCTACACTATTTGCCTTCAGATTTATTAGGGCTGAAGGTTATAAAACTGAGCATGGAAAGCAGTCTCAAATCTCAAGCATCTGATTGGCTGAAATGGCGACTGGTCGCCATTTCAGCCAATCAGATGCTTGAGATTTGAGACTGCTTTCCATGCTCAGTTTTATAACCTTGGGCACTGGTTGTTTCAGACCAAGAAGCAAACAGTGTAGATCCAGACCAGCCAGCACAGATGTTCCAGCTGATCAGATCTACACTGGTCACCCATGTGATAAAACTGTATCTATTAAGTAATAGCTTAATTAGAACCTTTGATTTTTGCTATTTAAACTTGGTAGGATGGAGAAATCAAATCAAGGTATCAGTATATGATAACTTTAACTATTTCCTCCATATGCAAAGGTATACACATTTTTATGTGCATGCAAACAGTGTAGATCCAGATCAGCTGAAACATCAGTGCTGTCTGATCAGGATTTGCACTGGTCACAGTTTTGTCAGAAATAACCTAATAAATTAAAAAGCAAACAGTTTAGATCCTGATCAGATGGCAAGGATGTGCCATCTAATCTGGATTTAAATTGTTCACCCTCACAATAAAGGTGTATCTATGGAGGAAAGGGTTAATCCTTATTGTGAAACAATTATTCCAAAACATGTACTGACATCATACATTACTTTAGCACTACAGAAAGGCATTTATGAAGCAAACAGCTTTTTTACAAAGCAATTTTCATCAAAAACAAGTTATGGCTTGACATATATATTACTGTACCAACTAAGCTGTGTCAGTGATAAACAAAAATAATAAGAACATTTTTCTACAATATATAAAATATGCAAATTCACAACAAATGAGAAATAAATGATCAGTTGTAAAAAGACAACAACAGTATTTTACTTAAAAAAGACATCTTATATTGGCTTTAAATTAATTAGTATGCCAATGTTTAATGTGCCATTTAAAAAAGAAGAGAGATTTGAAATTTTGTTTAAACAAATAAAATATGTAAACAACATAAGAAAATGATTTAGAAATTAATTTAACCAAAGCCAAAGATACAAAAAAACAAATCTATCACATGTTTAACCCTTTACTCCATAGACACACCTTAACTGCATGGCCGAACAGTTTAGATCCAGATCAGCAGGCACATCCATGCCATCTGATCAGGATCTAAACTGTTTGCTTTTTTATTTTTTAGGTTATTTCTGACCAAAATGTGACCAGTGCAGATCCTGATCAGACGGCACGGATGTGCTGGCTGATCTGGATATACACTGGTCGCACATGCGTAAAAATGCTTATTTATGGAGGAAAGGGTTAAAGTTTGGATGGGATTATCCATTGGAGGGACCTGTTCTTTGGTGCTTATTGTATCATGACCACCTAACAGCTGTTTCCCCAAACGTTCAGTTATCCACACCATATCAACATCCAAGACAGACAGTTTGTCTTGCTTATCATACATCTATTTTACCCATTTAAAATTAATTCTTTCAAAACTCCTTTTTTTAACCCTTTATTCCATAATATATCACATATTGTGGCATGTGTAAACAGTGTAGATGGCGCATCCATGCCGTCTGACCAGAATCTGTACTGTTCAATTTTTCTCACAAATAACCTAATGAATCAAAAAGCGAACAGTGTCGATCCTTATCAGATGGCATACATCAGTGACTGCCTTTACATATAAATTGTCACTGTTAGTCAATGCAATAAAGACGCAATGTCAGGGGGAAGTAAAGGGGTGTAAGTTGCCTTGACAGAACCGGGCAATTCACACAAAATACAGATCTGCTGGACCTGGTATGTAGAAAGATGCAAGTAGTACAAGGAAACCAGGTTTTGTCAAGTTAGCCATCTGTTGCATACAGTATCATAATGGCCTATTAAAAAACTTTGGCATACAGCAAATAGTAAAATGAGCGATTGGAGGTAAGTCAATTAAATATGGGAAAGATTTTGATTTCAATTGACAAAATGTAAGTTTCACAGTATCACAAACATTCATGGCTTAGAGAAAAACAATACAAAATTAAGTATAGTCAGCACTAAAATGGTTGAGTTTTGCACTTCACTTAAATAGGACTACTATATACAGTAACATCATACAACTTCAACTAATTTTAACAGATTCACATCCTACACATAATGCAAGACCTAAAAATAGTGGTTATCATATAAATTTATTAACCATTTCCACCATATATACACTTTTTTTTAACGAGTGTGACCAGTGTGGATCCAGATCAGTCGGCACAACCGGATCTGCACTGGTCACATTTTGGTCTGAAATAATCAAATGACAATCAAAAAGCGAACAAATCAGATGTGCCGACTGATCTGGATCTAAACTGTTCACCCTCACAATAAAGTTATGAAGGAAAGTGTTAACTGTATCAAAGTCTGACATATTAAGTGTCCGCCAAGTCTGGTGTCAAGCATGAAATCTGCAAAAAAAGTAGTTTGTTCTTTGCTTTTTGGAAAAAAGGCATTTGTTGCATTTCCTCCCTTTAATTATAATTTTCACAAAACCTTTGATTTTATTTTAAATTTTGTGTTGTTAATGATTATATATTAAAATACTTATTCATCTCCAGATATTTTGTGATAAAGTTTGTCATAAAAATTGTCAATTATGTAAGGTTAAAAGTTGTGATTGAAGTATTTTCAACTGGATACTGATACTTATCAAATACAGTTTCCTTTGTCTATTAGTACATGTAACACAACTAAACACTTTACTAAATGGATAAGGCTCAAATGTTATGTCTATCACATGTCTACATCCTCATCCATCTGCACATTATTGCAATCTGATCTGGATCTACATTGTTAACTTAAGATTTTTAAGGTTTTTTTCTGACCAAAGAAGCAAACGGCATAGATTTCAAACACCCAGTCACAAAATGTTTTGCTACTGATTGTTTATCAATTTAAGGCAGTAACTTCTCAGTTTCTCAGTTTTTATCTGAGCAGAGACGCACACAGTGTAGATCTTGATCTGACTGCTTAATATGAAGACTGATTTAGACCTATACGGGTCACCTGTGGAATACAACTCATATCCATCAAGTAAATTGTTAGTTTCAATACTGTGACCACCCTGTCACAACAACCATTACCACTAAAGTCACAAGCAAACATGTCCAGTCAATTCATATATCTATATCACCTAAAATAAAACTGGAGAACAAAAGAGAATTTCACAGTGCGCAGCTCAAATTCCAGGTTCTAGATGCATTCAGACATTTATATGATAAATCAATATTAAATCAAATATTACTATAATTTAACCCAACAATACAATATGCACTTCATATGACACTAACACTTCAACCCTGTCCTCCATACAAAGAAGGGGCGGTCAGTGTAGATCCAGATCAACTGGCACACCTGTGCCGCCTGATTAGGATCTGCACTGTTCACATTTTGATTAATTAGGTTTTTTCTGACCAAAAACGAACAGTGTAGATCCTGATAAGATGGCACATATGTGCTGACTGATCGGAAACTACACTGGTTGCAAACCCATAAATGGTGTATATATTAAGTAAAGGGTAATATGATACTAACGCTACTAGCCACCACTTGAGTAACACTGCATAGACCTGTGTACACAGTGTAGACCTGAACATCTCCTCAGTTTGACCAGGGTTCACATTGTTCAAAACTTAGTTATCCCTTTTCTGCATATATATGCTTGTTATTGCATGTGCAACATGAGCACTTCTGTGCCGTCTAAGCTTGAGCTGCACTGGTGGCATCTCCGTCAGAAATAACCTAATAAATCAAACAGTGTAGATCCTGATCTGACAGCACAAATGTGTCGGCTGAGCTGGATCTACACTGTTCGCCCATGTCATAAATATGTAGCCATGTAAAGGGTTAAAAAAAATTCCAAACATGAAAACCTATCAACAATTAATGATGAAGGAAAGACAAGTGCATTTTACAAATTAAGCATGTTTGGAGTAAAACTGTTATATACTGCACTAAAATGCATTCAGAAAGAATCAAATACCACACTTAATAATGAACTGGTTTGTATCACTGAACAAAATAACACAGGATGTGATAAATATATTTTAACTTACACATACTCAAAGCTTTCCTAAAAAGTACCTTGTTTCCTTTCAGCCCCTTTTACACCAGTGTTCAACCAGTGATCTTTCATAAGCTAGAACATAATCATCTTTTTGTTTGGATTTGATTTTTAACCTATTTCATCCTCATGAAAATGCCCAATTGTCAGCAAAATAAAACCATGACCTTATCTGCATTATAAATTTAATTAATTCCCATGTGCTCATGCATCTATCATAATGGGTTTCTGCATGGTCCCAGTAATATCAACCTGTTACTTCAAACCTTAGCACGGAAAAACAACGTAGATCTAGATCATCCAGGACATCTGTGCCCTCTAATCAGGATCTACAGTGCTCACTTTCTTATTTACTAGGTCATTTCTGACCATAAAGCACACAGTGCAGACAGCATGTGGCAGCTGATCAGGTCCCAAGGTTATAAAGCTGAGTTTGGAAACCAGTCTCAAATCTCAAGCATCTGATTGGCTGAAATGGCGACCAGTCGCCATTTCAGCCAATCAGATGCTTGAGATTTGAGACTGGTTTCCATGCTCAGTTTTATAACCTTGGGCACTGAACCTACACTGTTCACACACACACTGAAATGTGTATAAATGGAGGAAAGGTTTAACCTATAAACACGCATTTTTGATCAGCCGTCTGATCAGGATCTGCACTGGTTGCATTTTGGTCAGTAATAAAAAAGCGAACAGTTTAGATCCCGATCAGACGGCACGGAAGTTCTGGCTGATCTGGATCTAATTTGTTCGCCCACACAATAAAGGTGTGTCTACGGAGGAAAGGGTTAAGCCCAAGCTTAGTAGTTTGATGTAACAATAGCAGTAGGAACACCCAAACTCTCTGTATTTGGAGTAAAGAATTCAATTCTCTGCTGGTACATCTCAATCAGTATGGTACAATACAAGAACCATTATACAGGCATGTTTAAGCAGGGCCATATATGCTTACACTTTTTGGAAGTCTAATTTGAGCCATAGATCATTAAATAAAGACATGAGACCAGTCTCAACACTCTTCTATCTGATTGGTCAATCCAAGACAAATCTCAATCTGAACCAATCAGAAGCCTGCGAACTGAGACTGTTCTCCAACCTCAGTCTTTTGATCTTTGACAATGGCAGCCCTGTTTGTTATTTTCTACCCTGAATGAAAAATAATTTACTTGTCTACAAGAGTAAACTATGGGGAGGTAATTTATCCACAATAAAAAGCATTTTGTGGATACTGATATTAAAGCATTGGTTAACAAATAAACTTTGTAAACTTGAAGGTCATGTTGGCAAACATATTTTATGACACATCAATAGAATTATTGATCAAAAACGATCAAAAACACTCGACTGAATTCATTTTATTACCATTAAGATTTCATTAATAATCTGAATGTATGTATAAACCTTAACTTCGCAGATACAACTATTTCACAAGGGGGAACAGTGTAGATCCAGATCAACCAGCACATCTGTGCCATCTGATCAGGATATGCATTGTTCGATTCTAGGTAATAAGAAATAACACCATAGATCTAAATGCGAAACAAGCCTGGTCCTGAACAGTTGGCACAGATGTGATGACTGATCTTGATCGAAACTGGTCGCCCATGTGATCAAATGTGTATATATATATTATTTTTCAGTTTTAGCTAACAAACACTTTATACGTCAAAGCAGTAAATGATTCATTTTAACATTCAAGTAATAATATCCTCTGTACCTCTTTATCAATGGGTGAGTAACAATTCTGAAGCTTGCAGTGTTTAAAATGTTTAAAAAAGAATCCTAGCTATGTGTAAGCTATAGCAGTTTATACACTAGAAGTTACCATATAAATTTGTTTATAACAGATAACAGGGAAAAGTTTAAAGAGTTGGGCAGAAATTCTATCTAACATGTCACCCACCATAATGTGCTATGTAAGAGAGAGAGGTTAACTGGGAACTATAACAACAATCATCATTCGAACATGTTAAAGTGAAACTCAGGTCACATATAACACAGCATTCATAACCCTTTACTCCACATTCATGTGTTATTGCCTGTGCAAACAGTTTAGATCCAGATCAGCTGGCACATCAGTGGTCGCTTCTTGGTCACAAATAACTTAATCTAAAAGTGAACAGTGAGATCCTGATCAGACAGCAAAAATATCTGGATTACCTCTTCACTGTTCACACATGCAATAAACCCATATAAATGGATAAAGGAATATAATATAAATATGATTTGCGTGGCAAAATGCAAAGATTACAATCTGAAACTAAAACACAAATACAAAGAAATTCCTACAAATGACAATCAGAGCAAAAACATGAAGGCAATGTACCTTCATTGGTATTAACACATCATAGGTCAGGCCTGCTGTACACATTGGTATACATATAAAAGCAAACTTTAATGCAAATAGAACATGTGGTTCTTAGAACCCTGTTATAATTATAGTTTTATATTCTTATTTACTTGGCACATATTTGACACTTATACCAGTAATACGCTTAAGCTATTCCATGAGAAAATGTGTTTTAGTAGATGTACTTTTAGTACAAGATATTTATATACATTGTATTTGAATTTTTAATATTGATCTTTTACTCTATGGTTTGCCTTCAATCACACAGGGAACCAGTCTAGATCCAGATCTGTGCTATGAGATTTGGCTCCTACTTCAAGCTGTTAGATACATTAACTCACAGACCTGTATATTCAATACAATTCTGACTCCTGCTGAATCTGAATATGAGTCGCAGGTCTTTGGTGATATTTTGGACATTTTAAATTAGTTATTCTTTTTTAAAGAACAATTATCTCCTTTTAATTAAATATCACATAACAATGAGCATCACAAATTTAATTCTACAATTAGATTTTGGTGTGTACAGGAAGGATTAACTTCCCAAAAACACATTTTTGCATGGAACAACTCGCTGAGAAATCATGATATTTTGTGTGGGTCTCTTTTCGCATATTTTGCACTAGGAACAGTGCATGAAATAAAAACATGGTGAAGTTAACTATTATATATATTATATCAGAAGAACAAAATTTATGCCTGCACAAAAATGTCTTTTGTGACTTCTGCTCAAAAGTTTGCCGCCAGAAAATTAAATTATAACACAGTATAATAAATGAACAGTTTTCATTTGATTAACTACTGAACCCTTACTCCATACACACAGGTTTAATTATATGTGTGAACAGTGTAGATCCAGATCAGCCAGCACATCTGCCGGATCAGCATCTACACTTGTCACTTTTTGGTCAGAAAGAACATAATGAATCAAAATGCCAACAGTGCAGATTCTGATCAGACAACAAGATGTGCCAGCTAAACTGGATCTACACTGCTTGCCAATAGATAACAGATATTGCCTAAGATTATAAAACTGAGCATGGAAACCAGTCTAAAATCTCAAGCATCTGATTGGCTGAAATGGCGACCAGTCGCCATTTCAGCCAATCAGATCCTTGAGATTTGAGACTGGTTTCCTTGCTTAGCTTTATAACTTTCAGCCCATATCTTATGGAGTAAAGGGTTCATTGTCAATGAATTTGCTGGACATTATTCTCAATGCCTGGCTCTAAGAAACCGCTTGTACGTCAACTGGAGACTCTTAGCCTAATTGATATTCTTCATGATCATGGTGTCCCATTATCCTTTGTATTAACAGTAATATCACGATGGAGTCTTCGATGGATCTATTTCCGAGGTAGTCACAGTGTTTTGACACTGTAGGAATATTTCCAGCTTTGGATTGTGGGTGATCTTTCTTGGCACTTCAACACACCTATGAGCAATATCGTATAATAAGCTGTGAAACCTTATGCGTGTAATTGCATTGTGTCCCAGTCTATTGCAAGACAGTAGAACAGTTGGTGAGACAGTGCGGAATTATATATCACCTTGTTGTGTCAGATTTAGACATCCATCATGTTTGTACTGATTATATACATATTTTAGCACATTTGTTTTTTATATTATACTTATGTAAGTTGTAATCTGAATAGTCAATAAAGATCACATGACACTTGCTCAAGAAACTGATTGGTCAGTGCAGATCATGTGACATCACAGAAGAACACAACATAGACTACAGCTAGCCTCTCCACTTTTATCTTTCTTTAATTGGCCTGCAATATATAAAACATACAAGATTACATGATTTTTGACTTTTGCTGCATAAACAATTTCGCCATAAGCCTTTAGTCTGTGAATAGTGAATACAGATTATATAAATCATGTGAACAGTGTAGATCCAGATCAGCTTGCGCATACATACTGTTCAGGATGTACACTGTTTCACGTTTAGATTTATTTGACTAATTTTGACCAAGAAGCATTGTAGAACTTGTGCCGTCTGATCAGGATCTGCACTGGTTGCATTTTGGTCAGAAATAACTTAATGAATCAAAAAGTAAACAGTTTCGATCCTGATCAGACGGCATGGATGTGCCAGCTGATCTGGATCTAAACTGTTCACCCATGCAATAAAATTGTTTCTATGGAGGAAAGGGTTATAATACTGGATGGCCTTTTCTAGGCAAAAGAGAATTTCATTTGCATTTACTTTGCTCATTTATTTTTTTTCCCCGCTAAGAACCTTAAAATTACAAGTATGATGTCAATCCTATTAAGTCTGAATCAAAGTGTTTTCCATATTTCTTTTGAACAATTTAGAATAATGTGATGGTTTTCAACTAAAAAAATTAACAAAATTATTCAATGTAACAGTTTCAGTAATCTCTTAGAAAACCATTAACAGATAAGGAGATCAGATTCACTTTCCTGAAATTCAAAACAAAATGGCTGACGATAAGAGAGGAGGGCTGTGCTTTTCATATTTATGGCAGGTCTAATTATACTGACATATTTCAAAATTAATTATCAATCAATTAACCCTTTCCTGTATAGATACACCTTTATTAATGGGGCCAACCGTTTAGATCCAGATCAGCCGGCACATCTGTGCCATCTGATCAGGATCTAAACTGTTCGCTTTTTGATTCATTAGGTTATTTCTGACCAAAATGCGACCAGTGCTGATCCTGATCAGACGGCACTGATGTGCCGGCTGATCTGGATCTACACTGGTCACACATGCGTAAAAATGCATATATATCCAGGAAAGGGTTAAAAGAAAATTTCTTGGCAGTATAATAAATGATGTTTCAGAAAATGTTTTTAATGAAATTTTATACATCATAGTATTTTTAAAATATAAAAGAAACCACATACTTCAATTGAATCTGATGTTTGCATTCTCTTGCAGGTAAATTTGAATATGATTTTTTTAATTGAGTCAGTTTTATGCAAGAAGAATTAAGGGAATTTTGCAAATTTTACAAGAAAAGAGATAAAAACTGTACTGTAAATATGAAGTACATTTGGCAATTGCAAAAAGTAAAAATGTTTAAGCAATTTTAATAGTAGCAAAGATCATTAATTACAACATAATGACTCAACAATATGATTATGAGAACTGAGAAGTTCTTGACAGGGGTGATTGACCCCTTGTAATTAAACACCATTTAAAACCCTGCCCACCCAAAACCAAACTTACCCTGACTGTTTGGCTCTGGCAAATTTTCACGAGCAACTAAATGCATGACTGTCGTTTTACCAGTAGGTAACTGTAAAGCTGTAAAATAGAACACAAATATAAATTGCAAGGTTATTCCTTATCACATACATCTTATATCTTAAAACTTTTATTCCATTGGGTATGTCTGTTACCTTAAAGGGAGATGTGCAGGGTCAAGCAGGTCTTCTCGGTAAAATCGTAAACAGATCGATCTATGTAACACTTACGTGTACTTTTCACTAAACTCTACATTTCAAACCCTACAGGAGGAAGTTTTCGGTTAATTTTACCATATTACCGGACCTGAAAACAATCCGCTGAAGAAATCCCAAACAAAGATACATTCTATATTTAGCGATCATTCTATATTTAGCTCATCGCTGAGCTTACTATTCGTGGTGGCCCTGGCATTTTGAAACAAATGGCGACGTCGATATTTGGCAAGGTACACCAAATGCGTATTTTGGTTGAAGTGATCACGTGACAATCCCAAAAACCACTGCGGCTCTATGCGGGAAATACAAAAATAGCTAACCTATGCGCATCGCATAGGATAGGAAACACCATTTATATATCTTTTTTATAAAATACTGGTTTGAAATATTTCGGGTGTAAATCAATATTTGAGCTTCAAATAATGATATTCAACTGATTAATAACCCTTTTCGCAAATCTGTTCCATTCATCAATCCTGCACATCTCCTTTTAAAACAAACAGTTTTGATTCCGATAAGTGGGCACATCTGCGCCATCTGATCAGGATTTACACTATTTGGGTTTTGATTCATCAGGTTATTTCTGATCCGATGTGTCCACTACTGTTAGAGCTGATGTGCTGGCTGATCTGGATCTACACTTTTTGCAGATATGGTCCATGGGTTAACCCCTTTACTCCATGTGGTTTATCAATATATATAGTTTCTATTCTAATGACAACCAGTGATCGCCTTTGGATTTATCAGTGTTATCAGTGTACTTTCAGATCAGTCAACATACTGTTTGCTTCATGGTCAAAAATAACAAAATGAATTTAAAAGTAAACATTATAGATCCTGATCAGAAAGCATTAAACCTGTTGCAAATAAATGTAAAGACAGCTCAAGTGCAATTTATGATGTTTGATGCTTATCAGAAAAGAACATATGGCCTCCAATTTTAAATTAACAATACAATCTAGAAACTAATTGGCTCAGTATCCCACTAATCTGAGACATCAATTATACAAATATGTGACAAAATATGATTTAGTGATTTAATAACATATCATATTTAGTGACCTATTGTCAAAATAGTCTGTGTGATATCGTCAAACCTCACATTCTTAGAAATAACCTAAAGAATCAAAATGCAAACATTGTAGATCCAGATCAGATGGCACGGATATGCCAGTTAATATATATCTACACTGTCTGTCCATGATTAACAGTCATATCCTGGCATGGAGTAAAGGATTAAAAATCATCCGAGAAATCATCTGATATAAATTTTATGATGAGGCTCAGAGCACTTTGATAAGAAGATGAAAATGATGGCAACAATTTTAACCCTTTACTCCATAGATCCATAAATATAACTTTTATTACCTGGATGAACAGTGTAGATCCAGATCAAAACCATCTGATAAGGATCTACAATGCTTGCTTTTAGAATTATTAGGTTTTGACCAAGAAGGTACTGGTCTAGATCCTGATCAGATGGCAAAGATTTGGATCTTCACTGTGCCCAAGGTTATAAAACTGAGCATTGAAACCAGTCTCAAATCTCAAGCATCTGATTGGCTGAAATGGTGCCTGGGTCACCATTTCAGCCAATCAGATGCTTGAGATTTGAGACTGGTTTCCAAACTCAGTTTTATAACCTTCAGCCCTGGTCATATATGTGATCAACCATATTCAAGACATGATTTGGGCCTTCTAGTCATCAAAAAAGCTCGTCCAGAGAGTGAAAGAAACTGCATCCCTTTACTACTCAGATAAATCATTCTATCATTACATTAGCAAACAGTGATATCTGTTCAGATCCAGATCAGCCTGCACATGGGTGCCATCATTGTTTGTTTTTCAACGTATTGGATTACTTTTTACCAAGATGCCTCCAGTGTAGATCCAGATCAAATAAGCAGGCTGACTGGATCTACACTGGTTATCTTCAGGATAAAGAGAATCTATCATTGGTATTCGGCGAAGATCAAGGTATCTCAACCCGAGGGTAATGCTTTCCAGACAGAAACGAGGCTGTGCCGAGTTTCCGTCTGGAAAGCATTGCCCGAGGGTTGGGATACCGCGATCTTCGCCGAATACCAATGATTGATTATTTTTCTCACTTACTTCTTGAAGATTTAAACAAAGTTCTTTAAAATTAAAAAAAACCGCAAACTTTTAGAGAACTATTTCTTTTGCGTAACTTCCAGTAGGAACGGTAAATCAGCCACGAATACAAAGTCCTGTCAAAGTTTATCAACCCTAACATGTAGGCCTTCAACAATATCGTTACAAATAAAAGAAAGGAAAAGAATCGTTTTTTCATTGAATGAAAACAGCTGGTTTATCCTTTGAAAACGGATCTGCGATTTTTAAGGTTATTCGTGATTTCCTCACAATTCAAAAAAATTGAATTGTACATACCAGTTGAAATATCCCGATTAAACAGCAGTATATTTTCTATTTATTCTCCATTCACTTTCTTCATAGATCCTGATGTTTAACGAAGCTCGCAACAGCGGTATAAGAATGAAACACTCTAAAAAAATTAGCATTTTCAGACTCATACCACGATAAACACTTCCAAGTTCCAGCATTGAGAATTTAGCAACCTCCGAGTGGATACTTTCCAAATGATTTTTGAAATAAATCCTGATAAAACAAAATCAACAGCTTGCTCTGTTTGAAAAAGTAAACATTCGTTTAATTACGTCACATAATAAACTTAAATGACGTAGTAATAAGCATCATGACGTAGGCTAAATCAATAATGAAAGTGCTCAATTAATACGGTGCGCAATAATACGAAAGTACGCGAGCACGCGGAGTGTTAGATAAGGCCATGCGAGATAAGGAAATCTCACACGGCTAAAAATAGAGATTTTTCTGTCTAGTAAGTGAGAAATCCCTAATATCACATGGAGTAAAGGGTCAACCAATGATCTGGCATTTCGCAAATTTGAACCAGATTTTTCAATCCAAAAAGTGTTTTGCAGAAAGACAGCAGACTAGATATAGATCACTCTAGGAAAACTGAAGTTGTAACTTGAACTTCAAGAGTTAATTTGTCATTTAACAATTTTAAGTTCATGTGGATTCAATTAATTGAAAGGCCAACCTATACAACAGTTTACTGTTTGTATGCAGACAAATTTTCCAGCAATCAATATTTCATATGACATTTAATTGTACAATTTTACAAAGGTTTGAACTTTATTATTTAAAGGAAATGGCAAAAATGTCTGACTGATTCACACCTAGACAGATGGTTATTTCATTAGAAATATATTTAATGGCTGATAGTCTGAGTTTTGTTATAGTCACTACAACATTAATTAATCCACTCTTCATCTAAACCAACTGAATTTCTGCACTTTCCTTTATTTGAACCTTTCACCTCATGGGATATGGCTGTTTTCCCATGGACAAACTGTACATCTAGATCAGCCTGCACATCCATGCAATGTGATCTGTTATCTGCACTAGTTTGCTTTTAGTCTTTTACAATCATTAGGTTTCTTTCTGACAAATATCCGACCTGTGTATTTCCTGATCAGAATGTACAGATTTGCAAGCTAATCTGAATCTACACTAGGCCAAAGATAATAAAACTGAGTTTAGAGACAAGTCTCAAAGTTCAAGCATCTGATTGGCTGGAACCCAAGCCTCTATTTCAGTAAATCAGATGCATGTGATTTGAGTCTGGTCTACAGTTTTAGTTTTATGATATAGGGCCCTGGTCACACATAGAATAAAATTTCTATCCACATAGTTAAGTGTTAAATAAGAGTTAGTATGGTCCATAGCGTTATTTCCTTGTTTAGGCAATAGAAAATTAATTCAATGATTCTCATCCTAATTTTGGAAAAAAATAGGGCGGGTGGGCCGGTTTAATTTTTTATTTTTTTATTTATCATTCTCACTTTTTCTAACGACGCTTATGTAGTGAAAAGATTTATAAGCGTCCAGCCAACTATGAATTGCCGATATGCACTTATACTGCGTTTTCGTACTCTACTGATTCGTACTCTTAATGTAAATTTTGAAGTACGCAGTTTTTTTTTTCAAAATAAAAAAATTCGGGCGGAGTGGTTTTCGAGGGGCGGCGGGGATGAGAATCTAGGAATTAATTTTCTATTGTCTTAGTAGGGTCTGTACAGGTCCCTTCCACTATCAAAATTTTTCAGTCAGCGCTGCACAGCTAAACCAGTACAGATTTATAGAAATACATTCCAAACAATTTAAAAATTACTGCGATTGCATTGGGCGAAATATAACTTCAACTACAACCAAAGACACATTACAGCGGACCCCATTACAGTGATAACACTTTCATATTACCAACAATTATTCAATAAATAACCAATACAATGCTATAGATCTACTTAATTTATTATTGAACCAAGTTATTTATCAAAATTATGAATTTTTCTCTCATAACTGGATCTGATTATTTCAACAAGCTGACAATATTACCAGCTGGTCAATTTGGACATTCACACTATTGAAGTCCACAAATTTCTTTCCAGTTCAATGCTTTAAAATTTAACCCTTTACTCCATAAAAATGCCGTTATAGCCTGGAGGAACAGTGTAGATCCAGATCAATCTGCACAATTGAGCCATCCAATCAGGTTCTGCACTGTTTGATTATTTCTGACCAAACTGGGAACAGTGTAGATCCTGATCAGATGGCACGGATGTACGGGCTGATCTTAATCTACACTTGTCACATTTGCGATAAAATGCATATCTGGAGGAAAGCTTAAAGCAGCTGCTACTGCTGACAATAGACACCACCCACCCTTTTTCTTATAAATAGACCTAAAGGAAGCCTCAACAAAACTTCAAACAGTATATTAAAATAATATTGCCAGAGATACCTGTCACATAAATTTAGAAACAAATAACAATAGCATGGAATCTAAATTGTTCATCAAATCCCTTGCCAATCCTCTGTTCTTTTCTTTGCAACCGAGTGAAACTAACCATTATCACAGTGTACACTCGAAAGTCCGACCCTACGTCCGATAGCGCTGACTATACACATAGCCATCACGAAGGAGCTGGTTAAAAAGCGGGTAAGAAATTGAATAAAGAGTAATTATTTAATTCTTTTACGTTTAATACTTAGACTAGCAAGAAATAGAGTGCGTCGAGTTATAAAATGAAAGTGATACAACGTTAACTTCGAAAAAATACGATCGATCACCAAAATTTACAAAAAAAATGTCAATCGTGTCACTTCAAACGTCCATTTCAAAGCTTTATTTACAATGTTTGGCCGAAATTCGTTTTACTATGTGAAGTGTATTCATTACCGTATCACTTCATCTAGTTAAATCTTGTCCCAATCCGCTAGTTTTCGAAAAACTCGAATTTTCATTTGCACTGGTAGTGTGACAAGATGGTACGGCTACTAGCCAATTGACAGTCCGGCTACTAGCGTTTTCTTCTAAAAAATGGTACGGCTACTAGTCGTCCCCGAATCATTCAGAGGTCTGAGAAATAAACATTAATGGCGAGTTTATTTAATGAAATTATATGTATACAAGAGACCTTTGATGCGTAGCAATAAGGGTCACCGCAGAAATCATTGGATTTTTATTATACAAGTTACAATGGGATGCAATGGAAATAAACAATGGCACTGAAGTGTACACTATTAAATGGCTTGACAATCTCACAGCCTTAATTAAAATTGCTTAAAATTCTATTGACTACATCGTTTATTGATGCAAAACCTTTAAAGATGCCGTAACGCAAAAACAAATGTCTGGCTGGTAAGGCCAGAGAAAATAAATTATTAGATTCTCGTCCGGATTTTGGGAAAAAAGGGGCTGGTGGGCACTTTTTAATTTTTATTTTTTATTAACGAAATACCTTATGAAGGTATTTCGGGATGGTCTAAAACCCGTTCTGTACGGAACAGAATATGTTTCGATTTTTTTACCAATAATTTTTTTGGGGCGGGTGGTTTTCGACAGGGGCGGGCGGGGATGAGAACCATTAGCAGACACTTATTGCAAACCACTCAGAAGCCCAAATCACCATGTACAAAAGCACTTTTTACAATCAATCAACAAAAGTGGCGACTAAGTCGAGCTAACCGCAAGCGGGCTCGACAAAAATATGTTTTAGCCAAAAGCACTTCTTACAATCAACAAAACTCTTGCGTGCGTGCGTGCGTGCATGTATGGGGGAATAGGCTATACGGACCTGGGGAAATGCATTTGGGCTTCTAGAGTAAGTCGAGTTGATTAAGGAGTTATTTTGCATCGTTGCAAATAGTGCGTAAAATAGAAATAATTAGGCACAAATTTTTACCAATTCATTTCATAACTATACACGAGTTTTGTGGTCGCTTTCAAGATTTGTTATCATTTCGCCAGAAACCAAATATCAAATATGTACTTTCTATGCAGTATGTTTCAAAATGCGACTGTTCTGCTGAAAGAAAATAGTGAAGCAAGTCTATTTTGTATGTACATGTATATGTGCGGATTTTTTAAATATGATTTACGAAAATAGAGAAGTCGAAAGAATATTTGTAACGGGGATTGCGGCATACTGCTACAGAGATAATAGGCGATGAAAATTATCAAAATATTTCATTTTTAGCCTATATTCAAACTATTTTAGAGATATTTAATAATAATTTATAATATGACGTCAGAACAACAACAAAATTGATGAAAAAGATTATTTAGTCAACCCTAGTAGCCGTACATAAAGACTGCTAGTAGCCGGACCATTTGTTTTGTAGACTTTGCTAGTAGCCGTACCATCTTGTCACACTACTAGTGCAAATGAAAATTTGAGTTTTTCGATAACTAGCGGGTTGGGACAAGATTTAACTACATGACGTGATACAGTAATGAATACACTTCACATAGTCAAACGAATTTCGGCCAAACAATGTAAATAAAGCTTTGAAATGGACGTTTGAAGTGACACGATTGACAATCTTTTGGTAAATTTTGGTGATCGATCGTATTTTTTCGAAGTTAACGTTGTATCACGTTCATTTTATAACTCGACGCACTCTATTTCTTGCTAGTCTAAGTATTTAAAGTAAAAGAATTAAATAATTACTCTTTATTCAATTTCTTACCCACTTTTTAACCAGCTCCTTCGTGATGGCTATGTGTATAGTCAGCGCTATCGGAAGTAGGGTCGGACTTTCGAGTGTACACTGTGATTATGAATGCTAATCAAATGTCAATAAGGATCTGCTTATGAATGCTAAATACAGCATTTGTCATATATAGAATATGCAGACCTAGATCAGCAGTAGATTTGTGCAGTCTGATCAGGTTCTAAACTGTTAGCTATTACATTCATTTAACCCTTTCCTGTATAGATACGCATTTTTACGCATGTGCGACCAGTGTAGATCCAGATCAGCCGGCACATCCGTGCCGTCTGATCTGGATCTGCACTGGTCGCATTTTGGTCAGAAATAACCTAATCAATCAAAAAGCGAACAGTTTAGATCCTGATCAGACGGCACGGATGTGCCGGCTGATCTGGATCTAAACTGTTCGCCCTAGCAATAAAGGTGTGTCTGTACGGGAAAGGGTTAATTGCATGACATAAATCTGCTTCACAATCTTCCTAGGGTGACACACCAATTTAGGAATATCAAAGTAAACACACCTCCTAAGGTGACAATCCCGTGCAGGAATCTGCCTTGAAATATCAAAATAACAAGAAACATGACCAGGCCACAAAAACCAGGTTTTCAATGCTTTTAATAGTCTTCCTCGAACTGAAGTTATTATTAATAAGCAGTTCTAGCCCCAAATCCAGTCCCAAGCAAGGTCTCCACACAAGCTTGCTATATCCAAGTTTCAGCAAGATTGGTTTTTCCTGACTGAAGTTCTTGATTGGAAAATGTTTTTCTATTTTGAGTAACACTGACCTTGATCTGATAGGCCCAAATTCTATTCCAAGCTAAGCACATAAACTACAGTGTACCTACAAACAAATTTTCAGCATAAAACTTCCATTTTAACAGAAAGCATTAAGCAGCAACTGTTTTTCTATAATTTATAACAATGACCTTGACCCGACTGGCCGCTAATATATTCCCAAACTAGGTCTTTATGCAGGCTTGCTATATGCAAAGTTTCAGAAAGATTGGTTTATCCAAACTGAAGTTATTGGCTGGAAGCCCATGTCTGATGCAGCCCACATGCCACCCATGCCCGCCCACCATACCCCAATCTAATAACTAGGATTTTCCTTGAAAGCTGATTAAACATACCTCCTAGGGTGACATTCCTGTGCAGAAATCTGCCTTGATATATCAAAATAAACATACCACCTAGAGTGACATTCCCGTGCAGAAATTTGCCTTGATATATCAAAATAAACATACCTCCTAGGGTGATATTCCCGTGCAGGAATCTGCCTTGATATATCAAAATAAACATACCTCCTAGGGTGACATTCCCGTGCAGGAATCTGCCTTGATATATCAAAATAAACATACCTCCTAGGGTGACATTCCCGTGCAGGAATCTGCCTTGATATATCAATCTAAGGATGTTTGTCTCAGGTAGCTTCTCCTCTGACCATTCTGTAATGAGAACAATAGATATATGCATGAAGGGATTATAACAAACTTGATAAACAACTTAACCCTTTACTCCAGGAGGCATGGCTGCTATCCATAGATGAACAGTGTAGACCCATGAGGCATGGCTGCTATCCATAGGTGAACAGTGTAGACCCATGAGGCATGGCTGCTATCCATAGGTGAACAGTGTAGACCCATGAGGCATGGCTGCTATCCATAGATGAACAGTGTAGATCCTGATCAGCCAGCACATCCAAGCCATCTGATCAGGATCTGCACTGTTAGCTTTCTGGTCAGATCAGAAATAACCTAATAAATCAAAAGGAGGACAGAGCAGATCCTGGTAAGATAGCAGCGTTATGTCAGGAAATTAAGACGCTACAATACTTTCCTTGTGAATGTTCTCTGAATTTACATTTTATGCATGAAAACCTCATGGGAAAACAGATTATATTAAATTTTGTAGTCACATTTATTTTTTAAAATGAAACCTGTCTCCATGTTGCCATGGAAATAATACACCTACCAGTAACTTAGTTTTCTTAAATGCTATTTTCTACCTATGAAACAAAACAATTATCAAGAATGTGCCATATTTCAATTAAAGGCATAAATAACAATTTTGCCTCAATTACTGAGCAATTATGATTTCTTTCATCTTTAAGACCATTTATTTTCTAAAGATTAATGTCTATAACAAAGTCAATATTTCTTTCACTTATGTTGCTCAGACTACAAGTAATGTGCAAGTTTCTGATAGAAAAATTCAGACTCAATGGAACAGTTTAGGGAAAGTAACAAGGCTCTACCCAGGATATTTTGGATCACACTATGGATGAGGTTAACCCTTTACTCAATATTGATGCATTTTTATGTGTGTCTGCCACCAGTGTAGATCCAGATCAGACATGGAACATCCATGCCATCTGATCTGGATATGGCCTGGTTGCTCTTTGGTCAGGAATAACCTATTAAATCTGATACAGCAAAAATTGCAGATACAGATCAGATGGCATGGATGTGCAGGCTGATAGCTACACTGTTTGCCCACACCATAAATGCGTATATATGAAGTAAAGGGTTAAGAAAATTCCACCCAAGGGAACTGTTTAGGGGCAGTAACAAGGCTCCACTGAGGAAATATTAGATTACTTGGATGAAGTTTATATAGGTCTTGTAAACCCTTGGCTTCTGAGAACTTGTGAATTTAAGAGAAAAGAGTGAAGACTTTGATCACCTGTGCCCAAGATCATAAAACTAAATCTGGAGATCAGTCTTGAGATTTGAGACTGATCTTAAAACTTAGTTTTATGATCTTGGGCCCTGGCACTACATGTAATGTTCTGGCAGATCTGGCTCTTTACTTGTTGCACATGGGATATAAGCAACATCCCAGGAGAAAACATAAATAAAAACCATATTATACGAGCTCAGCACAATAACCTATCTCTTCCATATTCCGACATGTATGTCATTTTGACAAATAATTTCCAACAAGTGACCTACCAAGGCCAGGAAAAAAAACACAACACATGTACATCAATGCAAAGAATAGTACATTCAAAAACCAACACTGTTTTTTTTCTACTGTATTTACTGTTTCAGGTATCATTTTTATGTTATGACGCAAATGTAACATAAATAAAATGGTCCAATTTTTCAAAACACTTCACTTAAATGTTTCCTTGATGATTTATTAAAATTCAAGTATTCTAACTGCCATCATTTATGAGTTTTTGACATGTTTTACATTGGGCTGATTAAGTATAAGTGCAAGTACATGTATCAAATAGCGTGTGCTATTCGAAAACAAATTTATCATGCTGCTTGCTTACTACATGTACGTTTTTAATAAATCAAACATACATGTTTCAACAAGGAAGAGCAGTGGTTCCCTATGTATAATATGTATATATGCTACTGAAGATAAACATTTTAGTGAGTAATAATAAATAAATGCATTATTATTATTTAATTAAGTTGTTATAATACAGGAGGGCACGATATTTATGTCATTGGCACACCATTTTATCAATCTGAACCAGTCCAATTTGCTAAATAAATTTACTAACGGTATAGACCCTGATCAGACTGCACAGATGCACAGACTGGTCTCTGTCAAAATAACACTGGATGCTGTATGAAGACTTAAAGCGGCTTTACTTCAATTTAACCCGCTCTTGTATGAAATATTATATGTATTTGGAACTAAAGGCACAAATTTGCAGCATCAGTTCAGGCTAATAAATTTTAATTTACTAAAATAAATTTGGTCTGCGTGACTAAAAGCGAAAGTAGGATTTCCGAAACGTAACAGAAATCGAGATCGCGCATGAAGTCTCTCTTTGTCGGTGCTAAATATAACTCCATTATATTTAGCTTCTTAAAAGTTTGTTAACTATAATTTAACAATATCATTGAAAATCCCGTCTATAAGAAAGAATTCGATCAGACCTTTTGTGTTCTGTTAGAGAGTTTATATATTGGAGTCTATATGGACAAATATGATTTTTCAATAGTATATTCTTACTTAAGTTTAGGGCTGCGGCTTTAAAAAGAAATAAAGTCTATGGATTATATGCACATCAAAAATGTTAAACTTCTGACAATTTAATTACACATGTTCCCTGAAATTTTCTAGATAACTCTTCAAAGTCAACAAGCCTTCATTTTAAAAAGATACTAACCATTTACTCAATGATTACACCTTTTATTACATGTGTTACTATAAATAGTAACAAATAATGACCAAAATGCCTGGGTACTTTGCATGATAAAGGGCGGGCCGAAAACCTGATATCGCGGGCCGAAAACCTGATATCGCGGGCAGAAATCCCGTATCACGAATTTTTGCACGTGGTAACCTTTGAGACAGGATTTAACTTTTACATTTCAAGATGGCGACGATTGAATCGATCGAATCACATTCAAGTTTTTTGGAGCTAGATGCAAAAAGTAGCATATTTAAGAAAGAACATGCATGCTAACATGAGACATATTCTGAGAGCGATAACAATGACAAGAGAAACATGGAGAAATTGTACATACCTGGGTACAACTAAGAACAAAAAGCACTGTATTTCCAGAATCATGTACCTTCATATTCCTTTATGTCTATTATTATTTTAAACAAGATATGCCTGCATTATGTTTTTGTTGAATTGAAGCTCGCAGCAGCGTTATGAGAATGAAACACTCACAAATAACAGCCTTTACATACCCATACCGCTGTAAAACACTTCAAGAATTCACCTTTTTACAATCCCATATCCAGCACAATTTTATGAAATCGTTCAAAGACATAATTACTAAAAACAAAAAAAGAACCTAAAAAATCAACTGGCAGCAACTTGCTCTGTTACAGTTTGAAAATGTAAACAATCTTTAATTACGTCACAAAACTCTAAATGACGTAGTATTTAGCGAAAGCATTCATCGTGACGTAGTTAATTAACGAATAGACGAGTGCTCAGTTAATTTATGACTTACAGAGCTTGGCAGACATTGATATCAGCCCGGCACATGTAATAAAATGGTTATAAACCGGTGTTCAAGGGCTGGGAGGTGATATCGGCCCGGAAGAGCAATATTGGCCCGAGAGCTAAAGCTCTCGGGCCAATATTGCTCTTCCGGGCCGATATCACCTCCCGGCCCTTGAACACCGGTTAATAACCTCTTATTATCACATGGGTGACCAGTGTAGAGAGCACATTCTGTGCAGTCTAATCAGGGCTGAAGGTTATCAAGCTGAGATTGGAAACCAGTCTCAAATCTCAAGCATCTGATTGGCTGAAATGGCGACTGGTCGCCATTTCAGCCAATCAGATGCTTGAGATTTGAGACTGGTTTCCATGCTCAGTTTTATAACCTTGGGCACTGAAACTACACTGTTGCCTCTTTGGTCAGAAATAACCTAATGAAGCTAAAAGCAAACAGTATAGATCCTGATCAGACATCAGGAATGTACCAAGTGATCTGGATCTACACTAGTTGCCAAGGTGATAAAGGGCATATCCATGGAGTAAAGTGTTTAAGCGTCAAATACAAGTTTGTTGTACATGTACAAGAAATAATTTCTCCCAGTACATACATTTTCAGTTCTTCATCTACAATATTAATTGAAGAGAAAAACTAATTGAAGTGAGAAACTGACATAGCTGCCTTGAGGGTCTATCTTATAATGACAACTCAAATAATCACAATACACTGGCAAATAATTATATTAATAACTTGATCAAGTATTACTATATTTCTGATATTTGAGAACTCACCAATTTCATTATTGATTTACACTGTAACAGAACACGTTGCATGTACCAAGCAAGTTATGTGTAATAAAGAATTCAGTAGAAACACTTTCTCAACCATTTACTCATTTACTCCATTTATGCATGTTTTCTTATGTGCCATCAGCCTAGATCCAGGTCAGCTCTGGCTTAGGAATAACCTAATGAACGTTTGGGGAACAGCACAGATACTGATCAGACAGCACAGATGTGATTAGTAAGACCTCAATGTTTGGAGGTCATGTGGTTAATGGCCGGTTTGATATATACTGGTTTGGCTCATTTTTAGTAATTCACCACTGAGTGTTAATTGAAGTTTTTTTATAATGCTGATATCAATGTCTTTTAACTTTTACTCTATAGATTCACATTTACTGCATGGGCGAACAGTGTAGATTCAGATCAGCCAGCACATTTGTTAGTCTGATAGGATCTGCACTTTTCACTTTTAGGTTCATTAGGTTTTTTCTGACCAGTGTAGATCCAGGTCAGATGGCATGAATGTGCAGGCTGATCTGGATCTGCACTGGTCACACAAGTGTTAAAACATTTATGGTGTAAAGGGTTAAACAAAATTATAAGTAATACAGTTTAAGTATAGAAAGGATATAGTGTTTCACCATGATAAGAAACAGAAGACTGAATATAAGGATTATGATACATGTATAATGTATTACAACGCTTTAGATACAGGAATCATTTACTAAAATCCCACTGGAGGCCAGTGTGTAGTCAATGTGGCAAATCTGAACTCAGTACTTTTTTCCATTTTATTTTTTTTATCCAAATGTTACAATCATTGGTATGTGTATTTGTCATCTAGTACCCATGGTTTAAAGCCTCAGCCCTTAACTTAAATAAGAATATACTATTGCAAAAATCATATTTGTCCATATAGACTCCAATATATAAACTCTCTAACAGAACACAAAAGGTCTGATTGAATTCTTTCTTATAGACGGGATTTTCAATGGTATTGTTAAATTATTATTAACTTTTATGGAGCTAAATATAATGGAGCTATATTTAGCACCGACGAAGACCAAATTTATTTTATTAAATTAAAATTTTATTAGCTTGAACTAATGCTGCAAGTTTGTTCCAAATACATGTAATATTTCATACAAGAGTGGATTAAATTGAAGTAATGCCGCTTTAAGAACACATAATTTTTTTTTGTTACCGGTAAATCCTTTACTCTATTGGAAATGGTTTTTATTCATGGGCAAACAGCATAGATCCAGATTAACCAGAACAGGTTACTGTGCTTTGTGATCAGGATCTACACTGTTCATGTTTTGAATCATTAGGTTATAATCCTGGTAAGTTAGAAGAGGAAATGTTCAGGCATGTTTGCTTAGAAATGTAGACTTCAATTCAGTGCAGATTTTTACAGGCTGATGACAACAGCTTTTGTAACACTGCAAAGAAATTTCCTTGAAATTGATTGGATAATTTGCCATTGATATATATTAGTATTTATGGATCGGCCGTAGATATGAATGCAGGTGCCTTAATTTTCCTCTCTGGCCTCCCACCTTTTGTTGTCATCCCCCATTTCGTTGTGAATTTTGATGAAAAATAATTTTGTTAAGCCTTAGTCATAATTTATTAAATGGTTTGCTTATGGATTACTTAAATTGTTATACAAAATAATTGTGTCACGTTTATAATGTTGACAAAGATCAGATTATTCTTAATTTTTTGAAATAAATACCGAATCCATAGTCTGCTTAAACTCTTAAGTGACGTTATGCACGTAAATCAATGATGTCAAACAGGTAAATATTAAGGTTCTCAGCGGGGAAATAAGCCGTTCAGAATTTTCTAAGAGAAATAAATGAAAAAACCAATATTTTCAAACTATATCTTGCCTGAAAAGCCTTTGAAGTTTATAAAACAATTATATGGTTCCTTGAAAGGTGTTAGAGGATATATTGCCTGTCTGGGTGTCAAGAAACCAAATAACTATATAATATCGGAACATCTCACTTTTTTAAGGCTTCTTACAGAATACATAAAAATGAAGATTTGAACCAAGCATCTTGACAGATGAAAACAAAAGCATGTAAGCAAATTGTCTCATATTCATAATAACATGTTATGCCCAACTAAGTAACATTTCTGATTATTTCTTTTGATCATATGTGTAAAATTATGCTCCTTTCCAACGATATATTAATCCTTTACTCAAATAATTACAGGTTTCGTGGCATTTTAAAACTGCATAATCTAGATAAGCTGGCAGATCTGTGCCACTTGATCAGGATCTACAATATTTGCTACTTGATCAGAAAACAAGAAAAAACATCGCCACACGCCGAAAACCAGGTTTTCATTTAATACTTATATACTTCTATAAAGAAAATATCTGGTTGATAACTGTTAAAACTGACAGAAAGAAAGTTAAGTTTGGTGTCAAAAACAAACTCAAGTTATTGAGCAGAAACTAAATTTCTAATTTTAGCAGCAGTGACCTCGAGCTTTATCACAGACGCCTGGGTAGCAATCGCAAGCTGCATCTTGATATTAGATACCAACACTAAGATTGGGGTCAATAGGCTAAAGCAAACTCAAGTTATTGAGGGGTAACTGAATTTCTATTTTAGCAACAGTGAGCTTGACCTTGACAACAGACACCTGGGTGGTTATCCCAAGTGGCCTTCCGATATCAGCTACTCATATACCAAGTTTGGTATCAATAGGCTAAAGCAAACTCAAGTTATTGAGGGGAAAATGAATTTCTATTTTAGCAACAGTGACCTTGACCTTGATTACAGACACCTGGTTGGTTATCCCAAGTGGCCTTCTGATATCAGCTACTCATATACCAAGTTTGGTATCAATAGGCCAAAGCAAACTCAAGTGATTGAGGGGAAAATGAATTTCTATTTTAGCAACAGTGACCTTGACCTTGATTACAGACATCTGGGTATCATTCCCAAGCTGCCTCTTGATATAAGCTAACCACAAACCAAGCTAAATGTCAACAGGCAATTTGGCATCAACAGATAAGATTCACAAAATACTTAACAAAAATCTAAGTAAAAAAGGGGCATAACTTTGGCAAAACACAATCAGGGGTTATGAAACTTGTCCTGAACATCGGTACTGTGAAGTCAAACAATGATGTCTAGTTTCAAAGCTATATCTTGGATGGTAACTGAGAAAAAGACAACTTTCACAAATAAATTAACAAAATTTCTAAGTGAAAAAGGGGCATAACTTTGTCAAATTACAGTCAGGGATTATGAAACTTGTCCTGATAATTGGTATTGTGATGTCAGACAACTATGTTAAATTTCAAAGTTGTATCTTAAACAGTTACTGAGAAAAACACAACTTTCACAAAAAATTAACAAAATTTCTAAGTGAAAAGGGGGCATAACTTTGTCAAAATACAGTCAGGGATTATGAAACTTGTCCTGATAATTGGTATTGTGATGTCAGACAACTATGTCAAGTTACAAAGTTGTACCTTAAACGGTTACTGAGAAAAACACAACTTTCACAAAAAACTTAACAAAATGTTGACGCCCGCCCAACGACATACCCCAATCTAATAACCAGAATTTGTCTAAAGAAAACCTGGTTAAAAACCTAATTCATGTATCAAACAGGAAAGAGTCTAGATCCTGATCAGATGACACAGATGACTGTACACATCAGGCTAACAAAGTAACAATATGCTATGAAGAACAATCTCTAAGTTGATACCACAAATCAACAAAGCACCATCACTAAAGCAACAATACTGCAGAAAACAACAAATAATACCACATTTAAGTTTTACTATAATTTTCAGTTTTAAAATTATTCATTGTATTGTTGCATGGCGAGTTGTCAATTTATCCTACTGTCACCTTGGTGACTGATTTTGGGATGCTCCCTTTATTAATCATTTACTTCATTATAATATATTTATACAGGTTTTAACATATGTGCAAACAGTGTAGATCCAGATCAACTGGCACATTTGTGCCATCTGATAAGCATCTACACTAGTTGCTTCTAGGTCAGAAATAACCTAATCAATCAACTGCAAACACTGTGTTCAGATCCTAATGAGATGCGAGATGATCTGGATCTACACTGTTCCCCCACAAAACTAGAATTATCACTGAAAGTGATTAAATACCCCCACATGTTTGCTTGATACTTGAACTGGGAATGCTTCGAATCAATGGCATAATGTGTCCCACCTTCAATCCAAAGTGTCGTCTTCACAGTAGCCACATACACAGCAAGTTTCATTACAATATCTCATTCCTTCTAAATTTATTGAGCATAAATGGTTTGAATATGTTAGTAACAGTGACCTTTACTTAACTTTTATCAAACAACTGTGTGCCAAAAATTTGTTGATATATGTGAAGCTTTTCATGAGAAATCATCCAGAAACCATATTTTCTATTTTTAGTAACAGTGAATAGTGACCTTGACCCCATCAGGCCCAATTTCAATACAAAGTTTCGTCTTCACAGACACTACCTATATAGCAATTTTCATCACAATATCTCATTCCGAACCAAAGTTATTGAGCATATATAGTTTTTTTTCTATTTTTAGTAAGAGTGACCTTGACCCCACAGGCCTTACTTTGAATCCCAAGTCATCTTCACAAAAACCACCAATACACCTAATTTCAATTAAGAATCTCATTCCAAGCTATAGTTACTGAGTGGAAATGAAGTTTTGAAGTTTATATAACAGTGACCTTGACCTTGAACCCTCAGGCCCCAAAGTCAAACCTAACCTGTATCTTGTTATGTTACATCTGTGTCCCAAAAAATAATTAAATCTATGAAGTATTTCATGAGTAATCGTTCAGAAAATGTTTTTCTATTTTAAGTAACAGTGACCTTGACACTGACCCCACAGGCCCCAAAGTCGAAGTCGACCTGTATCTTCTGATGTTACATCTATTTACCAAAAAAGGATTTAATCTGTGAAGTGTTTCATGAGTTATCATCCGGAAACCATTTTTCTATTTTTAGTAATACTGACCTTGACATTGACCCCACCAGCCCCAAATTCGAACTTGACCTGTAACTTGTGATGTTACACCTGTGTACCAAAAATTTTTTAAAATAGTGATACATTTCAGGAGTTATCGTCCAGAAAGCATTTTTCTATTTTTAGTAACAGTGACCTTGACACTGACCCCACCAGCCCCAAAATCGAACTTGACCTGTATCTTATGACGATATACCTGTGTACCAAAAATTATTAAATTCTGTCAAGCCTTCATAAGTTATCATCCGGAAAGGAATAATCCGACCGACCGACTGACAGACCGACCGACAAGCTCACTCCTATATACCCCCTCAAACTTCGTTTGCGGGGGTATAATAACAGAAACAATATCTTTGAAGTAAAGGGTGTTAACAATTTTTATTTTATTTTATTGTATTATTTTCAATTTATCCTACTGTCAACTTGGCATCTAATCGTGGGAAGCTCCATTTATTAATTCTTCAATCCATTTTATACAGGTTTTAATGTAGGTGCAAACAAATTAGATTTAGATCAGTCAGCACACACATGCCATCTGATGAGGATTTACACTGGTCACATCTTGGTCAGAAACAACCAAATTAATCCAAAAACCAACAGCACAGGTCCTGATCAGACAGTACATTCTTGCCATCTAATAAGGATATAGTCGGGGATGCTTCTTGGTCAGAAATAACCTAATCAATTAAAAGCAAACTATTCAGATCCTGCTCAAGGCAAGGATGTGCCATCTGATCTGGATGAACACTAATCATCCATGGGATAACAGTCATATCCCATGGCCATGGATTTAAAAGATAACCTGCTAGTTAGATGTTTATCAATATGTTGACCTTACCTGTAGGCCAATTACTATACACGAAGTCTGTTATATCTGCCGCAGAACTTGCATGTGAGAACAGGAATTCTTTCGTTCTTCCACTGACTAGAATCAGGCGTAAATTAATCTGAAATGATAATAACAAGTTAACACCAAGCATCAAAGTAATAAAAAGACTCGAAATAACAATTTTATGAGAATCTTTTACGCTATGGTTATGGCTTATATCATGTGTGCGACCATTGTCAGGGGTTCTACATGTATATGACCAGGGAGTTTTGAAAAATTATCAATTGGCCCTTGAGATTCAGCAGCTAGTGGAAGCCCTGAGTGTGCTTTGAAGTCTGATCGGGATCTACACTAGATGCTCATTGATCAGAAGTAATCACATGAATTTAAAAAATGGATTAAACTTAAGAATTCACAAATCCATTTCTAGGCAGTTGTAAAACTTATTCATCACAGGTAGTCTTTCATTTCATAATTCATAACGAGCCCAAAAAATGATGACAGTTTAATTGGTCTTTACTCGAGTTTCAAACTGGTGAAATAATTTTTGTTTGGCAGTACACTTAGTTCATTACCAGGGGTTTTTTCCTTATATAACAGATGCCGAAATACGGCGTCGTCCCCAGGCAAAAAAGGTAACTCTTTTTCCCTTTCCAAGATGAAAATTTCCCCACTTTAATTGAATTTCCCCATCAAAAACAGACAAAAATGTGTTTAAAAGACAATTTCAATATAAAAACAATCCATTTTGGAGCTCAGAAACTTTACTGGTGTAAATGAATTGTTAAAATCGTGTCATTATTTTGTTTCAACTGTAAAAATTTGATGAGCAAGTTTTTAACATTACACCGGTATCGTCCGTACCAGACCAGACCGAATTCAAGATAACTGTAGTGATGATAGACTCTTGCACAGCAAAGTCTTGACTCTTTGCACACCAGTCTAGTCAGTTAGATGGTCTAGTCTGGTGCAGACCTTACCGGTGAAAAGTTAAAAACTTGCCAGGCATTTTTTACAGGTGTAAACATAATTAAGAATCCATTGAAACTGAAATACCAATAGTTCTTTGGCAATTACTAGCATTGGCAATAACTGGCATTAGAATCCACAATGACACGTTAGGTAAATTGTTAGGCCATTTGACAGGCAATGTCATTACTAGTAAAACATGTTGGCAAGATTTAAAAACAAGTTTTTTTTTAAAAGTACCCATCATGGAAATGTCACTTTAAATATATTATGAAGAACAAAAGTTTTATTTGCTTGTTTTAATGTGTATAATTATTATATATGTATTTCCCTAAGATTTGGTAAGAGATTAATCATTTTCCCCAAAACTGGAAAAACACGCGCGAATTTTCCCCTCTTGACAGGCTAGGGCCGCATCCCCTATCCCTAAAAAAAACCCCTGATTACCAAGCGTCAGATCGATATAGACAGTGTTGCAACACAGCTTTATTGACGTGTGAAAATGGGAGAGGAAATGATGAAATTTGAAGGAAAATGGTGGATTTTTGGATATATTTTTAATAACAAGATAAAATCAGTTCATTTAATTGTTTTTTCTATTTTTTTATGCTTTTTGTAGCCGTTTTATTCCGAATACTGCTGAAAAATATTGTTTCAAATAAATATCTACAGTATCGGATAAAAGATTTTGCTGCAACAGCGTGTAATCCGTCCATGATTGATGTCACGGATCGATGGGTGATCACGGATCGATGAGTAAGGAGGATATTAGATTTGCCAAATACAAAGTTCTGCACTTAATACACATTAAAATATCTGACTGGTTTTGCTAAATTGCTATCATCTTCACTCTACTACTAACTTTAACTCTCCAGTCGACCCCATCAAATGTTCGCGATTTGTAAAATGTTCTTTGGCAAGATTGAGAATACAGAATTCATTCATAAATTACAGTCGTGTGGGGTAAGTCTGTGCATTGCCCAACTCTGCGACCTGATTTGCATATATTTACAAAAACACTGATGTCAAAAGAACTCCCTGCAAACTGTGATTTTAGTCAAGTACGACAATTTTTGAAAATTCCGACGGGTACATCTTGCTAGAACGTGTCTTGTAAGTAAAGAGCTATTATAAAGTATGAAAATCATCAAATAAATTTGCTATTAATACCCCCTTATTCCAAAACTTCATAATTTTGACAGTTGTGACCCAAATAAATGGTTGCTATTTATTTTGACCTTTCACTCAATATTCTTTTCAAAAGTTGTATAGCTTGAGAATGCGGTACTTTTCAATATAAACAGAAAATTGACAGTCAACATAGGCATTCGCAGAGTTGGGCAACGTTTTCGACATCATGTAAACATGGGTGTGGCTTCAGTATGACATCATTTTAAAGCCTCATAAGCAAATTCGTGCACATAAATGATAACAAAACAATTCCTGAATGGATACAGTTTCTTTCTGACAGGTACTTGTCTTTAGCTACTGAACGTGTTATACACCACAGTTAAGCTTTTATGATAGGTGCCAGGGCACGACAAATCCTGTAATTACTTGGTAGCCCACTGGGCTACCAGGATTTTTGTTTGGTAGCCCGGACTTTTCGGTTGCGTATTTATTACCTTAGATATATACACATTACAGCAACGATGGGATGGATTGGATTACTAGTCAATATTAAAACACCTCTCAGATTATTTACTTTTATTTATTTACTTTATCACATAAGTATTGAAAACTGTAATAGTAATATGATCATTAGAATATATTATCAATGTCTAATATCAATATACCAAAGAAACTCGTACCTGAAATAAGTATATGCTGGTCTACAATGTTTAGTGCCAACTCGTCAAAATAATGTTGCGGTTTTCAAGAAGTTCATGGAAAACTTTCTTATGGGTTCTACTTTTGTTTGAAGTCAAAACATTTACCCTTAAAATTATTTTTTTCAGATCAGTATCTTAATTTATGTAAAAATCCCAAGACCGGCATTTGGCAACAAATATCAGATTTTTAATTTAACTAGCCTATTCTGTTATCTATAATAAAACATTATGCTTGAATATGATCTAATTTAAATCAATATGATTAAAATAAAATTAGAAACAAAAAAAAAAACTCAACTCAAATGGCTAATGGAGAAATACTTCTTTAAAATTAATTTTTATCATATCTTATTTTATGTAAAAATCCCAAGAACGATATGTATCTGTCAAGAAAATTTAACATATAACTTCCCTTCTGATGACAAAACGATCCATTTTCCATTAACAAAATACTAATCCAACTAAAATAACATTTATAACACGTTATCTTTATTATATTATATAGAATTGTTCTATTATAAAACATTTGGAAAATGTCACCTGTAAAAGTTTTTATTTTCTCGCTTACCAATTACACCTTTGATCTGTCGTAAATTAGGTAGCCGAAACTGTGATAGTTGCAATCAACAGAGTGATGATCTAATCAAAACACATTAAAGAACCGCATAATCTCGCTGTATCCTCATGCTCAGTTAAATACATAGATAGCATACAACAGAGCGTGCGAGACTGACAGCGAGAGGTCAAAGGTGACGAAATCGATAATTACCCTCGCGTGGAGTGTCATAACATTTCCTGTTTATTGGAAAATGACAATTTGCCGGGCAACCAATATGGGAATTTTAAGGTGGCCCGGCGGACACTCGCTGTAATTTTTTGGTAGTCCGCAGGGTCGAATGCAGTAGCCCACAAGAACCGGGCAATGGATTTGTCGTGCCCTGTAGGTGCGCAGACTTGCCCCACACCACTGTATATGCAGAACTTTCATGGTTCAGCATAATTTACATAACAGATGTTCATAACCCATGAATTGGCTTGCATTTTACCTTATCGGCAGGTATTCCTCTCGTGACCATCGTAACCTTCTGCTACAAATCTTTGAAATAAAAACCTTCGAGAAAATATCAGCTGGACTCGGCAGATCCAGTCCCCTAAATCTTTGTTTTTAAGACAGTTACAGATTGCGGAAGTCGTCAGTTACATTGTGGGTCAGATATGAAAGATTCATTTTTACAACAGTTTTCCTATTTCTTAGAAAAGATTTTAAATGGGAACTGAGAATTTTCAGGAAAAATTATCCGTTCTAATCTTCATGTTTTGTTGTCAGCCATAATTACACGGAATCATGGGTAATTGGAATTGATCAGCGTTAGCGAAAGGATCGTTTTACAGAAATTAGTCAGATCATGTTAGACTCTTACTCAGTCTTTGACAACTTGTACGTGTCTGTTAATATGAAAACATTATAGGGCAAGTGTTAGGTAGATGCACCCTACGGTATCGGGACATCTAGATCATTAACCATTTCGACCCCTACTTGTTTCTTGAGACATTTCGACCCCCAACCTGGTTGGACACTTCGACCCCTACTCCTAAAATCATGTTTATATAATGTTCATCAATATTACGATAATATTGTTATTAATTGTAACTATTTCAGGTTTGTTGACGCATAGATTTTTATATGTTGTTTATTTCTGCCGTTTTTATTAAATGGAAATAAATTCTGTTCAAAACGTAAATGAGAACTTTTCCCGGCGATTCTCAAAACCTGATGTTTTTCTTTACTTAGTTCATCTGAAAATAACGTGAAAAGCCGGTAGTTAATTGTTTTGTTGCCCAATACGCCTTTTTATAATACCTTTATAACCTTGACATCACTCAGGACAGACCCTTAAGGAACTAGGCCAGATCGAAAATAGATGACCCAAGTGGTTCAATTTGCTTGACGAAAATTCAGTTTAATTTGAGCAGAAATCTTTTATGATCCACTTTGTCAAAGGTCATTTTATAAGCTCATCAGCAACACTGTTTTGGTAATTGCGAAATAAACAAAAGACGTGCATATTATTGTGTTATGCTTTCTTGTTTAAAGCTCACACTAACATGTGTTATACTGTTAATACCCAGCACCAAATGTACTTTATCTGAAAAAGTAGAGAATATTGCTTATATATAAACATCAAGGAAATATTACCAAAACTCGCTCATTATTCTGTGGCGGCTATAACTGCTAGATATAATTGGTTTTCTGCTGTCGCTTATCTAATGAAAACGGGACAGGCACAGTGAACCGGTCAATTGTCAAGCGTTTGTGGTAGTAAAAAACGTGTTGGTATCTTTTACCGATAAATTTCCAAGCGTTTGATCGACAGTAGAAATTGATGAAAATTAGTTTGTCAAAACATTAAATGATTTTAATGATTTGACATTCATCTAGATAATGTTTAATTTTTCGTTTAGACTTTTCTTATCAGGTTTGTGTTCTGGCAAATGTTGCAGTAATACCATTATTTCATTTAAAGAAGATATGTAATTATCATTACTCGGAAACACCAGTCACCAGGCACTATTTGGTTCCTTGCTTTCAGAGGGAGAAATAGCCGCCTGTTAAGATCATTTAACTTGACTGAGAAATTAAGTGAAATGCTCAATTAACGAGCTCAATTTTTCTTAATTCTCATAACTATATCGGATAACAGACATGACTGCTTATTGCTGATATGGCCTAGACAATATGGCCCAAAATGGTGGACAATACAGCTCAGAACTAAGATGATATGGCCCAATTTTGTGACTATATGGCCTAGATACAGTACATTTCACATAATTAGATAGCGGTTATTTTAATATTTTGCTTATTATAATAGAATATTAAAACACAAAACCATTTCTATATATTTCTATGATAAATACTCTCTTTATTTGAATAGGCCACAGCAGGGTTTCCCCACATTGAAAATTTTTATTTGTTTACGTGCATGTTTTATAACGGAAACTGGGAATTCCCCAAATAAAACTAGATTAATCGTAAAACGAAAGTAACAGAAAAATATCTGTTCTTTTTTGAGACATGTATGTGAAAATAACAAATAAACTATACCATACTTGCTCAATAATTAGAACATTAATTAGACCTTGCGGACAAAATTTCACAAATCTTGATTGAGGATGTTTTTTATAATAAAGTATATGCAACATTTTGGCACCCGAAGGGAGATAATAACTCTTCACAAAGAAGAAGGTAGTGGTATAGTAATCTGATAATATCGTGTTTTTTTTTCAAACCCAATCCAAAGATAACAAGTCTTTATCAGAGTTGGACGTCATGTTACATAAATTATTGGTACGGTATGAAACATACTGTTTAGTGTTATTGTTTTCTTATTTTGTTGTGTATATTTCAGCTTGACTTGCCTTTTCCAGACATGCATAATTATTTTGTGATGGCAAACATTACCTTTTCTTACATTTCAGGATATAATTAACCCTTAACTCCATACATACAAGTTTTTATGCATGTGGGACCAGTGTAGATCCAGATCAGCAGGCACATCCGTACTGTCTGATCTGGTTCTGCACTGGTCATGTACTGGTCAGAAATAACCTAATAAATCAAAAAGCAAACCGTGCAGATCCTGTTCAGATAGCACAGAATGATGTGCTTGCTGATTTGGATCTACACTGTTTGCCCACACAATAAAGGTGCTTCTATGGAGTAAAGGGTTCATATATAAATAATCTTGTTTTACTTTTCAGAAATGTGAAGATGTCTTCTACGCTGGTTTTAAGTCAGTCAGAGACAGTTCAACACAATAGGTATGGTTTTGAAATACTTGCAAAATATCATTTATTCATTGTGCTTTGATTTTTTGCCTTGATATCTGTTATCCATTATGCTAAACAAGCCATTCTTTTTACAAAAGTCATTGCCAATAATTATGACATGCTTGATGAGATTGCAAATAACTCCTTAGCATGACTATGTGTTATAATGCATGTATTGAAGTTCAGTGTCATTGTAAGTAAAATTAGTTTTTTGTTTTTTGTGTCCAGGCCAGAACTATGAAATGCATGATGGGAATCATGGGATTTTAATGAAACACCTAAGGGTGGGATTGTGTCTTGTAATAAGAAACATTCATGTCTGTGTCACTTGAAGGTCAAGGTCACTGATACTACTAAATATAGATTTTTGATATGTGTACCATAACTGACATGCATGGTGAGATTGTTAGGGAGCAAAGAAACTAGTGTTTGATGATGTTTTGGGCACTTTGTTCATTGTTATTAGACTTCATTACTAATGCCTTTTGGCTCATGAGAATAATCTCTTTTCTATAATACATGTGTTACTGTAAAACATAAAATAGTTTATCTACAATAATATAAATAATTCAAAAACATCAACATAAATTCACATGAAAATTACATTCATAAAAATGCACACTAAGTGTCAACAGAGATCTTATTTCAACCATGAAATCAATATTCTAATTTCAGTGTTGAAGATGAAGTTGAGGTGGAAAATAAAGCCCCTAGGTTGGCTGAGCTATATGAGTTCAACAACTGTTCCAGAGGTTTAGGTTAGTACCATTTGTTAACCCCAGGGCTTTTCATCCTTATATAACAGAGGCCTATAAAAGGCCTCTTCCCAATCCAAAAATATAGTATTTTTTCCCAATTGTGGCAAAAGCTCTTCCCAAATGCTAGGTAAAATATCCAAAAATGGTTAAAACTCCTGGGAGGAGTGTTTGAAAATTGAAGTCTGCAAAATAAAGTGCATAATAAATTAGAATAAGTTTAAAATACCTATTATTATTAAATTTCATCAAGTAGAATCCATCTTTCAATTAATTTTGTTTTCCCAAAATAAACAATTATTGCGCATAAATTTCCCAATTTGAAAGGCCAGGGCCTCTTCCCAATTTTCTGATGAAAAGCCCTGAACCCTTTCCTACATATTTATATAAGCATTTATATCATCAGGGCTTTTTCAGTCAGGCATTATTGGGCTCCATTCCCAATGCTAAATTTCAAAAAAAAAATCCCATTTCAAAAGAAATACCTTTTGCCTATAAAAAGAAACAAACAAAAAAGAAACTCATATTATTATTATATTTATTATAATAATCAATCATTATAATCAAGAGACTTAAAAAATTACAAAAGTTGTTTGTTTACTTTTGATCAATTACAAGGGCCTTCCCACCCCCCCACCAAAAAAAATAAAAAAAATAAAAATAAAATAAAAAAACAACAAAAAAAACCTGTGCACTAGATGCTCATTGATCAGACGTAATCACATGAATTTACAATTGAACAATAAAGAAATTGATTAGATTGCACTGATGTGAAGACTGATCTGAAGCTTAATTGGTTGCACATGAATTATGCCATATCCATGGAGAACACTGTTTACAAATTCCATTATAACTTTATAACATTTTGTGGGGTTTTTGTGGCATAAATACCATGTACATGTAAGACAGCTTATAAATTTCTTCACAAGTGGATTACTCTCCTCCCCATACATCCAAACAAGTGCTAAAGAACATCATCTTGATAATAGAATACTCTATCGGATAGTATCCTCCATATAAACATTTTTTTCACCATGGCACATAATATTGTGTACCATCAGGCCCTGATTTCTCAATAATACTTAAGTATGTTAACTGATTTGGATCTACATGTGTACTGGTCACTTCTTGGTCAGAAATAATCTAATAATCTAAATGCAAACAGTGTAGATCCTGATCAGGTGACACAGATGTGCTGGGATTGGAAAGATCATTAGACTGATGTTTTTTTTTTAGTTTAACACTTAACTCTTTGAATACCCATTTTGTCACATAGGCAACCAGGGAAGATCATAATCAGCTCTTGCACAGATGTGCCAGCTAATCTAAAGTTAGATGTACACTGTTCACCCAGGCCGTTAAACGCTTTTCTCCATATAAACCCATTTTTACTCATGTGCGACCAGTGTAGATCCAGATCAGCCAGCATGTCAGTGCTGTCAGATCAGGATCTGCAGTGGTCGCAATTTAGTAAAAAATAACCTAACAAATAAAAGAGCAAACAGTTTAGATCCTGATCAGATGGCCTTCTAACATTTAGAAAATGCACATTTATTTTATGCTTTAGGGTGATTTAAAGAATTAAGAAAATTTAGAAAACGGGTTTAAGTTTGGGTTTATGATGTCAGGACGTCACAGCATAAACAAACATTTTTGACCCCATTTCATGCAATTTTTCTGTCAAATTCATACAAATTGTGCACCAAAAGCATACAATAAAAATCTGTTTTTATTAAATGCTTTTCAGTTAATTATAGAATTTTCCCTGTGAAATAAAAGTGGTATTTCACTGTTTTCAAACAGTGGATTATCATTTTTATTTTTACTGTTTTTTAGCTCACCTGTCACATACTTACAGGGTGAGCTTTTGTGATCACCCTTCGTCCGGTGTCCGTCGCCCGGCCGTCCGGCGTCAGTCCGTCCGTCGTCCATTCACAATTGTTGTCCGCACTCTAGCAGTCTTAATTTTTATCTGATCTTCTTCAAACTTGGTCAGAATGTTTATCTCAATGATATCTAGGTCAAGTTCGAAACTGGGTCATGTGACCTTGAAACCTAGGTCACTAGGTCAAATTATAGAAAAAGCTTGTCTGCACTCTAGCGGTCTTAATTTTGGTTGGATCTTCTTCAAACTTGGTTGGATTGTTTATCTCAATGATATCTAGGTCAAGTTCTAAACTGGGTCATGTGACTTTAAAATTTAGGTCACTAGGTCAAGTTATAATAAAAGCTTTTCTGCACTCTAGTGTCTTAATTTTGGTCTGATCTTCACTTTCATTACCATAAGATCTTGGTTCCTTTCTTCAAATTGTCATATTGCATTATTGGTTCCAGAGTAATGGCCCCTGAAAGTGCCAAACCTAACTATCTAGACCTTGTCTGCACAATAGCAGCTTCATTTTTTATTTGAATTCAAACAGACTTGTACAATACTTGAGTTACTATAAGATCTCGGTTCCTTTCTTGAACTGGCTAGATTCCATATTGCATTCCAGAGTTCTGGCCCTTGAAAGAGCCAAAGTGTTCTGTTCTACCTTTCATGTCTCTAAGAATCAGGTGAGCGATTTAGGGCCAATTGGCCCTCTTGTTTCACGTTGGTACCCAAATGCACATAACAAAACAAATAAGAACGTTTAGAAAACGGGCTCTTTGTATATTTGACGTCATGACGTCACGTCATCAAGCGGTTTTGGCGCCATTTCTTGCAATTTTTCTGTCAAATTCACGCAGATTTTGCACTAAAAGCATAAAATTAAAAGAAAATTTGTTTTTACCAGTGAAAGATAGAAATATATTTCACTCGTGAACTCCGGAATTATGTATTTTCACTCGTGGCTTTGCCACTCGTGAAAATATGAATTCCAGAGCTCACTCTGTGAAATATATATTTCTATCTTACACTGGCAAAAACAAATATCCTCTATTTATTAGTGAATAATAAAAAAATATATTTCACTCGTGAACTCCTGATTTATGTATTTTCATTTTAAGTTTCTATATATGAAAATATGAATTCCTGAGCTCTCCAGGTGAAATATGTTTCTATCTTACACTGGTAAAACAAATTTGATAATTATAATCTATTTCTTATCACATTCAGAACCGGTAGTTGAGGCTTTGTCTAGCTTATTTCAAGGGAAAATAACTGACTATAATTATGTTGATTTGATCTACATACATCTCATTAAAGGTCTTACATCAGGGATTTCAATAGCTTTTAAAAGAAAAAAACAGGTGTCATTTGGCCTGTGCTTAGAATTTTTAAGGGTTCATAATCAGGTAGTCAAAAGTCATATGCTGTATTCTTTACTACTTATTACTTATCAAATGGCTGTAACTTCATTTACATTAAATTTTATTTTCAGTTGTCAAATAGATATTTACCTCATATTTAAAATGCAATAGAAACACTTTAACTTTTTTTCTTGCAAAATGAGACCACTTTTCCCAATTTTCCTGCATTGTTATGGCCCCAAGGTCAGAAATAGGTGGGTTCAAAAGGGGATTCCGGAATAATTTGTTTGCATCAAAATGCAAGAATCTGCATCTACTGAAATCCTGGCACGCATTTTCATACTTTAAATTTGTAGTTAATACTAGAACTGTCTATATTATAAGTAAATTTTGTTGCTTTTGCTTTAATATTGATTTGCACTTGTATCTTTATGGACTTTAAACTGTATCTTTTATTGCCTATGAAAATGTTTGTGTTTACTCTAAGTAAAGTCAAGTTGTTATGAAGATATTTCTTCTACAACATCACAAGAATATGTCCCTTTAGAGTTATTGTTTACATTTTCAGTCTTCAAAGCTTTTCAAAAGAACTCATATCTTTTATTATCTTGTAAGTTATATAAGTTACTGACTTTGCCTACATGGTATATCTATTTCGTCAGTAAATACACATAGAGGTGAAAATAACAAAACTGGAATATTGGTGCATTAAAGCTGGAAATTAATCCTTACAAATAGAGTTTTAACCTTAAAATGGAATTTTCACTGATAGGAAATCATTATAATAACAGTAGACAAGTTCACAGTTGTTATATTTGATATTTCCTAGTAAAATTTTCAAATCTTCAAACAACATTTCAGTAATTCAATATAGGGAATCATAGAATTCTACCTTGAATGGCCTTCCTATGTTAGAATGTTAACATTCCAGGATTTCCACATTGTGGATGTATAAATAAGTTGTTTTTTAAATGCTACACTTCATGGATACAACTTAAATCCCATTTGTGAACAGTGTAGATCAAGATCAGAGTGCAGGCTGATCTGAATCTACACAATGTACAATAGTATCTAATGGGGTATAAGCCATATTCCATGGAGCATAAGGTTAAGCTCAACTTGATGCAATGTTCTTGCTATATTTTCTCATAATGCCCCTCACTTGTTTTGTTCACAGGTATTAAGATATGTGGGGGCTGTAGCCAGGATGGTGAAGAACTAAATGCTGTCTTTATCAAGAGGATTCTACCTGGTGGTCTTGCTGAAACACAAGGTATACAGGGTTCATGGTGAGAAAAATGATAATGGAGACCAATCTCAAATCTCAGGCAATGGATTGGCTGATTGACGCTAGATCCAGCATGTACCACATACCGTTCCGTGCCCAAGGTTATAAAACTGAGCATAGAAACCAGTCTCAAATCTCAATCGGCTGAAATGGTGACTGGTTGCTATTCCAGCCAATCAGATGCTTGAGATTTGAGACTGGTTTCCAAACTCAATTTTATAACCTTCAGCACCATTCTCCATACTCCGTACTCCATACTCCACCTGGAGCAAGTCGATATACTCTGTCACTGAGAACAGTCAGACAGGCTGTACTTAGCCTTCACCATTAAACCATTGAGGCATATGTAAAGCTACTGGACAGTAGTTTAGATCCTTATTGGACCATGTAAATCCACAATATGATCAGGGTCTACACTTACTGTAAAATCAATATCTCTCCTATATTTTTTCAGAAATATTTGAAAAGTCAGATAATGCAATTTTGTTATACTACTCTTATAACTTTTTCCTCCATATATAGACCTTTATTGCGTGGGTGAACAGTTTAGATCCAGATCAGCCAGCAAATCCGTGCTGTCTGATCACGATCTAAACTGTTCGCTTTTTGATTTGTTACGTTATTTCTGACCAAAATGTGACCAGTGCAGATTCTGATCAGATGGCTCGGATGTGCCGGCTGATCTGGATCTACAATGGTCGCACATGCGTAAAAATACGTATATATGGAGGAAAAGGATAATGTCTTCTCCAATCAGGCAATGTGGAATATAACACAATGATCAAATGACCAATCAGTTAATGTTCATAAATTGAAAATGTCTAGTTCTGGATGTTGAAAATGGTGTGTACTAAACATTATTGATAATAATGTTTTTGGAAATGCCCATTTTTATTTCATTACTTTATTAGTCCTTAGATTATATTTCATTTACTTTTAAGTCTTTGTTGAAATTCAAGGTGTGTTTATAAAGAAGTTGGTCTGTTACTAAGCTTTTTATCATAATATGTGCAAACAGTGTAGATCCAGATCAGCTGTCACATCTGTGCTGTCTGATCAGAATCTGCAATGTACACTTTTTGGTAGAAATAACTTTATATACTAAAAAGCTAACATTGTAGATCCGAATCTGATGGCATGGATGTGCCAACTGATCTGGATCTACACTGTTTCCCCAATAAAGGTGTGTCAGTGGAGTGGAGGCTTAATTAAAAAAATGATTTTGTTTTTTAGGAGGTTTACAGCGAGGAGATCAGATTCTAGAAGTCAATGGTGACAGCCTGGAAGGTGTGACAAATGACAGGTAGGACATATCATGTCACCATTGTCATCTTGTAATGTCTGCTAAATGCTTAACCCTTTATTGGGATATGGTTGATATCAAATGGGTGAACAGTGTAGATCAAGATCAGATAGCACATCTGTCCAGTTTGATTTTGGACCTGTTCACTGAACAAAAAATTCATTAGATTATTTCTGACTGATCCAGATCAGCTGGTACATCCATGCATTGCCTAATCTAACTCCTTTAAAGTAAGTAGAGTAATGTAAAGGTTAAATGTGTGCAGCAGTGAGTGTATGTACAATTACCCTGGCTGTGGGGAATATGGTTGTCTGAAATTAAAACCACCATGCTATGAGTGTTAAGAATATTTCTTACAATTACCAAACATGTTCTTTAGGGTAGAGTTTGACTATAAAGTCAATTCAGATCACACAAGTGTTCTACTGAACACCCATCTAGCTTCTATGTTGTTTTCTAACCCTCAATAGATTCTTACTAGTTTCTGTTTTAAGATTAAATGAAATCACAGTCTTGGAAAGGGTTAAATAAATTTACAATAAAGGTCAAATCTCCAATCTTGTTGAGGGACATTTATAACACTGTGTTGACTTGCTTCATGTTCTCCACAGAATCACCTTTCCTTATAAAATATGGTCCAATTTGCTGTTGGTGTTTGTTCTTTTGAAAATCTGCAAAGGCAGAACAAAAAATAGATATTTGATAAATTATATGTATTTGCAGGGCAGTATCAATTCTGAGATTGGCTTGTGCTTCCAACCATGTGGAAATTGTTGTAGTAAGAGATGAAGAAGCAAGGTAAGCTACCGGTCATTATGTTAATAAATTAGAGTTTTCATTAAAGATATGAATTAATAATTTAGTGCTTCATCAATAGATGTATTAAAACAAATAGGTTGTTTAAAGTATAAGATTCTGTCGTCAATGCATCTAGATTCATACTTAATGAAAAGTCCAAAATATAATCCTTTTCATACTCTCTAACCCCCCCCCCCCCCCCCCAATAAACACTGTTGTTGAATATGTTCTTATGTTTTTGATCTGTGTTATTCTCAGTTCTTCAAAAAATATCTGGAAGACATATCAGGAAGACAGTTTGTGAAATTTGCAGCTTCATAAAATGGCTGTTGGAAGAGCTATGTTACAACAGAGCAAACAATGGCATGCTTTACACAGCAGCTTATGACAAAACTTACCTGGTTCATTATCACTTGTCAAACATTGTGTATAGTCCATAGTCTAAATATTCTGATTATGATTTTTGAATTGTGTATTATTTCTATATTATGTATATTTATCAAGCTTAAGGGAGGAGTGGAAAGAATTGCATTAACTGTTAAATATATTCTTAACATTTCAATCATAGATTATTGATAAAATGACATGAATCACTTACATAAAGTAACAAATAAATTGCTGAAAATATCATTGAAGGCACACTTCCACATGACATGCCTCAGTTGGTGCTGCAGAATGGAAAATGTATTATAATCTAACTTCACTTATTGAGATGTGAATGCACTTTGTATTTATAGTTTTTTAACTATTCACAGAATGGGAAATTTACTTGTAACAATCACAGGTTATAAAGGTTAATTAAATCCAATAAATTGCATTGTGTCAAACCACTTGACCTTGACCGGTAATTAGCAATTAACATTGGACTTTTCAGAGAAGTCACAGCTTACATTTCAGAATCAGACTTAAGTGACACCATTTCTCAGAAAATTTATCACAATAAAAAATATCATGCAGAAGCTCATGATTATGAAAAAAGAAGGAGATAGTAGTCGCAGTAAATCAACTTGAAGCTAAACACAGGAAATGCATCCCTCTGTTCAAAGATTGGATTTAATTAATGTTTTTTTTGTATTCAGGCTAGAGTTTGAGGAGATCCTCGAGAAGGAGGCTATGCGCAGTATATCTGGTACCCCTGTGCCAACAGAGCAACGAGGTAGGGCGAACAAGAGTTTGTTATGATGTTTACCTTTGTAGAGCTTGCTGTTAAATGTTCAGTTAGGTACTATGGTATTATTATATTTCGTGCTAGGGTTAGTGCGCGAAATCAAACCATTGTATATCTAGTCTTATGAGAATAATACAAGTGTCACTTATGTCATTAGCGCAAAAATTTGATCCCTGCGAAATTAAATGATACCACAGTAGGCAAAAGTTTTCGTGTATTGAAATGTGTAAGTGCTTGTTTTTAGCTCACCTGTCAAGTAGTGACAAGGTGAGCTTTTGTGATCGCAATTTGTCTGATGTCCGTCCATCCGTTTTACTTCAAACGACATCTCCTCTTAAACCCCTGGGCCAAAGTTGATGAAACTTGCCACGGATGTTCCTTGCATGAAGCTCTTCCAAATTTGTTCAAAGAAATCAATTCCATGCAGAACTCTGGTTGCCATGGCAACCTAAAGGAAAAACTTTAAAAATCTTCTTGTCTGAAACCACAAGGCCTAGAGCTTAGATATTTGGCATTTAGCACCCTCTAGTGGAACTCTACAAAGATTGTTCAAATTATTTCCCTGGGGTCAAAATTGGCCCCGCCCCAGGGTCACTTCATTTTACATAGACTTATATAGGAAATCTTTAAAAATCTTCTTCTCACAATCCACAATGTGTACAGCTTAGATATTTGGTAAGTAGCATTGTCTAATGGATGTCTACTAAATTTGTTCAAATTATATCCCCTGGGCCAAAATCGGCCATGCCCTAGGGTTCTCTTGGTTTACATATAGTTATATAGGAAAAACATGAAAATCTTCTTCTTTAAAACCACAAGGCCTAGAGCCTTAATATTTGATATACAGCATCATCTAGTGGTCCTCTACCAAAACTGTTCAAACTATTCCCCTGGGGTCAAAAATGGCCCCGCCCCAGGGGTCACTTGTTTTACATAGACTTATTTAGGGAAAACTTAAAAAAAATCTTCTTCTCTAAAACCACAAGGCCTAGAACCTTGGCATTTGGTATGTGTCATCATGTAGTGGTCCTCTACAAAAGTTGTTCAAATTATTCTCTTGGGGTTGAAAATGGCTCCCCCCGGGGGTCACTAGTTTTATTACATAGTGTTATATAGTAAATCTTTAAAAATCTTCTTCTCTGAAACCGTAAGGCCTAGAGCTTAGGTATTTGGTATAGAGCATCATCTAGTTACATTTTCTCCACAATAGCAGCTTAATTTTTTTTAAATTTTTGATTTTACCAAACTTGCACACAACTCTTGCAACCATTGAGCAGTTGTTGACAGGTGAGCGACCCAGGGTCCTATGGACCCTCTTGTTTAATGTTCTGTAAGATAAGCAAAGCATTGCATGCATTGAGATGTTTTAACACCCAAGAGGTCAATATAAATTACCACTTAGATCTCTAGTGGTCACTCATGGTTAACAAGCCATATTCATATACTAAAAGGTAAGTATTCTTGATGTAATATACATGTATCATTCATACAGACATTTTCTTAAACAACAAAATCTGTAACTTCTTAGTAAAATCACATTTGAAATATTTTTTTCCAACAAAAATTACAATAATATTTCTTTGTGACATGTAACTGAATGGAGTATTCATTCATACGAGGGCACAAGATCATAAAACTGAGAATAAAGACCAGTCTCAAATCTCAAGCATGTCCAGTTGATTGAGATATGAGACTGGTTTCCAGTTTAAGTTTTATGATCTTGATCACAGATTGTTATTTCTAAATACTGGTGCTGAAAGAAAAAGTCATTATAGACAATTCTGTTACTGTAAACTGAGTCTTGCTGTGTGAGGTATTTCAGAAACTATGAATAAGAAATACAACCATCTTAAACTGCACCACCATGAAATAAAATAAAAACAGTTTTGAAGAAAAACAAAAAGTGCAAAATTAATATTTTGTATGCAAGGAAATGTATCTATCAGGTATGCTTTGTTTTTATTTTTAAAAATGGTCAAAAAAAATTTTTATGGACGGTCCCTCAACATTGAGGATTCATGGTCACTTGGTAGAATCTTGTTTCCAAAAAGAAAGGTTTCTTCTGTCTGGATTTTTTCCAGATCTCTATACATTTCACATATGAAACACTGATAGTACCAATGACATTAAAATTGCACTAAACAATTGTCAACTGTAACACAGGTCTGGTCAGAAAGACATCCTCAGCCCAGTCAGACAATGGTTCAACGTCAAACCAACTGGGAACCAATGCAGCGTCAGCAGAGGAGGTTTGTGCTTTGTTTTGTCTTATAATAAATGGGGATTTTTAAAGGTGTATTGTCTGATTTTTTCACATTAGGCTGTGAATATATTCTTTTTGATTTAAAGATATTTAGCTAATCTGCAAAATGGGTATTTACTTATAAAAAGCATAGCTTATAGAAGTATATTAATTTTGAAATTGATGCATTTTACCTATTCTCTTTGGAAACCGAAGTTATTAGATTGTGCGTATGTTGTTGGGGGTGAGTGGCATTTACATTTTATTACTTTTATGATTAATTTCACTTTTTTTCTCAGTTACCATTCAAGGTAGAGCTGTGAAACTTAACATAGTTGTCTGACATCACAGGAACAGTTATTAGGACAAGTTCCATAACTCTTGACTTTATTTTTCATAGTGATGTCCCTTTTCACTAAAAAGTTAAGTAAGAAAGAAACCTGGCTTTGTCATATTGCAGCATTTTCTTGTTTAATATTGTAATTACCTTAATCACCTTTTATATCTGTTGAATGCAGTATGGCACAGTTATTTCCTTTTACATAATTATCCCTTTCCTTCGTAGGTACACCTTTAATGCATGGGCGAACAGTTTATCCAGATCAGCAGGCACATCCTTGCCGTCTGATCAGGATCTTACCTGTTTGCTTTTTATTTGTTAGGTTATTTCTGACGAAAATGCGACCAGTGCAGATCCTGATCAGATGGCATGGATGTGCTGGCTGATCTGGAACTACACTGGTCACACATGGGTAAATGGAGGAAAGGGTTATTTGAAAACAGACAAGTGTCAGGTAGTGGTGTCAACAGACAAGTGTCAGGTAGTGGTGTCAACAATTCCATGTTGATGGATGCATCATTGATCACCAGCTGCCTGTTCAATATTGATTTTAATTATCTTATTATAAATACATACCAATTATAAGTCTTATATTAATACAGTAAAACCAAAATCTAAATCAATGACCCAAATCCCTTAGTGTCCGGCATATATTTGTTCTTATTGTTTTAATAAAGTAAGTCTAGATAATTGATCTCCGTGGTTGCAGGAAATGCAAGTTACTCCAGAGCCCGAGGCTGTTCCTCCCAGTTATGTGACGCCCAAGCTGCCCTTCAGAAATCTTATACCTAGTATGGCATCTACACCACATGCCAAAGGTAAATTCTAGGAATGGGAACAATTACTAGGGAACTCGAGTACAGGCTTACTCCTATACTTCATGAATACAGCTTGTATCCCTTGTGCATCTTCTGTTGATCCAGATCTGCCTATATATCTGTGCAATCGGAACAGGATTTTACACTGTTCTCTTTGATTCATTAGATTATTTCTGACCAAGAAATGAACCGTGTAGATCCTGTGCCCAAGGTTATAAAACTGAGCATGGAAACCAGTCTCAAATCTCAAGTATCTGATTGGCTGAAATGGTGACCAGTCGCCATTTCAGCCAATCAGATTCTTGAGATTTGAGACTGGTTTCCAAACTCAGTTTTATAACCTTCAGCCCTGATTAGACTCCAGATTAGTTTTTGTGAAGTTTGCACAACGTTCAGACCCTCAAGTAAATTTATCTAGGAGTGTTGTGTATTTTAAGTAGAATTAAAGTGAGGGAAGGGGTATAGACTGTAACAAACAAATCTTGAAATTGAAAAGTTAGCTACAAGCCTTAAATATGTTGTTTTGCTGTATATCAGTCTTTCAGATTTTTTATTTCAAAATTGTTTAGGTGATGTATGAATACACACTACATGTATTTAGGTCATTTTAAGCAAAAGATGCAACAAAAAACTTTTTAATACCTTTATTCTAAAAAGTCTACAACTGAAATATGGCAAAAATGAAGGGTTCTAGTCAACCAGAATTTATTTTCATTTTAATGGAATTAGATTAAATAATAAAAAATAGATTTTAAAATTTAGAAAATACAACATTCAAGATTGTGTTAAAAAGAAGTTTAGTCTATTAACAGATTTATGTGTCACCCTATTCAAAGACAATTGTATATGTATTACTTTGTCTGTGTATCAGTGGGTCACTTATGATGACCACATAAATTTAGCTTTAGCTTTGCCATTTTTAGCTCACCTGTCACATAGTGACAAGGTGAGCTTTTGTGACCGCCTGATGTCCGTCGTCCGTCGTGCGTCGTGCGTCGTCAACAATTGCTTCAATCGACTTCTTCTCTGAAACGGCTTGGCCAATTTTGATGAAACTTGCCACGTATGTTCCTTGCATGAAGCTCTTCCAAAGTTGTTCAAAGAAATCAATTCCATGCAGAACTCTGGTTGCCATGGCAACCGAAAGGAAAAACTTTAAAAATCTTCTTGTCTGAAACCACAAGGCCTAGAGCTTTGATATTTGGCATTTAGCATCCTCTAGTGGAGCTCTACAAAGATTGTTCAAATTATTTCCCTGGGGTCAAAATTGGCCCCGCCCCAGGGGTCACTTCATTTTACATAGACTTATATAGGAAAAACTTTAAAAATCTTCTTGTCTGAAACCACAAGGCCTAGAGCTTAGATATTTGGCATTTAGCATCCTCTAGTGGAACTCTACAAAGATTGTTCAAATTATTTCCCTGGGGTCAAAATTGGCCCCGCCCCAGGGGTCACTTCATTTTACATAGACTTATATAGGAAAAACTTTAAAAATCTTCTTGTCTGAAACCACAAGGCCTAGAGCTTAGATATTTGGCATTAAGCACCCTCTAGTGGAACTCTACAAAGATTGTTCAAATTATTTCCCTGGGGTCAAAATTGGCCCCCGCCCCAGGGGTCACTTAATTTTATATAGACTTGTATAGGAAAAACTATAAAAATCTTCTTGTCTGAAACCACAAGGCCTAGAGCTTAGATATTTGGCATTTAGCATCCTCTAGTGGAACTCTACAAAGATTGTTCAAATTATTTCCCTGGGGTTAAAATTGGCCCCCGCCCCAGGGGTCACTTCATTTTACATAGACTTATATAGGAAACACTTTAAAAATCTTCTTGTCTGAAACCACAAGGCCTAAAGCTTAGATATTTGGCATTTAGCATCCTCAAGTGGAACTCTACAAAGATTGTTCAAATTATTTCCCTGGGGTCTAAATTGGCCCCGCCCCAGGGGTCACTTCATTTGACATAGACTTATATAGGAAACACTTTAAAAATCTTCTTGTCTGAAACCACAAGGCCTAGAGCTAAGATATTTGGCATTAAGCATCCTCTTGTGAAACTCTACAAAGATTGTTCAAATTATTTCCCTGGGGTATAAAGTGGCCCCGCCCCAGGGGTCACTTCATTTGATATAGACTTATATAGGAAAAACTTTAAAAATCTTCTTGTCTGAAACCACAAGGCCTAGAGCTTAGATATTTGGCATTAAGCATCCTCTTGTGAAACTCCACAAAGATTGTTCAAATTATTTCCCAGGGGTCTAAATTGGCCCCGCCCCAAGGGTCACTTCATTTTATATAGACTTGTATAAGAAAGACTTTAAAAATCTTCTTGTCTGAAACCACAAGGCCTAGAGCTTAGATATATGGCATTTAGCATCCTCTAGTGGAACTCTACAAAGATTTTTCAAATTATTTCCCAGGGGTCTAAATTGGCCCCGCCCCAAGGGTCACTTCATTTTATATAGACTTGTATAGGAAAAACTTTAAAAATCTTCTTGTCTGAAACCACAAGGCCTAGAGCTTAGATATTTGGCATTAAGCATCCTCTTGTGAAACTCTACAAAGATTGTTCAAATTATTTCCCAGGGGTCTAAATTGGCCCCGCCCCAGGGGTCACTTCATTTTATATAGAATTGTATAGGAAAAACTTTAAAAATCTTCTTGTCTGAAACCACAAGGCCTAGAGCTTAGATATTTGGCATTTAGCACCCTCTAGTGGAAATCTTCAAAGATTGTTCAAATGATTTCCCTGGGGTCAAAATTGGCCCTGCCCCAGGGTTCACTTTATTTTATATAGACTGATATAGGAAAAACTTTAAAAATCTTCTTGTCTGAAACCACAAGCTGAGAGTACTTTTGTACTCAGGTGAGCGATATAAGGGCCATCATGGCCCTCTTGTTGATTATTTCCTCATCAGACTTTCGAATAATACTATTAGCAACAACAGGGTCATGATGTGGCAAAAATATTTAGGTCAAAGTCACATTTAATAGTGACGAGTTTTATAACCTGTTTTAAAATCGGATTTAAAAAAATTCTGACGAAGTGAACAATGACAATACTAAGTCTTGTTTTAAACTGAACACCCATCTAGATCAGTAAACAAGCCTGTGTTGCAACAAACATTTCAGGGTCAACAGCTACCTCTGGTAGCAGAAGTTCTGGATCTCGGTTTTCAAGTTTACCCCCTGTAGCACCCTCACCTGTAAATGGTCCCGTAATGTCCTTGATGAAATCCCAAAACATGACAGACAGTTCGGTGTTTGAGCCCAGTCTGACGGCACCTTCACCAGCCAAGCAACGCAATACATCTCTCACCAGGAAACTGTCAATAGATCCTCATGCAAGATTGAAAGTGGAAAAGTTGAATTCTGTAAGTAAAACATTCATTGTGGATACTTTGAATGCATTTTTAGTAGGGATGTGAAGGGTTAAACAATTAACCACATGTTAATTAACCACATGTTAAATGGTTAACTGGTTACTAATATCTATTTAGGTTAACTATATTGAGATAAAGAAGAAAGGAGAAATGTAATAATAGTTTGGGTAGCTACTTTCATACTTTACAATTTATTAAATTTGGGTATTTGAAACATGATTTTTGACACTGACATGTATATTTCCAAACATTTCCAGGGGAAGGGACTGACACATTGTTAAATTCGGTTAAAATAGAAGCAGAGATAAAGAGGGTCAAAGATCATCCTTGATCAATTAGTAACACTGCCAATACAGTTGTAATCGCTAGAAAAAAGGTTCAGTCATTTTAATCTTTAATCATTCTAGCATTCTTTTTTTTTCCAGTAAATATGCTCAGATAATCTTTACAAGAATCTGTCACGAAATGCCACCACAAAATTCTGATTTAAGTCTGGTGAGGTCTTATTTGTTTTTTCAATTAAATTTAAATTTATTTGTCTAACATTCAATGCACCATAGGTATTTTTGATTATTGTTTTCTCATTTGTTGAAAGTTCATCAAATAAACAAAACCGGTGTGCAATTGCTGACAAATAACTGAACAGAACATCATTGTAAATACAGTTTATTAAAATGAGTAAAATGATGTCATTTCTAGGTTGAAAGTTGAACTGTTCTTCTGGTTAACCAGTAAACCGAGCGGTTACACGTCTGGCTTAACTGGTTACCAAATCAGTAAATGGTCACTTCCCTAATTTTTTTTAATATGAAATTTTTAGCTCGACTATTTGAAGAATATGTCGAGCTATTGTACTCACTTGGGCGTCGGCGTCCCGCTTTGGTTAAAGTTTGCGTGCAACCTACTGATATCTTAAAAACTACTATAGCTACAGCTTTAAAACTTGGCACACTTGTTCATCATCATGTCCCGAGTATGTGTGCCAAGAACCATAACTCTAACTTTCATTTTGATCAAATTATGGCCCTTTTTCGTCTTAGAATTTCAGGTTAAAGTTTGTGTGCAAGCTAATGTACAGACACATAACTTCAATACAACTTATACTACAGCTTTGAAACTTGGCATACTTGTTCATCATCATGTCCCGAGTGTGTATGCCAAGAACCATAACTCTAACTTTCATTTTGATCAAATTATGGCCCTTTTTTGACTTAGAATTTCAGGTTAAAGTTCGCGTGCAAGCTACTGTACAAACACATAACTTCAATACTACTTATACTACAGCTTTGAAACTTGGCACACTTGTTCATCATCATGTCCTGAGTGTGTATGCCAAGAACCACAACTCTAACTTTCATTTTCATCAAATTATGGCCCTTTTTTCGACGTAGAATTTCAGGTTAAATTTTGCGTGCAAGCTACTGTACAAACACATAACTTCAATACTACTTATACTACAACTTTGAAACTTGGCACACTTGTTCATCATCATCTCCCAAGTGTGTATGCCAAGAACCAAAACTCTAACTTTCATTTTATTAAAATTATAGCCCTTTTTCGACTAAGAATTTCAGGTTAAAGTTTGCGTGCAAGCTAGTGTACAAACCCGTAACTTCCATACTACTTATACTACAGCTTTGAAACTTTCAGCACTTGTTCATTATCATATCCCGAGTGGGTATGCCAAGAAGCATAACTCTAACTTCCATTTTGTTCAAATTATGGCCCTTTTTCAACTTAGAATTTCAGGTTAAAGTTTGCGTGCAAGCTAGTTACTTTCATACTTCTTGTACTATAGCTTTGAAACTTTCAACACTTGTTTACCATCATGACCCTGACTATGTATGCCAAGAACCATAACTCTTTCTTTAATTTTTAATCAAATTATGGCCCTTTTTCAACTTAGAATTTCAGGTTAAAGTTTGTGTGCAAGCTAGTTACTTTCATACTTCTTGTACTATAGCTTTGAAACTTGTTCACTATCATGACCCTGACTATGTATGCCAAGAACCATAACTCTTTCTTTGATTTATATCAAATTATTGCCCTTTTTAGACTTAGAAATTAAGGTTAAAGTTTGTGGCAAGGTGGTGAAACCTCATATCTTTCATTCTATTAAAACAACAACTTTAAAACTTTGTATACCTTTATTTTTTCATACATCAGGTTGATTTTCAAAGGCCCATAGCTCATCCTTGCTTTTTTTATTTAACTTTTGCCCTATTTCGCTTAGAAATTAGAATTAAGACTTAGAAATTATGGTTAAAGTTTCAATGTTAGTGTTTTTCATAGGTAATGCTATAGAAAAGGTTTAAAACAGATGTACTTAACATACTTTGGTTGAAAGTGTTGTACTTAACATACTTTGGTTGAAAGTGTTGAGTGGTTATACTATACTATACTATGCTATGCTATGCTATGCTATGCTATGCTATGCTATGCTATGCTATACTATACTATACTATACTATACTATACTATACTATACTATACTACACCACACCACACCACACCACACCACACCACACCACACCACACCACACCACACCACACCGATGTACTTAACATACTTTGGTTGAAAGTGTTGAGTGGTTATACTATACTATACTATACTATGCTATGCTATGCTATGCTATGCTATGCTATGCTATGCTATGCTATGCTATGCTATGCTATACTATACTATACTATACTATACCACACCACACCACACCACACCACACCACACCACACCACACCACACCACACCACACACCACACCACACCACCACCCACCCCACACCCACCCACCCACCACCACCCACCCCACACCCACCCAGCCACCACCACCCACCCCACACCCACCCACCCCACCCACCCACCCACACACACCGCACACACACCCACCCCACACCCACCTCCCACCACCACCTTCCACCACCACCACCCACCCACCACCCCCCACCACCACCCACCCACCACCACACACCACACCACAACCCACCCACCCCACCCACCCACCCACCCACACACACCGCACACACACCCACCCCACACCCACCTCCCACCACCACCTTCCACCACCACCACCCACCCACCACCCCCCACCACCACCCACCCACCACCACACACCACACCACAACCCACCACCACCAACCACCACCCCCAACCACACCCACCCACCCACCCACCCCAACACCCCCTCACCCGCCCCCTGCCACCCCCCCCCCCCCACCCACCCCACATCCACCCACCCACCCACCCACCCCACCCCCACCCCCCCTACCACTACCCACCACCACCACCCACCACCACCACCCACCCACCACCACCCACCACACTACCACCACCCCCCACCACATACCACCAACACCACCACCAACAATAACACCAACAACACAACCAACAATAACACAAATAACAACAACTACACCACCAACAACACCGTCAACAACACCACCAACAACAACATCAACACCAACAATAGCATCAACAACCACCACCAACAGCAACAACACTGACAACAACAACAACACCAACAACACAACCAACAAAAACCCTAATAACAACAACAACACCACCAACAACACCATCAACAACACCACCAACAACAATACCATACCTTACTATACTACACCACACTATAGGTGGGCAGGGGTGTATGGACTGGGTTGTGTAAACCCTCTAAAAAAACTACAATAATAAATTAAGTGTAATTTATTGATTTCCTAACTTGGATTAAGAAACTTTTGTTTATGTGTGTGTGTTGGGTGTCATAAACTCCTGAATCACTCCCCAGTTTAAATGAAGCCCAGTTTTAAATGTGCTTAAATATGTCTGACTTCAAATAGTGGAGCGTGCTGTCGTTTCCGACTGGCTCTTGTTAATGTGATATCCTGAACAAATAACAAATTGTTCGTTGGTATTCCTGTTTCATATGAACATGCTTTAATATTTTTGTTAATGCCTCACTCTGATTCTCATCTAATCATTGCAAATTAGATATTATTGCAAAATATCCCTTTACTGCATGAATTCTGCTTATATCCTGTATTAACTTCGAGTAGATACAGATCAGCCTGCAAATCCATGTGTTTTATCTACATTGGTACCCCTACATGCATTTTTATTCCCAGTCAGATTATTTAGAAAATGGGTACAAGTTTGAGAAGATGACAGATGTAAGGTCATGTACAAACCTTTGTCGCATATAACGTCAGATAAAAACCATTTTTGCACTGTTTCACCAGACATTGTCGAAACTATATAAATTATGAATAGGAAGTATAAAATATACAGAAAATGGTATATTAATGTTGTAAAGTAGAAATACACTGGTATTTTTCAGAATGAGCTTTTGAATTGTTATTTTTATTATTGATCTTTTGTAGGAAAATAATACATTAGGTTAGGAATTAAAACAATGATCGATTATAATAGAAAATCGATCCTTTCTAGGATTGATTTTCAAAAATCGATTATGAAGTTTAATAATCTATCATGGGTTTGCTGTTCTTTAAGCAGCTCACATGGGAGATCACTGTATCAGAACAAAAAAAGTGTTGGATATATGACAAAGATCAGTGTTATTTTGATTTTTAATAAGCTTTGGAATATGTTCTCCCTAAGCAATTCAAGAAAAAGTCTCCTGTACATGCAGCCTACACACTATGCTCATATCAGATATGGTTACAAATTACAATACCCGCAGCATGTGGGCTAGAAGTGTGGTTTCCGTAAAAGCTTATTCATTCCAGAAAATACACCGATATCCTTTTATCCTTTTATGATAATACAGTACATATAATTCTATACAGTGCCCTCATGTCACAATGGTAGGGACGGAATTTTAACCCCATTCCCGTTCCCAATAAATATATTTTTCCCCATTTCTAAAACAAATTCCCATATAGATAAAGATTTTCTATTGTGTTTTGCATGCCTTAAGCAGAAGACTATTGAGAATTGCTTTTTATGCCCCCGCCATGAAATGGCGACGGGCATTTAGAGTTGCTCCTGTCCGTCCGTCCATCCGTCCGATATTCTAGTGAACGCAACTCCTACACTACTGGTGGGAATTTAATGAAACTTGACCACAATGCTTGGCCTGATATGTTGTTGTGCATAAGGGTGGGGTTTCGCTCTTACATGTTCCATTCAGAAGTTATGGCCCTTTGATACTTCCATTTACATTAGTTTTAATAGGAGTATATCTCGTGAACGCAACTCCTCCTACACTACTGGTGGGAATTTAATGAAACTTTACCACAATGCTTGTCCTGATATGTTGTTGTGCATAAAGTTGGGGTTATGCTCTTACATGTTCCGTTCAGAAGTTATGGCCCTTTGATAATTCCATTTTTAAAAGGAATATATCTTGTGAACGCAACTCCTCCTACACCTCTGCTGGAAATTTGATGAAACTTTACCACAATGCTTGGCCTGAAATGTTGTTGTGCATAAAGGTGGGGTTTTGCTGTTACATGTTCCTTTCAGAAGTTATGGCCCTTTGATACTTCCATTTACATTAGTTTTAATAGGAATATATCTTGTTTATTATATTTTGTGTTAAGCAAAATATGCATTTTGCCCATAACTTTAAAACTACTTGAGATACTGCCTTGAAACTTGAAATTTATTTTCACCATCAAAATCTACATCATAACCAACAAGACCCATAACCCTGCTTTCAATATTTTTCAAATTATGCCCTTTTTCCACTTACATTTTGTGTTAAGAAAAATATACACTTAGCCCTTAACTTCGTTTGGAATGGAGGGATTTCATAATAACTTGGCACAAATGTTCACCATAACAAGGCGGTGTGTGGTGACAGTACCCATGCCTGTAGGTCCAAGGTCAAGTTCACTGTTACTTAAAATAGAATTTTCTTGCAAAATCTTGTCCGCTCTGTAACTTTGTTATTTCTTATTGGATTTTTAAATAACTTGGTATAATTTTTCACCATATCAAGACGGTATGTCACGTACATGCCCAAGCCTTTAAGTCTAAGGTCAAGGTCACTGTTACTAAAAATAGACTTTTCTTGTCCGGGCTGTTACTTTGTTATGAATGGAGGGATTTCAAAATAACTTTGCACAAATGTTCACTATGACAAGGCAGTGTGTCCACGCTATACCCAAGCCTGAAGGTCCAAGGTCAAGGTCACTGTTACTAAAAATAGAATTTTCTTGTCCGGGGTGTAACTTCATTATAAATGGAGGGATTTCAAAATAACTTGACACAAATGTTCATCATGACAAGATGGTGTGTCCCGTACCATGCCTGTAGGTCAAGGTCACTGTTACTAAAAATAGAATTCTCTTGTCCGGGCTGTAACTTTGTTAGGAATAGATTGATTTCAAAATAACTTGACACAAATGTTCATCATGACAAGATGGTGTGTCCCGTACCATGCCCATGCCTGTAGGTCCAAGGTCAAGTCACTGTTATTAAAATAGAATTTTCTTGTCAGGGTTGTAACTACGTTAGGTATAGAGTAATTTCAAAATAACTTGGCAGAAATGTTCACCATGACAAGGTGGTGAGTCGTGTACCATGTCCATTCCTGTAGGTCCAAGGTCAAGGTCACTATTACTAAAAATAGAATTTCCTTGTCTGGGCTATAACTTTGTTTTGAATGGAGGGTTTTCAAAATAACTTGGCACAAATGTTCACCATGACAAGGCGTTGTGTTGTGTACATTACCCATGCCTGTAAGTCCAAGGTCAAGGTCACAGTTACTAAAACTTGAATTTACTTGTTCGGGCTATAACTTCTTTATGAAGGAAGGGATTTCAGAATAACTTGGCACAAATGTTTACTATGACATTGCATTGCATTACCACCAACTTCTTCACAGACATTTCCGTAATGAGAAGACAACAGTGCCACAAATACAAATAATTTACTTGATCATCAATTTTATGCATATTCTTATAATTACTCGGACATCACTGTCTTTGAAATGCTTTTATTCCCATCATTGCACTTTAGTACATGTATCTGAAAACAATGCATAGCGGGGGCATCCATGTCCTATGGACACATTTCTAGTTTTGCAAAATTGAATATGCAATATAATAACAAATTATGAGTATTTCTGTTGCTAGAATATTAAAAAAGAATTCTTATGAAAACAATTCTTCTTTATTAAAGCATGTACATTGTTATTGTAAATGCTTCGATTATGTAATCAATTATTGATCGAAAAGGGTTGTTCGATTATTTCTGATGACCGATTATGATTTTTGTCTGATTAAGAAACCCTACATTAGGTTGGAGCTCATGTTCTGCAGGGTTTTTTTTCCTTAACAAACTGACGCCGATAGTCGGCATCTTGCCCGGGAAAAAAAATTCCCCAACGAAAATTTTTTCCCCAACGAAAATCACTTTCCCCCATGTAAAGTGATAATTTTTTAGCAAAATGTTAACAGAAGCTTAATTTATAGTTATTTTTAATCTATTTTATCTAAAATCTGCACAATTTTCACGAATATTTGTTAGAAATTAGATACGTACGCAACCTAGTATTATTTGTCGAATGTAACTAAATTTAGATTCGCTACGTCACAGACTGTATCCTGGTCGTCAACCAAAACATTACTGGTACTGGATTATCGTCGTGTTGGGAATAAAGGCATTCTACTTGCCAGTTTAATTGGATTTTACAACAGTTGAGTATGGTTAGCGAGCCTACGGCCGTAAATTACAGCTAAAATATGACTCGTCTGCCGAATTTCTCGATAACATACGTCCCGCGGACTTCCGAAAAAGAAAATCACAACCATCAGTGTAGACAGTCGTAGTAAATTAAACCCCGCCTATAATCTTTCAGGTCACACCTTTTACGATTAGATAGTAAAAAATGTTTAGCTAAAACAATAAGCTCCTCCCACTTCAAAAATACCAACCAGTTGATTAAATGCATGCGCGCGGCGGTCTAATAATCGCCGAGGAATGTATTCTGACACTGGGCAAAAAAAGAATCTGTTGTTTTGATAATTGACAATTAATTGAAGATTAACTGAGTGAATTGCTAGTTGTCGTATATTGTCTTCGTCGTGCTTTTAAACGGATGCGGCTTGTTTGCACTGTCAGGTAAAACGAACGACGAATAATGCAGAATACGAACAACAGAATACGGCGCCATGTTCCGTCACAAAAATACAAATCGTCAGATGAAACACACATTCAAAACTGTGCCGGGCAATCATTTTTATCCCAAGAATTTTATATCCCGTATCTTCCGGAGTATGCATTGAAGTCCAAATTTACGATGTGACTCACAACTACAATAAAAATTAATATCGCGACATTTAAAGTCTAAGTTCTGTGCAATTTTATGATCATATATCATCGTTCGTCGCGTTTTGTATTAGCATGTGCGTATCGTGGGGGTGGGGGGGGGGGGGGGGGCGGGGGGCGGGGTGGGGGGGGGGGATCAGTGGAATTGCTCGAACCCTCTTTTTGAGCAGCAATATTTAATTTTCTTGGGGAATTCAGCAAATAAGTTGGAAATTATCAATAACTACCCAAGCACTGGCATAAACAAAAGATTTCTGGAAATCTTGCATCCGAAATGATTTTGATTCAAAGCACACAATTAATGGATACATTTTAAGCAGGCTCCAAAAGTGAGCAAGTATAATAAAAATTCTTCTTGTACTGTTTAAGAACAGATAACAAAGAGACATGCCTCTGTATGCTAAATAGACTGCTTGGTAATGAAAGCTAAAGTAAAAAAGAGACAGATGCATAAACTTGGGTATAAACATTCACTGATGCTAATACAATTAAGAGTTTATGATACACTAATTTTTTTCCAATTTTGTATTTTTCACACATTTTTCCCCTTTTGACCAGCATCCAGCGTCTTCCCCTCTTCCTTAAAAAAAACCCTGTTCTGTCTCTTTTCATCACAGTAAACAGTCCTCAATTTGTTTTACAGGTTGCTTCAGTGATAAATACATATTATAAGCAGTATTGAGTTTTAATAGCAATTTTCATTGTTTGTTTCAGGCCCTGAGATACTTGAGGTTAGATTATACCCCAGAGAAAGAATTCCTGATGAGGTCTAAACTTAATATTGACTCAAAAGGAACTGTTCATTATGGAGGTATGTATTGTACTATGATTTAATTTATTATGATAATTTGTCAGTGATGTAAGTCATTATAGATTGGCCACATTCCTTTCCCCCATGTATCTGTCTTTATCTGCTCAATTGTTTTATTTATTATTAGGTTATTTTCTACCAAAATGGGGTTGTGACAGCTTATCTGGATCTACACTGATCTCACATTCAGTTAAATGTGTAAATATGGAGGAAAGGGCTATGTATGAGTATACAAGCCTCATTTTTTCCCTTTCACCTCCAGGCATTTGTTACTCTCTGCCATTTCATTTGGAATTCGATTTCTTATAATTTACCCGATGAGGAAACTTGTGCAGGGGTATGCTTGGGGATAACTAATAATAACTAAAACTCTGTGTCTTAATCAAGCTCTTGTTTAAATAAATGTCAAAAATGATCATTCTTTTACATTCTTGTGCATATAGCAAAAATAGTTAAATACCATTTGTGTTTAATATTTGTATTCATAAAGTGAACAGTGCAGATCCTGATCAGATGGCATGGATGTTCCAGCTGATCTGGATCTACAATGTTTGCCCAGGCAATAAAGGCATTTAAGGCATTTATATGGAGGAAAGAGTTAAATGATATCACATTAGCTTCTTCATTTGTGGCCAGAGACAAACAATCAAGATCTGATGTCTACACTGTTTGCTATTAAATAGAAAATGTCTGTGAAACTTCACTAGAACATTGAATAGACTAGTGGATCAAAATTTGTTACAAATCAGGTATTGATGAAACCTACTTAGGACTTTACAGAGTTATTTGGCCCTTAAATACAAGAATTGTTCTATTGTTTCAGAGTTTGTGGAGGTGGTGAAGGAAGTGTTCAAACTGGAGCTAGAACAGCAGAATATCGGTACCAGTACCATCATGTTTGCTGCCAACAACATCACAGACCTAGTCGACCATCCTGCATTTACAACAGAGGTGAGTATAACAGTCGCATACTGGTACCCGGGAATAACTGACAGCAGATACATCATTGACAGTTGATATCAGAAACCATATTACGTTACGAGTGCCACTGTGTGTACAGACAATTTTATATTCAACTAATGCATACATATAATAAAATGGTTTCAAATTAAAATCTGATTAGTTTGTCAGTTATTGATACCCCCACTTCAAAGAATAGGGGGTATACTGTTTTACCCTTGTCTGACAGTCTGATTTTATGCTCTTTGCTCATCTACTTCCTGTTTACAGAATAATTAGAATTTTACACATAGTTGACATACATGCACGATTTCCGTCGCAGTTTTCTAAGCAACTATACCATGCAGCAACCTGATATGGTGTAAAGTGATTTTATGCTCCTTGCTCATCTACTGTTGTATCATTTAATATCGCGGGGATCAAATTTCATGCAAATGACATAAGTGACATTTTTGCGAGGGCTTAAATTCGCGCACTTGTATTATTCTGATTAGACTGAACATTCAATGGTTTGATTTTGCTAGGATTTTATTTTGCGAACTTACCCTAGCATGAAATACGCGAAAATTAAACCACGGCGAAATATAATGATACCACAGTACTTTCTGTTGACTAGTTTTTACTCGTCACAGTTTTCATACTTGTAGATCATACATGTAACTCATCAAGTTTACTTGATGCTTAGAAAGTGGGCATAATGGAATAAATTTCATCACATTTTATAGAAAACTTCTAAAACAACAATTAATCATTTTGAAAATCATATTTTTATCAGATTTACTTGTTGTAATTTTTTCATTTCATTCGAAAATAAATAATTGTAATGTAATTTATAACTTCTTTTCTGCAACTTAATTGTAATTTAATCATTAAACTTTCCCAAGTAATTACTCCAGATCTGAACCATAAAGATCTGTTAAACTTACAACAACACAAAACATATGCAGAAGCTTTAGTATATCTTATGTTTAAGTTTTTATACGCCCGTTTGAAAAATGGGACGTATTATGGGAACACCTGCGGCGGGCGGACAGCGGTGTCCACAGGGTTTCCGCTCTCTAAGTCAAAGAGTTTTCATCCGATCTTTATCAAACTTGGTGAATATGTTGGTGGGCATAATATCTCGACCAAGTTCTATAACCAGCCAAATCCCCCCAGGCACTCCTGAATTATGGCCCTTGAATTGTTCAAAATTACTGTTTCCGCTCTCTAAGTCAAAGAGTTTTCATCCGTTCTTTATCAAACTTGGTGAATATGTTGGTGGGCATTATATCTCGACCAAGTTCTATAACCAGCCAAATCCCCCCAGGCACTCCTGAATTATGGCCCTTGAATTGTCCAAAATTTGGGTTTCCGCTCTCTAAGTCAAAGAGTTTTTGTCCTGTCTTTATCAAACTTGGTGAATATTTTGGCGGGCATAATATCTGGACCAAGTTCTATAACCAGCCAAATCCCCCCATGCTCTCCTAAATTATGGCCCTTGAATTGTCCAAAATAAGGGTTTAGGCTCTCTAAGTCAAAGAGTTTTCATCCTGTCTTTATCAAACTTGGTGAATATGTTGGTGGGCATTATGTCTCGACCAAGTTCTATAACCAGCCAAATCCCCCCAGGCACTCTTGAATTATGGCCCTTGAATTGTCCAAAATTACTGTTTCCGCTCTCTATGTCAAAGAGTTTTCATCCGGTCTTTATCAAACTTGGTGAATATGTTGGTGGGCATAATATCTCGACCAAGTTCTATAACCTGCCAAATCCCCCTAGGCACTCCTGAATTTTGGCCCTTGAATTGTCCAAAAACTGAATTAGCGGTATCTGCTCTCCAAGTCGAAAATTTTTCATTGGATCGTTACGCAACTTTGATGATCAGCATTTTGACGGGCGTATTTTGTGTCAGTTTGGCACTCTTGTTGATTTATGGCGTATATTTGTCTTTTTATTTTCCTTTTTGAACAATAAATGGACAACTCTTGTTGCAGATGACTTGTGGTGCTAGTGGAGTTACTCCCCCTCCTTTAGAAGTGGAAAATGAAGAGTTACGTCAGGAAAACATGAGATTACAGGTAAAACAAGGGTCTTCTGTGTTTAGACTTAACTTATTAACATACTCTTCTTACATTATGAGATATCAAGCATCAGCATGACATTTAAATGGTATATAAGCACAGTCTGAATAAAAATGAAACCAGTATTTGAATAATATAAATATAATCTTTTAAAAATTAACTTACTATTGTTAATGCAGTTCTGATGAAAACCATTGTATCAGATGTGCATATCAAAACACTCCTTGAGGAATCCAAATTCACTCAAACTGATAAAAGAACACCACCATTTAGATTTTTTTAAATAGAATAGCCTTTTCTCTTGAAAAGAAAAGAGAAATATGTGTACTTTTGACTATGATTCTAGCTTTGATATTAGATTACATTTGGCCAGCTCTCAGTTGTTTTCATCCAAAAAATTATATCACCTACTCTGATAAGATAAGAAAAATGAAAGGAGAATAGTGAATGTATTTCTAACATTATTCCTAGCATTTACAAATATAGCAATGAATTTATGTTTACCTTCAGGTGCTACTAGGGGAAAAAGAAGATGAGTTGTTAAGGATTAGAAAGGTATGCCTATTGATCTTTATATTCAATGACATTGTTATAATAAACTACTGTGGTATTATTATATTTTGCGGTGGTTTAATTTTCGCGTATTTCGCGCAAGGGTAAATGCGCCGAATCAAACCCTAGCGAAATCAGACCATTGAATATCCAGTCTTATTAGAATAATACAAGTGCACGAATTTAAGCCCTCGCAAAAATGTCACTTATGTCATTTGCGCAAAATGTAATCCCTGCGAAATTAAATGATTCAGCAGTAATAAGTCTCTTGAAAGTAGATACTATCATTTCATAAATTTACTTAAAAAAAAACCTGAAGTGCTAAGTGCAGCATTTAGCTGAATGCTACCACATTATATAAAACAAACACCACTTACTGGAAATTGCCTCAGAGCCTCAGTCAAGACTACTCAGCCGTAGTGTCTGAGAATCTTACATTCTCTAAGATAGATAGAATGGAGAATAATGGACCTCAGAGCAAGCCCAATATATATTAGCTTAATTACATAGACATCATAATATAATTTTATAATATTAAGTCTGTAACAGTGTATGTCCAGTGCAAATAAACTAACACACTGATCTGCTAATAGGTTCATCGGGTACAAATGATGAAGTATGGTGCAAATAATATCACTCTTGTTGCTTACTATATTGCACAACATTGTCACATGTGAGCAGCCTGCACATCAAAACAAACCAACAAGTGTCTATCATCTTCATATTTTGGTGTATTTTTTAAATTTTTGTAAATGAAATACTTAATAAAATAGTTGAGTAATGTGCTTTCTGTTCCAACAAATATAGTTATTATAAGATTTAACCTTTTCCTCCATTTAACGTTCTTTATGGCCTGGGCAAACACTGTTCACGTTTTGATCTATTAGGTTATTATCGACCAAAAAGTGCAGAACCTGATCAGATGGCACAGATGTGCTAGCTGATCTGTATCTACAGTGTTCACACATGCAATAAAATGTGTATATATGGAGTAAAGGATTACCCCTTTAATTCTTAATACATCATTTGTCACTTTTCCTACAACTGTACACCCAGATCAACTTATACACGCGGTCTTATCAGGATCCACAGTGTTTTGTTGTTCAGTGATTAAAAAACATTCTCTTAATCATCCCAATAAACAGTGAATGGATTGGCTGAAATTGATAGAAAGGTTAAACTGTTACAGTTATTTAAGTGGATGTTCCTTTTATCAGATGGGCGACCAGTGAACATCCAGATCAGCAAGCATGCAGTCTGATCAGGATCTACATTGTTAGGGTCTTGGTCAGAAATAAAATACTGAATAGCAAACATGGTAAATCATGTTCAGATGGTATGGATGTGCTGGCCGATCTGGATCTACATTGTTCAACAATGTGATAAAAGTTGTATCAACAGAGTAAAGTAACTACAGTAACAGTAATCATCATGACACGACAGTTATATTTTATATATTTCAGGAAGCTCAAGGTGCAATACAGGAACAACGGGAGTTACGCAGCAAGGTGCATTTAGCGGCCAAGGCACAGCGAGTGGCCCGAGATATGGAGCATGATTACGAGGAGGTGGTGCGGTTGCTGGAGGGGGAGATCGCTCAGCTGAAACTCCAGCAGAGTAGGCAAGCTGTAAGTACAAGTGCTGACACTGCTGAGGCAAACCCTGGTTCATGCCTCAGTCTCTGAAAATGACCAATGCAACACTTACGAATTTTGTAAAGTTTTGAGAATATTTTGGACCCTTTGGCTGCAAAAACCATTCTTCCATTATATGCCTTTATAGCTTGGCAAACAGTGTAGATCCAGATCAGCCAGCACATCTCACATTTTGGTCAGAAAAATCCTTTGAAATAAAAAATCTAACAGTGAAGATCTGATTAGTAACTAACTGTTAGATTTTTGATTTAAAAGTTTTTTTCTGACCAGAATGTGAACAGTGCAGATCTGTCTGAATTAGACATGATATGCCAGCTGGTTCTGATCTACACTGTTCACATGTGATAAAATGTGTTTATTTGGAGGGATAGTTTTAGTGTGACTTACTGTGTAATTAGCAAGTAGGAAGAAGGGAATCTGAAAACCTTTATGGGGGGTACTCTGTGAACTACATGCACAGTTGTCAGTATACTGGTGTGCACCTTAAAATGTTATCATTTACATGTATAGACATGTGTGGCACAAATGTCAAGTAAATTAACTCACATTACTATATCTGCAACATCTGGACAAAACATGTAGTGTTCGCCTATGTTGTAAACAGCAGAAGTAGTTTTCAAATTAGTATTCATTGTTAATTTTTTTTAAAGAAAATTAAAAAAAAAATGTTCGCAAGCCTAGTCCCAAATGTATAAAACTGAGAATAAGCCCAATCTCAAATCTCAGGTAGTTAATCGGTTGAAATTTCGAGCTATAACTAGCTTTGAATGAATAATTGGGAGGCTCCATTTAGCCAATCAGATGCTTGAGATTTGAGACTCAGTTGTGTTATCTTGGGCCAAGTTTTATAATCTCGGTGCTCAGTTTCCAGATTCCCAGCTCAAATATTTTACAAACTAATTCTGTGTAAATATCAGTTGTTAAGAAACCGAGCTCTTATCTGTAACCCAGCACAACTTTGTGTTTTCTAGGACAGTGATCCGATCATGCAGCGCCGGTTAGCAGTGTTGACTTGTCAGTTGAAGAAAAGTGAATCCGAGAAGGAGACATTTAAAGTAGCTACAGAAAAGCTGTTACAGTTTGCTGAGGTTTGTACAACTTTCTCAGCACAGTTGGCTGTTGGAGGCTGTTCTGACCCGAGTCCAAGATCATAAAACTGAGATTGGAGTCCAGTCTCAAATCTCAAGCATCTGATTGGCTGAAATGGCGACCAGTCGCCATTTTAGCCAATCAGATACTTGAGATTTGAGACTGGACTCCACATTTAGTTTTATGATCTTGGGCCCTGTTCATCATGTGGCTGTCTAATGTTAAGCATGATTATGGCAACATTTGTATGCCCTGATAGAGGCATATAGTAATCACACTGACCATCCTGCCTTCATCTCCAAAACCGCTTGGTGAATTTCATTGAAACTTTACAGGAATTGTTTTTCACCTAGCGTAGCATATTATCACGAGTTTTCGCTTGGGTAATTTTTAGCAGAGTTACATGCATTAAGTTATCTGTTACTATAGTGGTAACTTCCATATTTCCTGAGGGATTTACTTTAAACTTAAAATATATGTTTCCTATGTCATCCACATCATTCATTATCATCATCCTATATCCATGATAATCTCCCTATTAAACTTTGACTTTTTCCTTAGAATTTGTAATATTTTACTATAACTTGTTTATTACTTGAGGGATTTAGTACAGACTTCACATAAATGATCCTTATAAACTTCCATGTATATGGTAATGTGCATCAATTTTCCACAGGCAAATTCAACTACATATGTATAACAATTTAGTTTCAAAGCTACATTTTGGGGGGCATATATATTATGTCAATTTTCAGTGACAGCTCTTTTTCCTCATTTTCACCAGCTTATTCCACATGTTGATTATTATGAAAACTCAAATAACTTGTTTACTATTTCAGTTAGAGTTAAAACTAGTTACTCAAGAAATAAACAGAACTGTTAGAAGAATAGAGATGAAAATTTTAGCTTGTCTAAGCCACAGGTTCCAGTAAACACTTTATGATGTGTTGAGGCTCTTTATTCCATGAGCAACCAGTGTATGTCTGGAACAGCTGGCACAATCATAACATTGATCTACCAAATTGAATATGCAGAGTTAAGGCAATAGAAAAAAATATTTTAGATTCTCATCCCCGCCGGCCCCTGTCCAAAACCACCTGCCCCAAAAAAATTTAATTGGTAAAAAAATCAAAGCATATTCTGTTCTGGACAGAACAGGTTTAAGGCCATCCCGAAATACCTTCTTAAGGTATTTCGTAAATATAAAAAATAAAATAAAAAAAGTGCCCACCCGCCCCTTTTTTCCCAAAATCCGGATGAGAATCTAATTATTTATTTTCTCTGGCCTAAATATATAAACAAAAATGTTAGCATACAAAACCGATCACATTAATTTTATTACAGGAATATCGTATAAACCAAATGTTTTGGTTGTGTTCCAAAGTTATATGTAGAACCTCATAGAAAATAGATTGTGTTTTCGAAGTTTAACCCATTACTCCATAAATACACCTTTATACAGTGTGGGACCAGTGCAGATCCAGATCAGCTGGCACATTTTTGCCTCTGATCAGAATCTACTCTGTTTGCTTTATTAATATTCATAAGGTTATTTTTCACCAAGATGCAACTAATGCAGATCCAGATCAGATGGCACCCATTCAAGGGTTTTTAAGTAATCAAGTCTTTGGAAAGTTTGTTTGGATTTGAATTCTGATTATCTCCCATTGATTTCAGACTGTATATGAAACCTTTGGTGAAAATCAAAATGGAGCGGTTTCAAGGTAAGAGTACTGTGGCACTGTCTGTTGCTAAATGCTTTCAGTGAACTTGCAGCACATGAATCAAGCAATGTTATTGCTATTTTGTAATAAATTTACAAATATTTCATTTAGAAAAATAAACATCAGAACACTTTCGAGTACGATATCTTCTATTGACATTACATATATTAATTTCAAAGTTGAAATTATTGTTGTTTACAAGACTGTCAGAGTAAATTAACTTCATTACAAAGACGTTTCTTGCAGTTTTTTGTATTAAGTTTTTGCTAGACATTTTGTGTTGTTTTCTTATTATTCAGACCTTTGGCTGGTGCAAAATCAACAGGGCTGCTTGGAAAACACAAAAGAACAGCAGATAGTTCTAAAACAATCGCAGCTGAGGCCAAAGATATTGTCAAGTCAGTCAGATCGCTAATTGATACACAACGTAAGAAGAAGTTTTTCCCAACAGATAATGTTTTATTAACACATACAAAGCAGACTCCTTACAGGGTTTGTTTATTTCACATTCCATTATGATGCAGTCATACCAAGGACCTTTTTTATATTTTTCACTTTTTGGTTCCAAAAACAAAATTCTAACATGTACCTGTAAAATGCCCATATTTATCTGCATTTACATGTACTTGAGATTTAAAATCTTCAGCGGTAACAGACATCTGGCACCTTGAAAACTCACAAAACTTAGTGAATTTTCTTAAATAGTATCTGAATTATTTATTTATCAGCAAAGTTGTATGTGGGGAGGGGTCCAACTCTTGTCAGCATCAGAATTGCCTAGTTTAAGGACCAGTTATCTCCAGGGATATCCTGAGTCTGGTGGTTTAAATGAGCACATTGGTACACTGATACCCTGTCTAAATCTCACTCACAAAAAGCAAACCTTGTGAATGTTATATTTCTGATTTTAGCTCTACCATTTGGCTGGGAGGAGACATACTCACCTGATGGCATCAAATATTACATCAAGTAAGTGCTGAGTTCCAGTAGATTTCTTTCTTTACCACATTCAAGGTTTGATTATTTTCATCTGATCCTTTAACCTTGTATTAAACCTAAATATACTTATTATAACTTTCCTCCATATATATGCCTTTATGGCATTGGTGAATAGTGTAGATCCAGATTGGTTGGCACATCCTGTCTGATGAGGATCTACACTGTTTGCTTTTTGATGTATGTGTAAGGTGATTTCTGACCGAAGTGAACTGCAGACCCTGAATCTCCACTGGTTGCACATGCAATAAAGTGTGTATACATGGAGAAAAGTGTTAATGAATACAAGTCATACACAATACAATACAATAAAGTTTATTCATCATAAAACATTGATATATGTACTGGACAAGCATCTCGTTTTTGAGCTGGTCCATTTGTTGTTCATAGGGGTGTTTTACAGGAATGTATGAACTGAATATATTATCTGAAAAGTGAACTGGCTTGCAGTGTGCTTCAGGTCTGCACAGGTTTCAGATGTGACAAATATTACAAAGGTTTAAGTCTGCTGCAGGAAAACCTTCTTATTACCTATGTACATGTACATGATCCCACCAATAAATGATTTTGCATTTACCAGAATTAATTGATACTGAGTACTGTAATTGTCATTTTTACAGTCATTTGACTCAAGTGACTACATGGACGCACCCACTGTCAAATGTGACTCACCTTCCCACAGTTCCAGATGATCAGAAACCAACAGACACTGAACCCAAGCCAGCAGGGTCAACTGAGTGCTAATGTACACATAATCAGGGAGCCTGGACCAATGACATCATAGCTGATCGTGCCATTCTATCACTAGATTATTATCGTTCTTTCGCAGGAACTGTGGCTATCAGAGATTTAATTTTAGTGATAATCCTTGTTTAACACCCTTGGTTGCGTTACATTTTCCGAATGAGCAGCATTTATTTAAGTAAAAAAAAAAAATTTCTCTAAATTTCTTTGAAAGCCGATATATATACACATAGGTTTTTTACATATTTCACTATATGTTTATATAATATTGACTTCAGTTTATTGTATGAAGTTTTCTTCATAATCAGAAACTTTCAAAAACTTTTGTATTATGACTTTCCTGGTATACCACTTTAAATATGTTACAAGACTTGGTCCCAAAGAACTGAGTAAGGGAACTTATCTTCTGAATCAAAGCAATCTTATTGGTTGTAATTGAGCACAGTCTTGAGACCAGGCCTAAAGGTTATAGAGTTTGGAAACCAGTCTCAAATCTCGAGCATCTGATTGGCTGAAATGGCGACCAATCTCAGTTTTATAACCTTCAGCCCTGGTTTCCATTCTCAGTTTTATAAGATTGGAGCATGACCATGTGACTGTTGACATACATGTATTTCTGAAACTTACGCATAAAAATTGAGGAGCCATATAGAAAATAAAAAAGGATTATTGGCACATGCACCTAAAAAATTACCAACAGATATCACTTATACTTATAAATTGGATATCATTGTATGCTTGTAGTGAAATGGTTCATCACATACTAAACTTATAAAATTATGTTCCTCTGAAGAACTGTTGCAATGCTAATCTGACAGAGCCTCTGTACCATATGTAACTGTAAGTTATACCTCAAGATGAAATTTTTATGCTGCCAGGAAGTGGGAGGCATATAAAGTTGCACTTGTCAGTACATATGTCTATCCGTACATATGTCCTCCAAATCTTGTGGCACCAACTTCTAAACTATCAGGGAGATTTTTTTTCAAACTTGCACAGATGATCAAATAGTAAGTATGTGTAGATGATCATAAAGAAAGAATTTTTTATGCGGCCATTAGTACTAGAGTTATGGCCCTTTGATTTTTTTACAAATGTTGCAGCAGTGGGGGCATCAGTATCCACGGACACATTCTAGTTTCATTCTTAACCTCCAAATTATGTTTACAAGATCTTTTTCTTAATTGCACTGTATTTTAATTATTATTTCCATGAAGTAGTAATGCACACTGACCAAGACAAAAATATGTCTCAAATGAAGTGCCAGTCACCTTTTAGAACAATAGCATGTTAAATTAGACAATGCTTTTGCATTAAGAAATTTGTTAGAATATTTGTCTCTAACTGTCTAGTCTTATAAGCATTTATTGAAAATCTGTTATGCATTTAAGTCTTCATATTACCGTCCACTTTTATTTAAGCATAATATTATATTGAATTTTATTAGTTTTTGTTTAGTGATTCTGTTTTATTCTCAAACCATTAACCATCAGATTTATATTGTTTTATTATGGTTAATGCCTGCTGTCAGGCAGGTATACATCAACTGTATCAATAAGGCCACACTTTTTTATTTTTAGTCTTAAGAGAATTTTCTTGAAAAATTGAGTACGGTAGGTTGAAAAAAAAAAGAAAAAAAAAGATAAAGATGTTACTGTCATTTACGATTGTACAATCAACTTTCAAACCTCTTTTGAACTAGTTTGCTTTTATTTAGATTACCTCGCACTACTGACAAAACAATATATTACAGGATAAAAATTCATAAATATGTTTATTTTAACATATTTATGCTGCAATTGTGTGATTGAGGCTTCTGTTCATGTATACAGCCACAAAGGTAATCTTCAAGGCTTGTCTCATCTGTCACAGCTTTTTCACTCAACACAATATTTTGGTAAAGCAAACGTTTCACTTTTAAATAAAAAAAAATAACTTATTAACAGAAGAATATAAGCACAAATTTCCATTCTTACGTCCTTAATGACTTCGACTGGCATGTCTACTGATAATGCGCCATCACGGGAACCAGATATAGTTTTTAAAACATTTTCAATGGGGATGTAGCGACTAAAAGTTGATACAATAGTTTCATCATTTCTTGCTTTCAACAATACCTTTTTCGGCCCCGAAATTGAGCCTAAAATCATAAACTTCGCCATAGGGGCTGCCATGATGAAAGTGAAGGGTTTACATGGATTGTATTAAAAATAATCGATTTTGAATTGTTTAAAAGAAACAAGTCAGAACTATTCGGAAAGCTTCCGATTCCATCGTTTGATTCGTACTAATTCACTTACGCTTTTTTTAGGTTTCCGTACCAAATTGGTATGGTCGGAATAAAAAAAATCAAAAATCGAGATGTTTTTTTTTTATTTTAGAAAAAAATACAGTCGGGATTTTTTAAGACGAAAAATATAAAAGGTCTGGCCTAATGTTCTTATTTATTTTTATTCAGCATGTTTGCAGTTTGCCTGACTTACTAATATTCACAGTGAAGAGAGTAATTTTGTCAGAAAGTAAGGCATTTTTTAATAACTCACTCACAACATAACAGTGTAGATCAAGATCAGCCATCACATTCATGCCCTCTGATCAGGATCTACACTGTTCAAGTTTAGATTCATTAGGTTATTTCTGATCAAGAGATGAACATGTAGATCCTGACTGGATGGATAAGTCAGCAGATCTAAGCTGGAGGTTATAAACCTGAGTTTGGAAACCAGTCTCAAATCTCAAGCATCTGATTGGCTGAAATGGCGACCAGTCGCCATTTCAGCCAATCAGATGCTTGAGATTTGAGACTGGTTTCCATGCTCAGTTTTATAACCTTGGGCACTGGTTCTTCACTGTTGGCCCATTTGATAACACTCATATCCCATAGAGGAAAGTGTTAATATGTTGTTAATTATGTTGTTATTTTGTAGGTTTAGATGTTTCCGTATTCTTTAATGTTCATTTTAGAGTCATTGTTTAAAATCAGGACAAGACATTTACCTTACAAATATTTTGAAATATTAATGAACTTTTTTCAATTGGCTTACAGATTGGATGTGGTTACTGGTTTGAGAAAACAATGAATAAATTATTTGAGTCATGTCACCAGAAACATGTCTTCGGTAATATTTTGAACATTTTTAGCTTTGTGGAATGGTCCACAATTATCTATCATTTTTGTTTGAATATTACTGGATAGGTGAATATGTAACTACATTGTTTTAAAAAATTATTAAAATTAAAAAAGCAAAGTTGTCTGCACATTTTAGGACATCATTTTAAGAAATGCTGTCAAATTTCTGAAGACAGTTCTTCGCATGGCATTACTCTTATTTTTTATTAAACATTTTGTTTGTCATTTGTCCAATATTAATATGGTTGTGGACTATATACATGTATACATATTTTTAATGTTAAGTACAAACATGATCTGTTGTGTTTAGTACTCACGTTAGTTTCACCTGTGTGGACTTATCCTCCATCTGTCTGTCTAGAACACTAGATGCTGGCATACATTACAAGTCAGTGCTCACGCTGGCTGTTTTTAAAGAACAGCCACATAATTTTCAAAAATAAATTAATCACCAAAGTTTCGCACATTGTTTACATATCCATAGGAAATACCATTATAATTGTTAATGTTTTTAATATTCAAATAATTTAATTAAAGATAAAAGTTCAGGCTATTAACTTAAAAGATAAACAGTTAATAATTACTTTAATAACTAAACCTTACTCAGAATAATTAACTTATTAAAGATATATAAACAGACATATAAATATTTACTAAAAAAATCTTTAGCATTAAGGCATTCTTAATTTTTTTTCAAACAATTGCTGACAAAATCTGCTGGATTCACTGCTATGTAAAACCTGTTATTTGTATACCCAAAAATGTTTTTTGTCAATCAAGGCGGTATTATCTGAACCAAGCAATGATCCTCATCAGATGGCATGGATGTGACAACTGATCTGGATCTACACAGGAACCCCATGTGAAAGGGTTAATTTGATGACATAACAAAGCTGTACTTAGAATTTCTTACCTATAAAATCAACTATAGATCTGAATTTCACTGTTTTATTTTAATACTACATAAGTTGTGTAACTAATTTATAATATTACATATACTTCCTTTTCATGTGTTTTTGTTTATTTTGAATGCTTTAAGCTACTGTTTTATTGTTAATGCCCTAGAATTTCTAGGTTGTGTAACAGTATAATATTTGCATACTGGTATGCTTTTTTTGTAAATGTTAACTTTTGATGCTTTTATCTCCTAATGCAGAACTGAAATAAACTGTAGAATGTTGTGACAAGTACATAGTACACTGTAAGATAGAAATATATTTCACTGAGTAAGATTCTGAATAAGTTTAGTTTAACCCTTTCCTGTATGGATACACCTTTATTGCTAGGGTGAACAGTTTAGATCCAGATAAGCCAGACTTCTCTCCAGTTCAGCCAATCAGATGCTTGAGAGTTAAGACTAGTCTCTAATATTAGTTTTATAATCTTGGGCCCTGGTTGGACTGTTCTCAGTAAAAATGTAGACTGTTCTGATATAACCATGTTGATCTGATCTGGGTTGAAGGTTATAAAACTGAGATTGGAAACCAGTCTCCAATCTCAAGCATCTGATTGGCTGAAATGGTGACCAGTCGCCATTTCAGCCAATCAGATGCTTGAGATTTGAGTCTGGTTTAAATGCTTAGTTTTATAACCTTGGGCACTGACTGTATCAAGAAGGCGAAGCTGTTGGAACTAAGTTGGCACTAGTTTGTTCTCCTGAACATGAAATATTTGAAAATCAAACCTGTGCTAAATAAAAAAAACATGGATTCTTAATTAGGAGACATATTGCAATCAATCGGATTAAAATCATCTCCTGAAAATCGCTACACTAACATTTTGTTTGATCTGACTTTAGTGAGATTGTATTGCAACAAACCTGTGCAGATCACAGTATAACAAACAACAACTGAAATTAATGGGATATGTCTTCCATCTTATTTATTTTTATGTATTTTATTAGAGACACTGTTGTGTAGATTGTGTTATATGTATTTGTAATCTCTGTTACTAACTTACTATCTGTATGAAAAATAATAAAGAACAAAGTGCAGCCATATTTTAATGGACTAAAAGTTGTGTTGTAATTGATATTGTAATAAGTATGTACCCCATTCTTCTGCATAACTATGTTTTTGTTAAGTCTTTACTCCATATATTTGGGTTTTGTCGCATGTGCCAACAGTGTAGATCCAGATTAGCAGGCACATAGTGTCATCTGTTCAAGATCTACACTGATCGCTTCAGGCTCAGTAATAATCTACTGAATCTATATCAAAGAGTGAAAATCTTGATTGGATGGCACTGATGTGGATAAAAGGTAAATGGAGGAAAGGGTAAATGTGAACACTGATATTTTTGCTTTTCCAAGCTAAGCAGAAATCTTAACCTTATATCTTAAAATATTACACATTTTCAAAAAAACCAACAACAAATGATATGAGTATTTCCTTTCATTTACTAGCATAATCGCAGCAAACAAATTTTTATTTAATTTGATTTGAGGGGGGAAAGGCTTGAGTGTAAGAAATTGAGAAAATTTAACCCTTTCCTCCATATATACACATTTTAACGCATGTGTGGCCAGTGTAGATCCAGATCAGCCGGCACATCTGTGCCATCTGATCAGGATCTGCACTGGTCGCATTTTGGTCAGAAATAACCTTTAAATATGAATTAAAAAGCGAACAGTCTATATCCTGATCAGACAGCACAGATGTGCCAGCTGATCTGGATCTAAACTGTTCGCCCATGCAATAAAGGTGTATCTATGGAGGAAAGGGTTAAATGGAAATAGTTACCTGATATGTGGAGTAACTACAGACATGACAAGTTATAACCTATATAACTATACAATGAATCAGCCAAGTAAATAGTTGATATTTGAGTGCTCAAGATGATGTTAAGCTTTCTCAAGAGACAGTGCCCCTAGTAACACACCTGTCAACCCATTAACTGGTAGTCTGATTGTTACCAAGTATGGGACTGTCCAGGTAACCATTTTCACCCACCATGCCGGCTTTGAAATGCTGTTGACGCTTTGAAATAGCCAGTGAAAACTTTCCTGACTACAGGTAAATGGTAGTTGTTTATGATTCTGTTACTAAAGTTGTTGTCATCTCTGGACGTCTGCAAGCAGTTCCGAATATAATCTTTGACATAACGGGTAAAATATATCAATTACACTCACCTGGTGTTCACGTCGATTTATGTTAGCAATCTGGTTTCTTGGTAACAATGACATTTTTATGCCCCCGAAGGGAGACATATAGTAATCGGACGTCCGTCCTTCCGTCCTTTCGTCCGTCCGAAATAATCTTGTCCTCGCTTCTTCTCCAAAACCACTTGAGGGATTTATTTGAAACTTCACAGGAGTGTTTGTCACCAAGCCTAGTTGTGCATATCGTCAGGAATTTCTACTCGGATTATTTTTGGCTGAGTTATGGCCCTTTTAAGCAAAATCTTGTCCTCGCTTCTTCTCTAAAACCGCTTGAGGGATTTCATTGAAACTTCACAGGAGTGTTTGTCACCTAGCCTAGTTGTGCATATCCTAAGGAATTTCTGATCGGATTATTTTTGGCGGAGTTTTGGGCCTTTTTACCTAACCCTAAACCCTAACCCTAACTCTAACCCTAAGGTAAATTTTGTTAACGCAATAGAGGTTACATTTTTTGTCCGATTGACATGAAATTTGGTATGAATATTGATGTTGATGATTTCTAAAATCATGTTGTTAAATTGACCAGGGGCCCCGCCCTGGGGATTTTAATTTTTTTTCTTTTAAATTCTGTTTTTAACCTTTGATTTTCTACAGTTATTAACCAGATTTTGACACAACCTTTATACCATCTTAGAATTCAATCTTTCCTGAACAATTCATTCACTGGTTGTTCAGGGATAAAATTTGAAACAAAAATTTTAGTAGCAGGGTGAAAATTTCAAGTGTCAAAATCCAGTATTTCTACCTGTCTACAGCTGTATTTAGGTATGATGTTTACCAGTATTATTGGTACAGTTGCTGGACAATGACCTGATGAACTTTGCTGCTTAAGTCTGTGTTATGCAATATTAAGAACTTTTCTTTGGAAGATTTTATAGGGTAAATTTTGTCATTTTATGGATAGTTACAATAAACTTTCTTCCTTTATAGCACTTTGAAAATCAGGTTTTTTATGCCCCTGCCACGAAATGGCGACGGGCATTAAGAGTTGCTCCTGTTCGTCCGTCCGGACGTCCGTCCGTCCGATATTCTCGTGAACGCAACTCCTCCTACACTACTGGTGGGAATTTAATGAAACTTGACCACAATGCTTGGCCTGATATGTTGTTGTGCATAAAGGTGGGGTTTCGCTCTTACATGTTCCGTTCAGAAGTTATGGCCCTTTGATACTTCCATCTACATTAGTTTTAATAGGAGTATATCTTGTGAACGCAACTCCTCCTACACTACTGGTGGGAATTTAATGAAACTTGACCACAATGCTTAGCCTGATATGTTGTTGTGCATGAAGGTGGGGTTTCCCTCTTACATGTTCCGTTCAGAAGTTATGGCCCTTTGATACTTCCATTTACATTAGTTTTAATAGGAGTATATCTCGTGAACGCAACTCCTCCTACACCTTTGCTGGAAATTTGATGAAACTTTACCGCAATGCTTGGCCTGATACGTTGTTGTGCATAAAGGTGGGGTTTTGCTCTTACATGTTCCGTTCAGAAGTTATGGCCCTTTGATACTTCCATTTACATTAGTTTTAATAGGAATATATCTTGTTTCTTATATTTTGTGTTAAGCAAAATATGCATTTTGCCCATAACTTTAAAACTACTTGAGATACTGCCTTGAAACTTGAAATATATTTTCACCATCAAAATCTACATCATAACCAACAAGACCCATAACCCTGCTTCCAATATTTTTCAAATTATGCCCCGTTTTCACTTACATTTTGTGTTAAGAAAAATATACACTTTGCCCTTAACTTTGTTTGGAATGGAGGGATTTCAAAATAACTTGGCACAAATGTTCACCATAACAAGGCGGTGTGTCGAGACAATACCCATGCCTGTAGGTCCAAGGTCAAGGTCACTGTTACTAAAAATAGAATTTTCTTGCAAAATCTTGTCCGCTCTGTAACTTTGTTTATTCTTATTGGATTTTTGAATAACTTGGTATAATTGTTCACCATATCAAGACGGTATGTCACGTACATGCCCAAGCCTTTAGGTGGAAGGTCAAGGTCACTGTTACTAAAAATAGAATTTTCTTGTCCAGGCTGTTACTTTGTTATGAATGGAGGGATTTCAAAATAACTTGGCACAAATGTTTACCATGACAGGGCAATGTGTCACGTACCATGCCCATGCCTGTCGGTCAGAGGTCAAGGTCAGTGTTACTAAAAATAGAATTCTCTTGTTCGGGCTGTTACTTTGTTATGAATGGAGGGATTTCAAAATAACTTTGCACAAATGTTCACTATGACAAGGCAGTGTGTCCGCACAATACCCAAGCCTGAAGGTCCAAGGTCAAGGTCACTGTTACTAAAAATAGAATTTTCTTGTCTGGGCTGTAACTTCATTATAAATGGAGGGATTTCAAAATAACTTGACACAAATGTTCACCATGACAGGGCGGTGTATCGCGTACCATGCCCATGCCTGTAGGTCAAGGTCACTGTTACTGAAAATAGAATTCTCTTGTCCGGGCTGTAACTTTGTTAGGAATAGATTAATTTCAAAATAACTTGACACAAATGTTCATCATGACAAGATGGTGTGTCCCGTACCATGCCCATGCCTGTAGGTCCAAGGTCAAGGTCACTGTTACTAAAATAGAATTTTCTTGTCAGGGTTGTAACTACGTTAGGAATAGAGTAATTTCAAAATAACTTGGCAGAAATGTTCACCATGACAAGGTGGTGAGTCGTGTACCATGTCCATGCCTGTAGGTCCAAGGTCAAGGTCACTGTTACTAAAAATAGAATTTCCTTGTCTGGGCTATAACTGTTTTGAATGGAGGGTTTTCAAAATAACTTGGCACAAATGTTCACCATGACAAGGCGGTGTGTTGCGTACATTACCCATGCCTGTAAGTCCAAGGTCAAGGTCACAGTTACTAAAACTTGAATTTACTTGTTCGGGCTATAACTTCTTTATGAAGGAAGGGATTTCAAAATAACTTGGCACAAATGTTCACTATGACATTGCATTGCATTACCACCAACTTCTTCACAGACATTTCCGTAATGAGAGGACAACAGTGCCACAAATACAAATAATTTACTTGATCATCAAGTTTATGCATATTCTTATAATTACTCGAACATCACTGTCTTTGAAATGCTATTATTCCCATCATTGCACTTTAGTATCTGAAAACGATGCATAGCAGGGGCATCTGTGTCCTATGGACACATTTCTAGTCTGAATATGTTATTCACTGTTTTTTAAGTTAAACAACAACAAGAAGAACAACAACAAATTTGTAGCACATTCTCAAAATGTTAAGACTAAATTTAAGAGAGCCTTAGATGTATACAGTGTATGTACACAAACTGGCAAGTTAAGGCCACACTTTTAAGCTCACCTGAGCTGGCTCAGGGTGAGCTATTAGGATCGATGAATGTCCGTCGTCCGTCCACACTTAGTTCGTTAACACTATAGCGGTCACATTTTTGCTCCGATTGTCTTGGAACTTGGTCAGGATGTTTGTCCCAATGATTTCTCGGTCGAGTTCGAATATGGGTCATCTGGGTCCAAAAACTAGGTCACTGTTACTAAAAATAGAATTTTCTTGTTAACACTCTAGTGGTCACATTTTTGCTCGGATTGTCATGAAACTTGGTCAGGATGTTTGTCCCAATGATTTCTTGGACGAGTTCGAATACAGGTCATCTTGGTCCAAAAACTAGGTCACTGTTACTAAAAATAGAATTTTCTTGTTAACACTCTAGCGGTCACATTTTTGCTCCGATTGTCATGAAACTTGGTCAGGATGTTTGTCCCAATAATTTCTCGGACCAGTTTGAATATGGGTCATCTGGGTCCAAAAACTAGGTCACTGTTACTAAAAATAGAATTTTCTTGTTAAAACTCTAGCGGTCACATTTTTGCTCCAATTGTCATGAAACTTGGTCAGGATGTTTGTCCCAATGATTTGTCAGACGAGTTTGAATATGGGTCATCTGGGTCCAAAAACTAGGTCACTGTTACTAAAAATAGAATTTTCTTGTTTACACTCTAGCAGTCACATTTTTGCTCCAATTGTCATGAAACTTGGTCAGGATGTTTGTCCCAATGATTTGTCAGACGAGTTTGAATATGGGTCATCTGGGTCCAAAAACTAGGTCACTGTTACTAAAAATAGAATTTTCTTGTTTACACTCTAGCAGTCACATTTTTGCTCTGATTGTCATGAAACTTGGTCAGGATGTTTGTCCCAATGATTTCTAGGACGAGTTTGAATATGGGTCATCTAGGTCCAAAAACTAGGTCACTGTTACTAAAAATAGAATTTTCTTGTTAACATTCTAGAGGTCACATTTTTGCTCCGATTGTCATGGAACTTGGTCAGGATGTTTGTCCCAATGATTTCTCGGGCGAGTTTGAATATGGGTCATCTGGGTCCAAAAACTAGGTCACTGTTACTAAAAATAGAATTTTCTTGTTAACATTCTAGAGGTCACATTTTTGCTCCGATTGTCATGGAACTTGGTCAGGATGTTTGTCCCAATGATTTCTCGGGCGAGTTTGAATATGGGTCATCTGGGTCCAAAACTAGGTCACTGTAACTAAAAATAGAATTTTCTTGTTAACATTCTAGCGGTCACATTTTTGCTCCGATTGTCATGAAACTTGGTCAGGATGTTTGTCCCAATGATTTGTCAGACGAGTTCGAATATGGGTCATCTGGGTCCAAAAACTAGGTCACTGTTACTAAAAATAGAATTTTCTTGTTTACACTCTAGCGGTCACATTTTTGCTCCGATTTTGATGAAACTTGATCAGGATGTTTGTCCCAATTATTTCTAGGACGAGTTCGAATATGGGTCATCTGGGTCCTATAACTAGGCCACTGTTACTAAAAATAGAATTTTCTTGTTAACACTCTAGCGGTCACATTTTTGCTCTGATTGTCATGAAACTTGGTCAGGATGTTTGTCCCAATAATTTCTCGGACCAGTTTGAATATGGGTCATCTGGGTCCAAAAACTAGGTCACTGTTACTAAAAATAGAATTTTCTTGTTAAAACTCTAGCGGTCGCATTTTTGCTCCAATTGTCATGAAACTTGGTCAGGATGTTTGTCCCAATGATTTGTCAGACGAGTTTGAATATGGGTCATCTGGGTCCAAAAACTAGGTCACTGTTACTAAAAATAGAATTTTCTTGTTTACACTCTAGCAGTCACATTTTTGCTCTGATTGTCATGAAACTTGGTCAGGATGTTTGTCCCAATGATTTCTAGGACGAGTTTGAATATGGGTCATCTAGGTCCAAAAACTAGGTCACTGTTACTAAAAATAGAATTTTCTTGTTAACATTCTAGAGGTCACATTTTTGCTCCGATTGTCATGGAACTTGGTCAGGATGTTTGTCCCAATGATTTCTCGGGCGAGTTTGAATATGGGTCATCTGGGTCCAAAAACTAGGTCACTGTTACTAAAAATAGAATTTTCTTGTTAACATTCTAGAGGTCACATTTTTGCTCCGATTGTCATGGAACTTGGTCAGGATGTTTGTCCCAATGATTTCTCGGGCGAGTTTGAATATGGGTCATCTGGGTCCAAAACTAGGTCACTGTAACTAAAAATAGAATTTTCTTGTTAACATTCTAGCGGTCACATTTTTGCTCCGATTGTCATGAAACTTGGTCAGGATGTTTGTCCCAATGATTTGTCAGACGAGTTCGAATATGGGTCATCTGGGTCCAAAAACTAGGTCACTGTTACTAAAAATAGAATTTTCTTGTTTACACTCTAGCGGTCACATTTTTGCTCCGATTTTGATGAAACTTGATCAGGATGTTTGTCCCAATTATTTCTAGGACGAGTTCGAATATGGGTCATCTGGGTCCTAAAACTAGGCCACTGTTACTAAAAATAGAATTTTCTTGTTAACACTCTAGCGGTCACATTTTTGCTCTGATTGTCATGAAACTTGGTCAGGATGTTTGTCCCAATAATTTCTCGGACCAGTTTGAATATGGGTCATCTGGGTCCAAAAACTAGGTCACTGTTACTAAAAATAGAATTTTCTTGTTTACACTCTAGCAGTCACATTTTTGCTCTGATTGTCATGAAACTTGGTCAGGATGTTTGTCCCAATGATTTCTAGGACGAGTTTGAATATGGGTCATCTAGGTCCAAAAACTAGGTCACTGTTACTAAAAATAGAATTTTCTTGTTAACATTCTAGAGGTCACATTTTTGCTCCGATTGTCATGGAACTTGGTCAGGATGTTTGTCCCAATGATTTCTCGGGCGAGTTTGAATATGGGTCATCTGGGTCCAAAAACTAGGTCACTGTTACTAAAAATAGAATTTTCTTGTTAACATTCTAGAGGTCACATTTTTGCTCCGATTGTCATGAAACTTGGTCAGGATGTTTGTCCCAATGATTTCTCGGGCGAGTTTGAATATGGGTCATCTGGGTCCAAAACTAGGTCACTGTTACTAAAAATAGAATTTTCTTGTTAACATTCTAGCGGTCACATTTTTGCTCCGATTGTCATGAAACTTGGTCAGGATGTTTGTCCCAATGATTTGTCAGACGAGTTCGAATATGGGTCATCTGGGTCCAAAAACTAGGTCACTGTTACTAAAAATAGAATTTTCTTGTTTACACTCTAGCGGTCACATTTTTGCTCCGATTTTGATGAAACTTGATCAGGATGTTTGTCCCAATTATTTCTAGGACGAGTTCGAATATGGGTCATCTGGGTCCTAAAACTAGGCCACAGTTACTAAAAATAGAATTATCTTGTTAACACTCTAGCGATCACATTTTTGCTCTGATTGTCATGAAACTTGGTCAGGATGTTTGCCCAATGATTTCTTGGACAAGATCGAATATGGGTCAGGGTCCAAAAACTAGGTCACTGTTACTAAAAATAGAATTTTCTTGTTAACATTCTAGAGGTCACATTTTTGCTCCGATTGTCATGGAACTTGGTCAGGATGTTTGTCCCAATGATTTCTCGGGCGAGTTTGAATATGGGTCGTCTGGGTCCAAAAACTAGGTCACTGTTACTAAAAATAGAATTTTCTTGTTAACATTCTAGCGGTCACATTTTTGCTCCGATTGTCATGGAACTTGGTCAGGATGTTTGTCCCAATGATTTCTCGGACAAGTTTGAATATGGGTCATCTGGGTCCAAAAACTAGGTCACTGTTACTAAAAATAGAATTTTCTTGTTAACACTTTAGTGGTCACATTTTTACTCTGATTGTCAGATTGTAAAGAAACTTGGTCAGGACATATGTCCCAGTTATTAATTGGACGAGTTTGAATATGGGTCACCTGGGGTCAAAAACTAGGTCACTGTTACTAAAAATAGAAAATCTTGTCCAGGCTGTAAATTTAGTATTTCTCATTGGATTTTAAAATAACTTGGCTCAAATGTTTACCATGACAAGGCGTAGTTTCACGTACAATACCCATGCCTGTTGGTCCAAGGTCAAGGTCACTGTTACTAAAAATAAAATTTTCTTGTCTGGGCTGTAAATTTCTAATGTATGGAGTGATTTCAAAATAAATTTGCATAAATGTTCACCATGACAAGGGGATGTGTTGCTTGCAATACCCATGCCGGTAGGTCAAAGGTCAAGGTCACTGTTACTAAAAAAAGCATTTTCTTTTCCAAGCTGTAGATTTGTTGTTTCTTGTTGGATTTTAAAATAACTTGGTGTAAATGTTCACCATATCGAGATGTTGGGTCTCGTACAACACAACTTTGTTGTACTCAGGTGAGTGATAAAGGGCCATCATGGCCCTCTTGTTCATATTACCCACATCATATGTAGTAAGGTCCATAACTCTAAGAATCATTTTCCAGGATAATCTCCCCAATAATCTTAGAATTTTCTAAAAAATGTAATATTTAACTTTTATTTAACTATATATTTACTACAGACTTAAAACATATGATCCTTTCATCTTTCACATTATATGCATGCAGTATGCTTTGTCTTCCACAAGCATATTTTTCATTACATATGTTTATTTATTACATATGTATACCCATTCGATTTCAAAGCTGCATTTCGGGGGCATATGTCAATTTCAAGTGACAGCTCTTGTTAGTTTAAGGGTTAAACAGCATACATGTAGTAATCCAAAGCTGACAACTAAACATCAAACTCCTTCTGACTCTAACCTGATGTTGATCTTTGGGTATATTTATTGAACACAAACAGGTATAAGAAAAAGACAGTGCCTTTTTATTTATACGTTTATTTCCGAATTCATCAAAAAGTGAACAGAAAAGTTCACTGTGCTCTTGCTACAATGTAGTATGTTCCAATCTATTTTATTTTCTGCCTAAACAACTGATTTAAATAGTTAAATTAATGTCATACGACCGACGGCCCTTTACAGTAATACTCCACAATTATGTATAATGATGGTTATGTTGATCTGAGGTATTTCACATTTCCAATGTGCGGGGCACAGTACGATTTTTCAAATTGTTACAAACCTTGTTGTATGAAATTTAATAAAAAGCACATGCGCCTCGATGAAAGTCGTGGCTTTTTTGTGTTACACGTTAGCATCTGTTCCAAGTTGTATTCACTTCCTAGAGATGTTGTATTGATTCCGATTCTTGACTCCTAATTCATTAGTTCATTAGTTGCAAAAAATAGTGCTTGCAAAGTTATGGTCTGGAAACAAGAATATTACACCTATATTTTACCTTAAAGATTCTTTGAAACGACATTCCGTCTCATTGTGTTTGTCTTAAATGTTAGAACGTAGAAGCTCGATCAGTTGCTTTCATTCTTGCCGTCATGCCATTACTGATTTAACTTCATGTGTCTGCTCTCAATCAAGACAACCTGCGCTTGTTTGTTCATATGGAACCTGTCAGGGCAAGTGTGAGGTTGGTGCATCCTAGAGCCTGGTTTGACTCCTAGTGGAAAACTGATTGTTAGAAGCCCACTGAATGATCCAGACCTGGGGTAATCATAATCAGTAATTGTAATCAGCTGTAATACATTACTCGCGTTTAAAGTAATCAGATGTAATTATTACAACTGTAAAACCTGACTTAAAGCCTTTAAGCCATAATTTAGAAAAAAAAATGCACATCCATAATTAAAATCATTAATGTTATCATAATGTAATCAGAAAGTAATCATGATAACAGGCAAATTTTCACGAGTAATGATTAAATTACTGTTATTTTAGTCAGGTTTTACAGTTGTAATAATATAAATACTATACATCTGACAGTATTTGGTGTTATGTTAATTTATAGCACAAGCGGATTTGTTTCGACTATGAAAGATTATACTTTTTTCTTTTTCCTAGTCAAAGTCTGAAAACTGGTATAACAAGTCATGGCTCCAAAACTTATAGTGGTCTAATGACTACGATATGATATTTCGATATTCACACAGTGCTCATTATCTGCACCGCCATTAAAACGCGGGGATAAAACGTCACTGTTGGCGCCGTTTTCGAGTTGTTTGTGTTCATATTGAAAGGGACTGCTGTTTGCCAAAAGTTTGAAGATGTTTGTACTAAAGAGAAGTAATACATGTTTGATTTTTCTGTTACGTTTATATATAATTTTTAAAATGTTAAAGTTTGTTTCAAACTATTTCAGTTTGCTTGCGATAATTACAAGAGATTATTTTCTTTGTTCACTTGCTGGCGGTAAAATTTCAGTGCAGTTTTCAGTGTTGTATACTGAGAAACAGTATGAACTATGAAGTTCTGAAATTGTTAAGCCTTTAAAACATTCCAGTTATATTTGATGGCGCGATTTTTTATTCTGCCAGCACTTAACATGTTTGTTCAGTTGGCAGATCTAGTACAAGTCAAATGCATAGGGGGCCGGGACGGTGTTGGGATGGTGTGGGGTGCCATTTAGAACTAAAATCTATGACTGATATAATATAACATAAACAAGGGATGGAAGTCTCCACATTCAATTTTCTACCATGTCTCCATTTTTTATTAATATTTTGGATACAAGTGGCATGAATTCATTGAAGCATGCAGGTAATTATCTGACAAAGAAATATAAATCGTGAAGTCCCTAAGCTTGATACAGCTTAAATGTTGTTGTAACTACATTTCTACCTTGCGACTTCATAATTGAACCTTTCATAGAAAACATTTATTTTTATTAAATCCTTTATCAAATAACTCGTGCAGGGCTGGAAAAATATTTTTAAAAGTCACTTGTCCGGGACTAGTCATCTTACCAAAAATGACTTGTCCGGAAAATTAGATGACCTGTCCTGCAATGAGGTTCACTCGTTTCACACTTAACATTCTGATTGCTTGTACACGTGTGAGTAATTTATCTATGCTAATATGCATTAAACTGCATTAAATTTGCTTGAGTTTTATTCTTATTTAAAATTATGCATTACACTAAACTTAATGATGTTTTGCTAGCAATTTGTGTGCAACTCTGCCGCCACCCACCCACACAAACCATATGTCTCTATGTGATAATGAATTTAAGTTTTTAGCTGATGATTATGATAGTCAAAATGTGTAAGTTACTTACAAAAATAATTAAAACGTTAGAACGGTAGAGGAAAACATAACGTATCCGAAATTATTGCTGTCCGAAAATGCATACACTTTCACCGGTGGTGATTTCCAGTCAAATTTAGATTGTACATGTTGAAAATGAATTTTAATCAAGTGAACAACATGTTTCCTTGAGTTTCCCAAGTAATTTTAGCAGTTTTAAGACATTAAAGGTATTCAAATCCAACTCACTAGATAACAGAAACATTGGTGAAAAAATCGTACAATTTCCATCCAAAAAGTGAGCAATTTATCATAATTTATCAAATGTTCCAGTTTTCTGAAGCTTAAATCACTGTAATCAAGTTGTCTTTTGTGTAAAAAAGTTTCCTTTTCAAATATGAATGCTTTTAGCAAAGAGTACTTTGTTAAAAACGAGTGATACCGGCAAATTCTTAAATATGTGACAAGCGAATTACTGTATAAACTTACGATATTTTGCGTAATTTTTTGTTTTATTTTAATTATTAGATCATCTGTATATAATAGTAATAACTACTGTACCAATATTCTAGACAGTTTATTAGAGTATAGAAGCAATTGATGCAACAATTAATTGCCTCCACGGGGGGTCAGTCGGGACGTTTGATGTACCGCACATGCTGTTTATTAGGCTAATCAGCTGTTTAATACTAACAAGCTTTTGACACTGAGAATCTGTGTATTTGTCACTTGTCCGGATATCGATTAATGACTTGTCCGGGACTAGATTTCAGACAATCATTCAGTAGCCCGAGTTGGCATTTTGACTAGTCCGGGACGTCGGGCTACTGTATTTTTCCAGCCCTGTCGTGATTATGGTTTTGCTATACATGTAACTTAGAGCTATTACAGACTTGAAAGTTAATATCATATGAGAATGTGAGAAGAGGTATTAAAACTACTGTCACACTAGAACGGCGTTCCCGCGGCATTCTCAAAATATTCCGAAACGCTGTGGGAACGCCGTAGCATCGCCATAAAACACTGTGCAATCGCCTAGAACGTCGAGTGACGGTGTTTGTGTTTTGTTGCAAATTACAAACGCCGTGAGATCGCCATTCTTGTGAAAACGCTGTAGGAACGCCGTGCAATCGCCGTAGGAAGGCCGTATGATCGTCCAGAACGCCGTGAGGTCGCCACGGTTGTTGACGGAGATTGCATGGCGTTCATATGGCGATTGCACTGCGTTCGCATGGCATTCATGCAGATGCTACGGCGCTTGTATTACGATCCCACAACGTTTTCACGACAATAACATTTACCTACACTAGTAATATTTATTTTCATTTCTGAAAAATCCCTGTCATAACCATGGAGAATCTAAGAAGGCACAAATCTGGGGACAAAGATGCTAGCTTGAAGTTCAACTTTAGGGTGGCACACAATACTATGTCACTGTGTGTGCGTGAGGTTTGCCAGGCCATTGTCGACAAGTACAAAGATGAATGCATCCCATGTCCCACAACTGAAGCCCAGTGGCAAATCATTGCTGAATCATTTGAATGCAGATGGAACGTTCCCCATGCCTGTGGCGCTTTAGAAGGAAAACATATTGCGATCAAACAGCCACGCAACAGCGGCAGTCAGTTTTATAACTATAAGGGCCTAGACAAGCTGTGAACGCGCCGGGAGATCGTAGTACCGATGCCTTGAGCGCAGTAGGAACGCCGTGAAGACGTAGTGCATCACCTTCAACGTAGTAGGAACGCCGCGGGATCGCCATCTAATCGTGACCAAACGATGTGAGGTCACCACAAGCTCGCCGTGCAAGAGCCGCGGCATCGCCATGAATGCCATGAAACCGCCAACAGGTGGCGTTTTCATAAAAAATGTAAAATCGACGGCGATCTGATGGCGTTTTGAGAAAAAGTCATAGCGCCACAGAAATGCCGTAGAAACGCCATAAGTGTGACCCTAGCTTAATCAAATAATGTGTTTGGTTCACCACCTTCAGACCTGCCAGACTAGGAGTATAGATCTGTATGCTTACACACTGCTCAAATTTTAATTGCACATTCACGATAAAAACCAGGTTTGTGGTAGCTAGTTGGCATCCAAGAACATTCTTCACCATAATGACTATGAAACAAATGAGATACTATTAAATGTGAATATAGAATTTTTTTTATTATTTCAGATGGCAGAAAAGAGAAGGTTATGTTTGACAAGATCACATCTCGGATTCAGAAACTCTGCTATGGTCTTCATACAGAATTTGTCGACCCGGTATAAAGCATTATAAAAAATACCTTTTGAAAACCGTTTACTCCATAGACAAACCTTTATTGCCCGTGTGAACATTGGAGATTCGTGCCGTCTAATTATAATCGGGTTACCTATCTTTACACATCTTGTCCACTTGAAAAAAAATGCTTAAAAGTATATAAAAATTTTAACATTGCTATAATGTTACATGAGAATTTAGTAATAAGTTATTCATAATTCTTTTCCAGGCACAAATCACATTGAAGGTGATCAATGGTCTCTACCAGGGAGTAACAACGGTGGAGTTGGATAACCTTGCTGCTGAAACTGCTGCTACCATGACAACCAAGCACCCAGACTATGCTCACTTGGCCGCCAGGATAGCTGTGTCAAACCTTCACAAAGAAACCAAGAAAGTTTTCAGCGGTTTGTTGTATTTTTCACTTTGTTGCACATAATAGAATTGATTGTTGATTTGTAGACTGATAACTGGGGTATTTTAATGTTTGGCAGAATTTTAAAACTTGCTCAAGATTACACTTGAAAACTTGCTCAAGATTGCACTTGCGTCAATACCAATCTTGCAGTTGAAAATCATGCATTACAGAAGCTCATATAGGTTAATGAAAATCATTTTAAAAAATGGACTTGTGTGATGTATTCAAATAATGAAGAGTCTGTTATACTTGACCATTTAACTTTATTTGTGCTTGGAAATGTTTCTGTTTTCTAAAACAAAACTTCGCTTTCTTTATACTTTTTTTGTAAAGAATTTGGATCTAGGTGTAGTTACTTTCCATTTGAAATTGAATGAAGTGTTAAAACTAAAACTATATATCGCAGGGGTTTTTCTGCACTGTCTGCGCCCCCGGAAAACGGAGGTGTTCTCAAAGCAAACGGCCCTGTTCCCAATCATATCCAGTTGTCATTTTTCCCAATTGAAATTTCGGCAAAAATCGAATAAAATATATCAAAATACACAGGTAATAGAAGTGTGACTTCCCTTTATCTAGAAATTGCAAGCGATCAGTGACCCTGATTTAACTGTAAGCATGAATATTTTCTGGAACTTCTTTCAACATTATAGCTATTGAATATATCAATAAATTTAAAACTCATTTGCAAAACTTTACAGAAGGTACCCTTAACTGCAGAAGATGCATCATAATATGACTCGTTAGACACTTAATTCTTTTTGTAATGTATTTTCACGACTATGATGGCTTTGCACAACAATAAGTTCTACAATAAAAACTTACGTTTATCTGGTCTTTTTTGTTAATACTCTAAAATAACCATTGAATTTGCTACAGTTTCACTATTTTATAAAGATTTTCAATTTCATATAATGAATAATTTAAATGAGAAAATTATTTCTGATAACAGTTGGCCAACAAGTTACCAGTTTTGCAATGTTTGTTTGAATAAAGACCAAAAAGCTGGTAAAAGTATATTGTTAATGTAAAAATTGACTGATTTAAGCTAAATAAATGCATATTGAAATTTCCCAAAATGGACTATTTTATCGATGTGAAAATTCCCAAAATGGGCATTTTTGTCGATAAAAAATTCCCAAAATGTCCAGACTCCTTTTCCCAAAATAGGCAGAAAAACCCCTGTATCGTCAAACTTGAATGCGTATTCACCATCATAATTTACACCATTACCAAGACTCATATCTCTACTGCCAGTGTTTTTTCACTTTGGGGGAAGGGGGCGCAGCCCTTTGGAGGGGAAAATTGCGACACGCACAAAGGAAAGGGGGACTATTTGGAAGATACTTGCAGCTGTCAAACACAACGAAACAAAGTATTCACTGATCTTTTGCTTTTTGCTTTGCTTACACTGTAGTTCAACCAAATAAATCTTGCCTCATACTTCCCAAAGTTGAATTTTCTTGCATCAGAAAAAAATTAAGATTTATCATATTCATATAAAGGGGGAAAATCGGAACGTCCGTTACAGACTCCAGCGAAGGGGGAATTTTTTATTGAACCTGGGGGAAAAATATATACTATTTGGAGGGGGGAATGGGGCCCTATTTCTCCAAATATTTGGCATAAAAAAACACTGACTGCAAATATTGTTGAAGTTGTTCCCCTTTTTCATGTACATTTTACATTAAAGCTTTTTTTGCCGTTTGTCCTTATTACTTTTGAACTTAATTATTTCATAATAGAAAGTAACAATTATATTTTCATGTTATGATTTTGAAGTTAATTTTACTTGTTCCATTCCAGATGTAATGGATGACCTGTACAAGTGGGTAAATCCCAAGACCGGTTTGCATTCTCCCATGATCTCTGAGGATGTCCACAAAATTATCATAGAAAATGCTGAGGTGGGTAATATTTGGTTACAGAGTTAAGTCTGTTTGGGTTATGAACTGTTAAATTATGTTTTTTATGGACATGAAAATTTTCAGTCATATAAAAGGGAATGAGAGCTTCTATGACCATGTACTCCATAGATGCAACTATTGTCACTTGGGTGAATACTTACAGTGTTGATCTAGTTGGAAATTAATGTTAAATTGTCATATCAAATTGGGATGTTGCTAAAGTTAAATTTTCTTTACAATTCCTCTACCACAAATATTTATGTGTAGACCTGTATCAACAATAAAGGAAATACATGTAACATGCCAGGAAAATCCTGTCTTACTGAGCCATGTTTAATGTTTTCAGAGGCTGAACTCTGCTATCATCTACGACAGAGACTACACCTACAACTACTTCGGATTCAAGGTATTGTTTGCATTCTCGTGGTGTTCTACAAATATTTTTAGTCATGACTTATGTGTTGGGGCCTCAGCAGGATCACCATGATACATATAATGTGTAACTCGAGATTGTCAACATTTAAGGCAATTTCTTGTTCAAAACTTAAATCTGTAATGTTTACTGTCATGTTTCACACTTAAGGTTTAAAACAAATACACTCAACTGAGTTACTCATTTTTGGGTTATGAGTTTTTCAAAATTACTTTAATATGAAAACTTTAGTGGCTAATAATTGTGCAAATTCTAGTTACTAAATATCTAGCATTACATTTTCAGACATTAGAGAGATCCTACTTGCTCAAGATTAATGGAAGTGGTATGTATGAAACCATTATATTGATGATGGCTTTTATGGAGTGCTATGTGGTTTTGTTTGGTTGGTCTTTCTTCAGCATTACCTTGTTCTGCTCTCAGAGCCAGCAACATTGTAACTTTTGGGTACGGGAATAGTAAATCACAATATAACAGCCCTATAGTAAACACAAGGTATAACTATGAAAATTCTGCCTCAGAGGACAAAGTCACACAAAGATAAATATGTTCGGGGAAAAAGCACATGTAAAGCATAACTTCTCAAATCCTTTCATTGAACTTCAGCAAGGAACGAACATATAAAAAAGCACTACAATTGTCCCCTTAGTATTTCTTGGCAACCTCCTGTGGTTATTCTGTAATACTTGAAGTGAAGCTCAGTTTCTTGTGCATTTTAGAACTTTGATAATAATACATATTGTTGCACCATTCCAGTTTGTACTATGCAACTTTGCTAGATTCAACAAAACTACACAAGAAACCTTAATTGTTAATGCATATGCACTTGCGCAAAATTGCAACAAGTGACAGTTCTTCTTTTAGTTACAACCTTTGATGTATCATGTAGTTTATAATAGCCTTTTTATATCCCTGCTATACTTTGGGAAGCATTCATTAGTTTCTTAATCGATACAGATTCCAGAGGGTAACTTTTCCAGTCATGGAAAGTTACTCGGGACACTGGTCATACAATGTTAACTAGCTTCTTCATTTTTTAAGTGGTGGAGCGCCCACAGCACATGTTGATGAGAGTTTCTGTTGGGATACATCATGAAGACATCGAGGCTGCTATTGAGGTCAGTCAACCTTACAGTTCTTGCTCTTTCTATTAACCCTTTCCTCCACAGAAACACCTTTATTGCGAGGGCCAACAGTTTAGATCCAGATCAGCCAGCACATCTGTGACGTCTGATCAGGATCTAAACTGTTCGCTTTTTATTTGTTATGTTATTTCTGACCAAAATACGACCAGTGCAGATCCTGATCGGACGGTACAGATGTGCAAGCTGATCTGGATCTACACTGGTCGCACATGCGTAAAAATTTGTATATATGGAGGAAAGGGTTGATTATTTTCAAGATAAAGATCTAGCCATGTGTCCTTTGTGGTTTCATTTGCCTGAAAATTGAAGATTAAAATTCAGTTTCATTTGTTAACCTTTTACTCCATTTATACATGTTTTTGTTTGTGACCAGTATAGATCCAGATCAGCTGGCACATCCTTGACATCTGATCAGAACCTGCACTGCTGACTTTGGTTAGACATACTCTAAACATTCAATACTGAACTGTGTAGATTCTGATCAGACAGCATTGACATGCAGGGTGATCAGGATTTACAATGTTTGCCAATTAGATAACAGCCATATTCCATAGAGTAGAATGTTCAAGTTTGGTTTGAAATACCTGCAGAATTTATTCAAAAATAAAAAAACTATTTTTTTGTTAATGGTTACAGAATTCACAACTTTGTTTTATATATTTAATTTATACAATTATTAACTGGAGGTACAGAAATTATGTTTAGCAATAAATTGCATAAAAAGTTACAAGATTTAAATTTTATCTGGGATATATTGTTTATTACAGACCTACAACCTGTTGTCAGAGAAGTGGTTTACTCATGCTTCCCCTACATTGTTCAATGCAGGAACCTGCAGACCTCAGCTCTCTAGGTAAATAAATCATGAATATCACTGTGGGAATTTATAATAACACTTTTTGGTAGAATTTTTACAGTAATAAACCACTGCACAAAGCATATGATCTACAGTGTGAAATAGTCGACCACTTCAAAGAGTTACTGGTATCAACTTTAATCATTATTTTTGAACAACAGACTTAATTCAAAATCATAATTAAAATTCAAGATTAGAGTTGATATTGATTTAATTTTTAAATTCTACAAGGGTGTAGTGATTCTTTTGTGTTTAAGTAGAAATGTTTGCTATCTTTCAGCTGTTTCTTGCTTACGATGCATTCTGACAGCATAGAAGGGATTTATGATACTTTAAAACAGTGTGCCCTCATCTCCAAGTCTGCTGGTGGAATTGGATTGAATGTTCACAACATTCGTGCCACTGGAAGCTACATTGCTGGGGTAAATACCAGTTTACATTGTCACACAATTACAATCATCTTAAAACCTTTTTTCTCAGGCCCACGTGTCTAAATGTGAGTACTGCACTATCTTCAGGAATTTAGTAAAATTGTTAGCTCTATTTCATTTCATACTGTTAACAAGTCCTATCTTCAGAATATCCTGAAGGTATAAGGGCTATGTGGGGTAGAGGACTGTCAATAATTAGGGCACTGCCAATTTCATGAAAACTGCTTTTGTTTGGGATTTTAATGGCATTGAGTTTGACCCACCCACAGAAATTTGATTTGTCTAGTTTCAACCCAGAAAAGTAATAATAATCTTCAGTTTCTAAATATAACAAATAAGATACCAATGACTATTGAATACCTAGGCCATCTTGCAAAACATATAGAACTAGCCTTGATACAGCAAGTATTTATAACATGGTTATATCTCCCTTTCAGACTAATGGAACTTCCAATGGCTTGTTACCAATGTTGAGAGTCTACAACAACACTGCAAGATATGTGGATCAGGGAGGAAATAAGGTAAACATCATAAAATAACAGTCGAGGCTTGTCAGGATGAACTCCTTTACGGTACATGTCTCCTTAAAAACTTTCAGAAAATCACATAACTTGATGATTAGATCTTAATCTTACTATTCACTTTTTGTCAAAAATCACCCAAATGAATCAAAATTGAACAGTGTAAATCCTGCTCAGAAGCTATGGAACGAAAGCAAGCCCTGTTAATCCAGACCAAATCTTTTCTACCAAATTAAGGGTTTAAAATTACTTGTATAGCATTAATTCTAGTAAAATTACTGTCACACATGTTATTTATTTACTAAAGTTTGATAACAATTAATTAAAAAGCAGCTGTCTTGGATGGTACTTCAGATTTTCAAAAAGTTTTTGTGAATTCAGAGATGGATGGTTATTAAATGCAGCATGGATGCTTTGGCTAGTCTTTTGGATTAAAAAAAATTAGAGTTGTCTTAGAAAGGTTGAATTGCAATTTCAGAGACCTGGTGCATTTGCAATCTACCTGGAACCATGGCATGCGGACATCTTTGATTTCTTGGATTGTCGTAAAAACACAGGGAAGGAGGAGCAGAGGGCCAGGGATTTGTTCTATGCATTGTGGATCCCAGATTTGTTCATGAAGCGGGTAGAGGCTAATGCTGAGTGGACCCTGATGTGCCCTTCTGAATGCCCCAATCTGCATGACTGTTGGGGTGAAGAATTTGAGAAACTCTATGAAAAGTAAGATTAGTTGTTTTTTTTACCCTTTACACATATACCTATTCACATTTTTAAACATGTGCAACCAGTAAAGATACAGATCAGCTTGCACATCTGTGCCATCTTATCTGTATCCAGAGGTGTAGAATTCCACTCGACCGCTCGCCATGGCGAGTAAATGATTCGTTAGGTCGAGTGAAGCGCCCGAAACACTCGACCGACCGGGCGAGTAAATTTTTCAGCAATGCACATGTGCTTTCTTCCGAAAATATTTTCACTTTGTTTACAAAATACAAATCAATTTCGGGTATTTATGTCAATTTCCGGTGTATTCAGAACGTTTCTGATGTAAAGGTAACAGCAGCAATTTATTTTTATCCTCACTGGGTTTCCAAAATCAGAACGAGGCTGCAAGTGCACATATTTTCCCGCTATATGTCAAAATGTCCAAACAAATGAAGATAACATTTTTTACATAAGGTAATTTTATTTAAAATTTAAGGGCTAGTGTACTTTCTGTAAGGGCGAGTGCACTATCTAATTCACTCGACCTGCAGGGGGAGTGGGTCCAAAATAATTTCTACACCTCTGGGATCTGCACTGGTTGATCTTGGTCAGAAGTAACATAATGAATTTAAAAGTGAACAGTGAATCCTAATAAGATGGCACAAATGTGTGGCTGATCTGGGTTTACAGTATTTGCCCTTGAAGTAAAGGTGAATCTATGGAGTAAAGGATTTAAAACCAATTTCTGAAGTTAAATCAAAAAGGTTTAATGATATAAACTTAATTAGGAGAACTTGCAAGGATTGTATTAAGTGACTGACTACTGTGCTGATTTCAAGTTCGGCAAAGTTATCTGTTAAGAGCAGTGGTAATAGTAATATGGCGAGCAATTTTTTTAAAATGTAAACTAGCATTCCAAATTTTTCCAAAGTTTTTCATCATTTCTTCAATAACAAATTCTGTAAACCTGATCCATAATTTTATACATAGTTTTGAAAGAAATGTCAAAAAATAACTATTGTGTGTAACACATAATGATAATGACGTGAAAACTGTTAAATAACATAAACAATAGAGGCACTGCAAAACAATACTTCTATAATAAATGCCCTCAGCAAAATTAAAACTGTCGAGACTATTATTAAATGAATCTTTCAGATACGAGAAAGAAGGTCGAGGCAGAAAAACCATCAAGGCTCAGCAGCTTTGGTACGCCATTATTGAATCCCAGACAGAAACTGGTACCCCTTACATGCTGTATAAAGACCACTGTAACAGGAAGTCAAACCAACAAAATCTGGGAACCATCAAATGTAGCAATTTGTGTACAGAGATTGTCGAGTATAGTAGCATAGATGAAGTAAGTGTGCAACTGTTGTTGGTCTTAATGTACATGATCAGTTTACATTTGAATTGCATTTTCTTCCTCCATTTCCAGCACATTTTGCAGGGGTCAAAGTTTTCAGGATTATTCCTGAATTCAGGATTCTGTGTGTCTAAAAATGGTTGATTTTCTTTATTTTCCCTTTATAAATTGACAAATTTTCAGGATTTAGGGATTATCAGAATTTCTAACCCGGGTTTTTCCCGCTGGCTAAATATTTCTTTAAATCAAAAGTTATCTTCACACTTTTTCATTCTTCTAAAGTTGTAAAAGAACGCTGGTTCAACATTTTAAGAATTGAGGGGGTTCAGTTAATGGAACTAAGAAAGAGACCATTTTGTGAGTAGGATAATGGTTGAAGTTTAAGGACAGTCTCAGATTTGTTTAATATTGAAGGCTAATTTTTATAACCTTCAACCAAATGTACTGGTTTATTTGCAGGTGGCAGTGTGCAATCTGGCTTCTATAGCCCTGAACATGTATGTGAAATCCGACAGAACTTATGACTTTGCGAAGCTGGCCGAGGTAACCAAGGTGATAGTGAGAAATCTCAACAAAATTATTGATGTCAACTATTACCCAGTTGAAGAGGTATACTATTATTCTAGTCATTTCAATAATATTTTTATTACCCCTCCATTGAATTTGTAGGTTTCATATTTGCCACTCATTATTCGTTGTCCGTTTCAAAGAAAAGGCTTTACATAAGGATCACTTTTGTCATTCTGTGGGTATCTAACTTCATGTTGGATATATTCATTTTGGTGCAGGACTTTGATGAGCCTTGACCATCAGTAATTAGCAATATCATGAAGACCATCAATATAGTCATGAAGTGCCCAGAGCACACATCTGGATTTAGTGGTTTGCACAGATAAGCATTAAAGCGGCATTACTTCAATTTAATCCACTCTTGTATGAAATATTACATGTATTTGGTACACAGATGTAACATCACAAGATACAGGTCAAGTTCGAATTTGGGGCTGGTGGGGTCAATGTCAAGGTCACTGTTACTAAAAATAGAAAAATGCTTTCCGGATGATAACTCATGAAACACTTCACAGATTAAATCCTTTTTTGGTAAATAGATGTAACATCAGAAGATACAGGTCGACTTGACTTTGGGGCCTGTGGGGTCAATTGGAGTCTATAAGGACAAATATGATTTTTCAATAGTATATTTTTAATTAAGTTTAGGGCTGGGGCTTTAATTAGAAATAAATTGTTTGTTAGCTGTTTGAGAACAGATGTAAGTTTTCCTAAGATTTCAAATGTGTATGAAGCACTCTCCAAAATTGGAGTCTACCTTGTTTTTTCTGAATAATATTAGTGATTAGTTTTTTTTTGGAATGAGATTTGTATATATGTTATTATAGAATAGTGTCTTTTTTCCCAAAATTAAATTATTCTTATTATTGTCCAGGCACGACGATCAAACATGAGGCATCGCCCAATCGGTATAGGAGTTCAGGGTCTAGCAGATGCATTTATTTTGATGCGATACCCATTTGAGAGCGAACAAGCACAGCAACTCAACAAAGATATTTTCGAGACTATTTACTATGCTGCCTTGGATGCTAGCTGTGAGTTGGCAGAAAAGCTTGGACCATATGAGACATATGCAGGATGCCCTGTGAGCAAAGGGGTAAGTCAAGACATTTGCTGCTTTCTTTTTACCTACAGAATATTTGAAGGATATGTTAAGCTATAGACTTTGCTGTTGCTGTAACTGTTTGCTTTATAGACAGTTTGCATGACTGTGCTGATGTTATATTATGTAAGTATAGCTGAAGCTTTCAAACATGTAACCCTTGTTCACTATCTAATCTCGACAGGTTTAGTATGCCAAAATCCCACCCTCTTTGCCCCCACTCCTACACTCAAAATTTATATGTACATAGATTAATTGAAGTTTGCTACTTAACTCAATTAGGATTAAAATTTCCAAATACTTTTAGATTAGTATTGCATACTGTGGAAACATTTTGGATGGGCTCTTGGTGATTTCAATAAGCTAAAATAATGTTAGGTCTATTGTGATGTTTTGTATTGCAGATCTTACAGCATGATATGTGGGGAGTGAAGGACACTGCCCTCTGCGACTGGCCCAGTCTCAGAGCCAGAATTGCCAAGTAAGTTTATTGTATTAATGAAAACCATGGGATTGAAATGATGTTTTCACCAAGCACAAAAAGTTATATAAAAAACTACTTTCTAGTCTGGGTTCTAGTAATTGTTGATCACTTACAGGACAATCAACTGTCACAACATATTAATATCCTGTAAACTAGGAGGTACCATAGCTTGCTGCTTTGCTTGGGCAGTCTTATGGCAAATTGGGCAGGAAAATGTGTTTTGTTGTGTTACTTGATGGTAATTATTTTCTATCCATCAACAAATTATGACAGGAATGAAATGGGTATATGATAAAATTCACATCATTTTGACCAAAGTGCAAAAGTTACTATTTTAAAAAAACATAATTTAAACCAGTATTTGAAAGATTATCAAATTTATCACTAAGTGATTATTACACCTTCAGCTGTTTTCAGTTTGGACCCTCATGGAATATATTTTTATGCCCCCACGAAGTGTGAGGCATATAGAATTGTACTTTTTTGTACATACTTCCCTCAAATCTTGTAGCATCAACTCCTCATTTACTATCAGGCGTATTTTTTTCAAACTTGCACAGAAGATTAAGCAGGATGTGTAGATGATCATTAAGAAAAGCTTTTCCAGCGACCATTTTTACCAGAGTGATGGCTCTTTGTTACAAATGTTGAAGCAGTGGGGGCATCATTGTCCGAGGACACATTCTTATTAATCCTCAAACTTGTTATTCAGGCATGGTGTTAGGAACAGTTTGTTGTTGGCTCCTATGCCTACTGCTTCCACAGCTCAGATATTGGGGAACAACGAGTCGATAGAGGCCTATACCAACAACATCTACACACGCAGGGTCCTCTCCGGAGAGTTCCAAGTAAGTACAGCCCCAACTTCACTGTCCAGATACATGCTGCATCTTAATTCTGTTTTACATTAGTTAGACCAAATAACTGCCAAATCCAAAATGAAGCTACTACTTTGAAGACCGCTGTCTTAATATTCATACAGATGTCCTTGAAAATCTTGTCAAATGTTAATCAAAAAAAGAAGTGTATGGTGTTGGAATAGAACAAAACTGCTTTTCAAAGTTTGTTTTTGGAAATTCAGATGATCCTCCTCAGGGTTTTTTTTCCTTATATAACAGACGCCGTATGTCCCCAGGCAAAATAGGTAACTTTTTTCCCCTTTCCAAGATGAAAATTTCCCCACTTAAATCGAATTTCCCCATCAAAAACAGACAAAAATGTGTGAAAAAGACAATTTCAATACAAAAACAATCCATTTTGGAGCTCAGAAACTTTACTGGTGTAAATGAATTGTTAAAATCGTGTCTTTTTTTGTTTGTTTCAACTGTAAAAATTTGATGAGCAAGTTTTTAACATTACACCGGTATCGTCCGTACCAGACCAGACTGAATTCAAGATAACTGTAGTGATGATAGACTCGTGCACAGCAAAGTCTTGACTCTTTGCACACCAGTCTAGTCAGTTAGATGGTCTGGTCTGGTGCAGACTTTACCGGTGAAAAGTTAAAAACTTGCCAGGCATTTTTTACAGGTGTAAACAAAATTAAGAATCCATTGAAACTGAAATACCAATAGTTCTTTGGCAATTGCTGGCATTGGCAATAACTTGCATTAGAATCCACAATGACACTGTTAGGTAAATTGTTAGGCCTTTTGACAGGCAATGTCATTACTAGTAAAACATGTTGATAGATTTAAAATCAGGTTTTTTTTAACAGTACCCATCATGGAAATGTCACTTTAAATATATTATGAAGAACAAAAGTTTTGTTTGCTTGTTTTAATGTGTATAACTATTACATATGTATTTCCCTAAGATTTGATAAGAGATTAATCATTTTCCCCAAAACTGGAAAAACACGCGCAAATTTTCCCCTCTTGACAGGCTAGGGCCGCATCCCCAATCCCTAAAAAAAAAAAACCTGCTCCTTTAACACATTAGTGCCACCTAACATTAATTTGAATTTCAATGAGATACTTACCCAGCGAGCGACCTACATCTGTTGAATTGCAACACTTAATTAGATGCCAATCCTGTTGTTTTTTTACATGCGACTACTGTTAGAACAACCTCTCCAGTCAGAAGACACTGCCTTCTATTTCCAAATAAGTTTTTGTTGTCAAACCAATTCTTATCGCTATGGGTTTATTCTTGCAAATGTTGAAATGAAAAATTTTCTAATGATTGCATGGTACATGTAGGACTGAATCAATAACAAAAGGTGTGGCTTAAATAAAGCAATATGAAGGCATGATTAAATTAAACAGCGATATGTCAATCTAACTTGCCTGCTACTTTTCATAGGAAATAGCATTTGCTGCACCTCACTTATACTACCCTTGACACTAATGCCATCTGATGCAATGTAGAGCCAGCTGATCTGGATCTACGCTGTAAGTCCTTGGATTAAAGCCATGTAGTGAAGTGTTAAATTAACTGCTTTCAGATTGTGAATCACCACATGCTCAAGGATCTAACCGAGTTGGGTCTATGGAATGAAGACATGAAGAACCTGCTGATAGCACATGGCGGATCCATTCAGGTATATGGTATTTTCCATGAAAATAAGAGCCAAGAATTTGAAGGCATATTCTGTCTGAGTTGTTACCTAATCCAGTTTAAACTTTATTTTAGAAATTTTGGGAGGGCATGATTGTATGAAGATTAAAAGAAAACACAATATAATGTTGGATGTCTTGATCTGACAGTGTGAAAAACAATTTTTGGTTGTCTTAACCCTTTTCTTCATAGATACACTTTTATTGCGTGGACGAACAGTGAAGATCCAAATCCTGATCAGCTGGCACATCCATGCCATCTAATCTGGATCTGCTCTGTTCGTTTTTCAATTTTTGGGTTATTTCTGACCAAAGTGCAACCAGTGCAGATCCTGATCAGATGGCTGATCTGTATCTACACTGGACGCACATGGGTTAAAATGTGTATATATGGAGGAAAGGGTTAATCAGTGTAAAGTTGTTACCTGAATTTATAGATTAAGTTGGAGCATAGGATTCAGTTTCCATTTCGGTCATTTTGAAAATTATCTGGCCATACATATTGTGGTTTTGTGCATGATGGCAGTGTTTTGTAGTTTGCTCAAATTAATACAAGAATTGTGCTTGTTACATTGTTTTTACATCTATGACATACAGAGAGCACTGCTATGTGAAACTCTAACATTGGAAGGGATATTAAGCCTATGAAATGTCACATCACTGGTCATAGGGGAGTTTCAAGTCAATCTCCTATACAACATACCATAAGACAAGGATAACTGTCTTGGACTGCTTCATGTTGTAATTTAATCAGAATTGCTTCTTTTACCATGATAATTTACTGTAGACTAGCATGTTTATAATTTTGTTATAGAACATTGACGGTATCCCAGACAACATCAAGCAGTTGTACAAGACGGTTTGGGAGATTTCCCAGAAGACTGTACTCAAGATGGCTGCCGACCGAGGTGCATACATCGATCAGAGCCAGTCTCTCAATATCCATATTGCGGAACCAAACTATGGCAAACTAACCAGCATGCACTTCTATGCCTGGAAGCTGGTGAGAACTCTTTTGTTTACTTCCTTTCCAGTGTTTAGCATTAATAGGGGTCTGATCACTGTTAATACACTGAAAACTGGGGACCAGACAATTCTCGTAGAGGGATGCTGAAAATTTGATGCTTCATTGGTTGTTTCTTTGTCAGAAATATCCCAATGAATCAAAAAGTACTGTAGCTCCTGATCAGACAGAATGGATGTGCCAGCTGATCTGGATAAATTGTTTGCCCAAGCAATATGTTTGTCATTGTAAACCATGAATTTAAAAACATGTGAAATGCAGTTTTATTGGAATAAAACTACACAATTTTTCAAACCTACAAATATAGATGAATTTCAATATACTTAAGTGTGCTTGATACATGGAATACCAACATTCTGTCACTGCAGGGCCTGAAAACTGGCATGTACTATCTGAGAACCAAACCAGCAGCCAATGCTATCCAGTTCACTGTGGACAAAACCAAACTGGCCCAGGCCACAAAGTCCAAAACAGAGTTGGCGTCTGAGAAGCCCAGCGAGAAGCAGGAGCAGAATATGGCTGCCATGGTGTGTTCCCTGCAGAACAAGGATGACTGCTTGATGTGCGGATCTTGATTTCACTTTGGTCTTCAAAATCAGTGCTTAATTTATCGTGTTGGTCTGAAATATCTGTGCTTAATTTATCATGTAGGTCTGAAATATCAGTGCTTAATTTGTATTGTTGGACAACAATATCAAAGACATGGTCATCTCTGGACTGAAAAAAGAAATTGTGATAACGGTATAACATAATGACTAATATGCACAATGACTGATATGCGGGTCTTGGTTTTTTCTTGGTGATGTGTTACATGTAAAAACTTGATGATTATTTATTTCCTTTATCTTAATTTATGAGCTTCTGCTTGTTAACAAGTTATGGAAATGATGTCTCAAATAATTTGCCGTTGGAAGTAATCTAGGAACTTACTGGTCATAAAATTAAATTTTTATTTTTAAGGAAGTTGTGTTACGAACTTGAGAGATTTGTTTCTGCGTTGATTGTTACGGAGTGGTTAACTGAAGAATCTCCTTGGCATACTGACTTTTTTATTGTTTTAGGATGGTAACATGGAAAAGACATATATAGGAACATTTGGGATTGTACAAATTTATCATATATATTGTAGCAAAAAAAATGTAGATTGTAAATTGTTAATATAACTTGAATTTTTAGAGGAAAGCATATTTAAAATTTTTAAGTTAAACTGTGTTATATATATATATATATATATATATGGCATATATCATATATATATATATATATATATATATATATATATATATATATATATATATATATATATATATATATATATATATATATATATATATATATATATATATATATATATATATATATATATATATATATATATATATATATACACATGTGTATCTATATTCATTGCAAAAATTGACAGACTTAACCTTAGATACGGCTGCATGTTTCTAGGTTTGATAGACTTCTGGCAGCATGAATTTGGAATTTTTCAAATTAACTAATTTATTAAAATTTGTGGTTAAAGCTTTGTAAAGATTGAAATAAAAATAATAAAACCCTTCATCATGAGATGTTGTTCAAATTTAACAAATGAGTACATTGACCTTTTAGTCATGTAGTTAAGTTTGTTGATCATTGGTCCCTGGCCCCTTGTAGGTATTGGTTTGGACTGAGAATGCACACTTCCAATAAAAATTAAGATGGTATAAAATCTTATGCATGGGTAAGATTTTCTACCTTTGCTTAAGATGCAAAAATTTGCAGGATATCGCCTGGTACATTACTTTTAATGTGGCATTAAAAACCACATTTGTATTGGAATGTTTTTAGCTCACCTGAGCTTTAGGCTCATGGTGAGCTATTGTGACCGGTCTTTGTCCATCGTCCGTCAACAATTTCCTTTAAACAACATCTCCTCTGAAACCACTAGACGGATTTTAACCAAATTTGTCCTGGAGCATCCTGGCACTAATGTCTGCAAAAGTTGTTCAAATCATGACCATAGGATGAAGGTCAAGGTCACTGTTGCTAAAAATAGAAATTTAGTTTCTGCTCAATAACTTGAGTTTGCTTTGGCCTATTGACTCCAAACTTGGTCTGTGGGGTAGCTTATATGAAGAGGTAGCTAGGGATTGCTACCCAGATGTTTGTGATCAAGGTCAAGGTCACTGTTGCTAAAAATAGAAATTCCATTTCCACTCAATAACTTGAGTTTGCTTTGGCCTGTTGACTCCAAAATTGGTGTATGGGTAGCTTATTTCAAGAAGCAGCTTGGGATTGCTACCCAGGTGTCAGTGGTCAAGGTCACTGTTGCTAAAAATAGAAATTCAGTTTCCGCTTAATAACTTGAGTTTGCTTTGGCCAATTGACTCCAAACTAGGTATATGGTAAGCTTATATCAAAAGGCAGCTTTGGTTTGCTACCCAGATGTCTGATCAAGGTCAAGGTCACTTGCTAAAAATAGAAATTCAGTTTCCGCTTAATAACTTGAGTTTGCTTTGGCCAATTGACTCCAAACTAGGTATATGGTAAGCTTATATCAAAAGGCAGATTGGGTGTGCTACCCAGATGTCTGTGATCAAGGTCAAGGTCACTGTTGCTAAAAATAGAAATTCAGTTTCCACTCAATAACTTAAGTTTGCTTTGGCATATTGACTCCAAACTTGGTGTATAGTTAGCTTATACTAAGAAGCAGCTTTGGATTACATGTACTACCCAGGTGTCTGTGATCAAGGTCAAGGTCACTATTGATCAAAATAGAAATTCAGTTTCTGCTTTATAACTTGAGTTTGTTTTGGCCTATTTACTCCAAACTTGGTATATGGGTATTTTATATCAACGGGCAGCTTGGGATTGCTACCTAGATGTCTGTGGTCAAGGTCACGGCCACTGTAGCTAAAAATAGAAATTCAATTTTCACTTAATAACTTGAGTTTGCTTTGGCCTATTGACTCCAAACTTGTTGTATGGGTAGCTTATATCAAAAACAGCTTGGGATTGCTACACAGGTGTCTGTGATCGAGGATGAAACTCATATTGTGCTAACATTTCATAGCAAGGCAGTGTTGCTTTATGAAAAACATACTCGGGGTGAGCGATTCAGGGCCATCATGGCCCTCTTGTTAATGTTTTCTATGGGCAGAATAGAGTTAATCCAGATCAGCTGGCATGCCCTTATGATCTAATCAGATCCTGAGGATCTACACTGTTTTGCCTTTCTAAACAGTGTACATCCAGATTAGACTGGATATGCAGTGTAGATCCAGCCCGGACTAGGGATATGCTGGCTGATTTGGATCTACTGTGGACGGCTAACGGATAAAAGGCATGCCTACGGAGAACAGGATTAACACTGTTAATTGGACATTTATTGGTTAAAGAAGTCTAAAATATTGTATTGCTAATCTTGTTTAATAGAGGTCTCTTTAAGCACAACTACTGGAGTGCTTATGGGGTGTAGCGAGTACTAGATTATTCTACAAAACAAATACTGCTGTTTCAAATGTAAAAAATGGAACAGTTGCTCCAAGTTCAAGAGATGACACGACTTACACCAGCATACCATATCTGTCCCATTGGCTTTTTGTATTTGAAAAGTTGTGGTATCTGGATACATGTGGCAAATAGGACGAACAAAATCAAGAGAATATATCAATTGCCACTGTCACTTGTCCAATCCCACCTGAAGAAAGATTCTTTAATATGCATATACAAGTAATTTGAAAGGGGAGGGTAAACAGTAACCAGTCCATGTTGAGGACATTTCTTTTTAGGTAGGGACATATTTAATCCATTGTAGTTGCAAACGGTTAAGTAAACGGGTTTTAAAGATGCATTTTCTTTTAAAGTTTGGTCACATCGCCTGGTAGAGAAGCAATAACAAAATACCTGTGATGCATTTTGTCATTACACTGATGCGAACAAATGTACCATTGGTAAAGACCTATATTAATCCATATTTTCCTTTGGCATGATCTTCCACAATAATGACTCACCAAATTCATTACATTTTTTAAGTACTGAAAACTACAAGCTACATGTCCTTTTAAACACTTTGAAGAATTCCCTATGCCATCCCAGTTTAGTCCTGGCCATCAAGTTTGCCTGGATAAGCATCTATAGTGTCGGCTAGCCCAACTGTTTGTGGGCAAGAAGAGTTTTTCTATATATACAATTGTCCCATCAATAGTCTGTGCTTGTATTCGAATTATTGAGACTAGGTGTCGGCAAAACCTGAGCCTGCAAAATAACACACTTGTGAGCTCAACCCCTTATAGGGATGCCCAAGAATATGGTTGAGTGGAGGACAGGGCTATCATTCACTGCAAAGTGCACCACCAAGGTGTTGTCGTGCACACCAGGAATCTAGAAACTAAAGGCACTGCAAATGTGCACCTTGGGAAGGGAAATACAAAACTGGAGTTTGTCATAGATAGTTTAGTTATTTTCAAAATAAAATGGAGGCCATATCATTACAGACTTTTCTAAATAGTATGTTGCATATATAGTGAAAAGCACATTAGTAAAAGATAAACACAACAGAATTTTACAGGTAAAAAGAACTGCATCTGATCACAACTGCATCCATTCACATGCCTACTAGCAGAAGTAACTTGCAAAATCTGATCATTTTATCCAACTGCAATATGTCGATGAGATGATTATGAAATAAAAGCCAACTAAAAAGTTTGAGAAAGACTCCTTTCAAGTCAAACTTTCAGTTTCCATGGCAACTCATTTTGCTCTATCTTTTTAAAACCAGACGTTTTTATTGACTGTCAGTGCAATAAAACTGAAGAAATATAGTGTTGTGAAGCTTTATGTTTATAGGCTCGAATAATAAGGACGCTTTATTTACACCTGGTTTAAACCCCATTAGGATGTTGTTTCTAGACCCCATCTGGGTCTACACTTCGCAAAACAATGGGACAAATGATCAATTTGCGGTCAGTTTGTGTTGATTTCAAATAGACCTTGACTCGGGACTGCTTTGCTTATTTCACACAAGAAAATTATACCAAGTAGAATATTATAGATAAAATCGTGTTATTCAATGATTTTTGTTCCGCTGATTTCGTGTCGTGTCGTTTTCTAAACTTTAACAATGACGTCATTTATTATTTGGGTCGCAGGGGGTCGACACATGTGTTTACAATTGTCAAAAATTGGACACACCTCGAAACTTGATACAGAAAGTTTGGGAAAATACAATTGGCTGGGCTTGGTCGGTAATTGGCCTATTTCTGCATGGCATTCAATAATATTAAGTACATATGTCATATACTGTCTTGTAAAACTAAATGCATTCTGTCATGGTTTCGTACTCAAAATTGTTCACTGCCGTTTGGTGGAAAAATGAATTTGTGTAAAGAAGCTACAAACGTTTAGAAGGTTAGTGTCTTGCACTTCATAACATAATAATACAATTTAATTAGCTGAAACAGAGGCAGATAGGTCTTTGGATGTATGTATTCAACAGGACATCCTGACCTCTGGTGGGAGTCTACCTTGACTTATGACTTATGTCAAACGAGACTTAGAGGTGAAAACATACTTCAGGGCAGACTAGGTTTAATGTATTTGAACCGGATGGAAAGATCCAGTTAACCACAAATTTCCCTGTAGTACAAAATTATCTTAATTGTATTTTAAACTAAATTGTTGAATTATTAATAACCATAAGATAAATCTTTGTAGATTTGATGTAACCTTGCACAGATCACATGTCAGTCATTGCAAACCCAAAGACAGTTGAACACACATAAATCCAAGTTAGAATAAAGAATGTTAAATGAGTTTGCATTTAACCCTTTAGTCCATATGCAACAAGTGTAGATCCGGATCAACTGGCACATCCATGAGGTCAAACATAACTTATTATCTTGGACTGATCCAAATACCAATTTATGTAAATGTTTATTAGCATCTTTTTACTTTTGTATGTCACTATGTAGTGTTTAGGAAAACTGTTGAAGGATATTAGTGACTGATGGTTCAAGATATAAGGATTGAAATGCAATTTTCTAGACAATTTCTAGGACACCTAGGTGAGTTTCCTTCTGACACTTGCCTGACTTTCATCTTGGGAAAAAATTCAAAAATCATCTTGTCATTTCTAAGCCAAGTCACTGTCTTCAAGTCACCAAAACAATAAGCAGAATAATTTCACTTTGGCTGAAGGTTATAAAACTGAGATTGGAATACAATCTCAAATCTCGAGCATTAGATGTTTGAGATTTGAGACTGGTTTCCAATCTCAGTTTTATAACCTTGGGCATTTGTCTTAAGATTATTACTAAATTGACTTGAAGTGTTCATCTTAGTTATTACACATGTATTTGGGTTTTATTGTTTGGTTGACAAGTGTAGATCCTGATCAGTCTGCACATTTGTGCTGTCAAGTTTGGATCAACACAGGTTGCACCTTGTTTAGAAATAACCTAATGAATCATAAAAAGAACAGATGTATCATGTTTTACTGTAAACATAGAATTAAAACTTAAATTTAGGCCCCAAAGCTGTAAGACCCAAAAATGAACACCAGTCTAGGATTTCTGGTTGCCAATGGTTACTTCTGAGACTGTCAAAGTTTAACCAATCAGATTCTAAGATCTGACTTTATTGACAGGATCTACACTGTTGGCTTTTAGATTCATTTTGTTATTTTTTTAACGAAGAGGCAACCAATGTAGATCCAGATCAGATGGCAGGGATATGTAAGCAGATCTGGGTCTAGACTACACTGTGCCCAAGGTTATAAAACTGAGCATGGAAACCAGTCTCAAATCTCAAGCATCTGATTGGCTGAAATGGCGACCAGTCGCCATTTCAGCCAATCAGATGCTTGAGATTTGAGACTGGTTTCCAATCTCAGCTTTATAACCTTCAGCCAAGGTCTCTTGTCAAAAGAGTCTTGTGCTATAAAATCCATTATGGAGTAAAAGAATAATGCTTTACATAAATTTTACCATCTTACTAACCCTTTCCTGTATAGATACACCTTTATTGCTAGGGCACAGTTAAGATCCAGATTAGCCGGCACATCCGTGCCATCTGATGGCACGGATGTGCCGGCTGATCTGGATCTACACTGGTTGCACACGCGTAAAAATGCGTATATATCCAGGAAAGGGTTAAGACATGTTGTGGTGGCAGTGGTTTGCCGAGAGATCCCAGTGAAATCAGCTCTGTTACAAAAACTGATTATTCAGATGCAGAATTATCTGTATCTGTATGGTTATGACGCTGTGGCCACTGCTGGCATAATGCGCCGGGGAAATGTTATGTGGTCAGTCGCAACCTGTGAGAGCTAACTGTCCTGGCACATGCAACGGTTTCTTTTAGGGCATTCCAGTTGTGAATTGTCTTTACAAAGAATGAGTTTTCATATTGCAGGGTTTTGGAATTTTTTGTTTTGAAACATTTCAAATGGTTTATGCAAAATATTTCAACAATATTAAAGCTTTCACTGTGGGTTTATTTTTGGGATAGTTTGGCATTTATGAGTAATGGGTGTCAAGTAACTTGCACTGTCAATTGCTGGCAACATACCCCTGACTATTATGAAAATAGATATTAAATGTAATTTTTCTATATTTCTAGTATAACAATACTTTTGAACCCTTGCACTTTCTCATGTGTAAATTTACCTTCTGAATAAATGTAAACCTTCCTATTAATCAAGAGTGTGTTACAATCATTTATCATCTTTATTTACAAATTGAATGTCAAACATTGTAGACTCTAATCAGTGTAGACCCTGATCAGTGTAGACCCAGATCAGACTGCACCCACTGCAAAGCTCCTTAAAGGGTTAAGAGTGCATTTGTCTTTATCTAAACCTTTTAGTCATATTATGGATGTGAACCAAACTGTGTTTTCACAGTTAAGATTTAAGTTTGAAAGTTTTGCATGAACCACCAATGTTTGATGAATGTGAGCATTTGAACAGCTGACAGTTTTGCTGTTTGTAAATTTATGACCGTTAGCTGATAATAGACCTATCCAGGTGTACAGGGCTGAAGCTTATAATACTGAGATATGAGACCAGTCTCCAACTGCATGCACTTGATTGGCTGATTTAAATTGCTGAAATGTAGACAGGTCTCCATTTGAGCAAATCAGATGCTTGAGATTTGAGACTAGTCTCCATTTTCAGTTTTATAATCTTGGGCCATCTATGTTCTCCTTATCATCATCTTGAATTAGTCCCAGAAACTAGTGCACTGTGAATTAGTGCACTGACAATGCCTTATTCTCTTAGACTAATGAGACATGTGCGTAATGATGTCCTCTTTACCTACTTCAATGAGGCAAGCTTTGTTCATTTGCAGTAACTGTTGTCCTACCAGAATATTAACATGGGGCTTTTTTCATATCCCAACATATAGAGTAAAAAAAAATAAAAGCAAGTGAGAAAACATAAGTTTGATGAGTCAGTCGTGGAAACTGCAAACAAACAATTTAGTAAGGACGAGCTGATTAAAATGGTATATTGCATTATTGACATGAACTGACATTGTTCATATTGCCAACTGAATTTAGTTATCAGTATGTGAAATGTATTTGAAAACAAAGGAGTGACAGAGCTATGTAAGGCAACACACTCACTGCCATGTGCATACATATCAATCTTGTCTATTAAAGTGCAGCATGCATAGTGTTCTAATTAAATTTCTCATTAAAATACATGTACATGCCATCTAGCAAGTGGGTACATGCTGTATCATATGTTGATTTGGACAGAATAAAATTAGAATTGGTTGTCCTAGAGGACAGTCTTGGCAAGGATAGCCAAGGGTCCAGAGATTGAATCTTGATGATGACTTCAATTTTTACTTCTGTATCTATTGAAGATTCGAAAGGGGTATTCAAGATTCAAAAATGGGTAATGCTTATCGGTTATCCTTCTCTTTAGCTTAAGATTTTTCATAAGATGTAAAAAGGCACATTAATTCAGTGAAACTGGTGATTTCAAAAGTGGGAGACCCACACCTAAAGTGTGGAAGACATGACATTTTTTTTTCTGGACATAGCAAAAGCTGGACTGGCTTTTCAGCACCTTGGCTTATTTAGTAGTATTGGTGCTGCAAGTAGTTGGCCTTCATTGTTTTACCCTTTGCTTTATGGGATATTGCTGTTATTTCTGGCAAACAGTGTATATCCAGATCAACTGGCACTTTGTGCCATCTCGTCAGGATCTACAATGTTAGCTTTTTGACATGTGAGGTTATTATTTACCAAGAAGTGAACAGTGTAGATCCTGATCTGACCCAGAAGCAAGTAGTGTCGATCCATATCAGCCAACAGTGCTATACTGGCTGATCTGGATCTAACTGTTCGCACATGCATTAAAAACCTTTATATAAAACTTAGTATCATTAAACTTTGCGCTAACATTTTCACAAGTACATAAAATTCGCATCAGTTACAATCTGTTCTGTTTTACAATGTTTTATTTTACTGCATTATGATTTTATGCAATTTCCAAAGTGCAAAATATGTGAAAATGCAAACCTACACAATTTAATGATGCCACAAAAGTAGAGCTGGCATAGAAAGTTAGTGGAGAAAAGTTTCTGCAAATTTCACGTTTGTCATCAGAAGTACCGGTGGCGGTTACAGTATGTTTTACATAAAGATTTCCCCAATACTGTTTTTGGAGATATTGATTACATTTAAGAATGACTCAATATTTAATTATGTGAGGGGGAAATATTGCATGGACACTACATTCTGCCTCTACTGTTACATCATACCCTTGATCACAATTAATGTGACACTTTAAGGCAATACTGGTGTTAAGTCTTCTTTTGTATTTGAAAAGAAATTTAAACAAGTCATGTTTAAGAAAAATTTCCCGAAAGTTGAAAAAAGTGTCAGACATTTGGTCAGACAAGATGTGAAAATCTGTCTGACAGAAACAAATTCTGTCAGGACCGAAACATGTTGAAAAGAGTTAACTTAGCAAGTTTAAGAATTTCAAATTTTTGTCTTACACCTTGTTTGATAACATAAGCAATCATGTAGGACAGGCCCCAATTGATTCGGACAGGTCATTCACTCTGGCAACTTTCGGACAGACTGAGTTATGCTCTTTTGATAAGTAAGCAATTCACATATTTTTAAGAGCATTGACCCTTTACGTCATGGGATACTGCTGTTATCCCATAGGTTAACAAGGAAGATCTAGATTTACTGGTGCATCTGTGCACTCTGATCAGAATCTGCAATGTTCACTGTTAGATTCACAGTTTATTTCTGACCAAAAAGCAACCAGTGCAGATCTGATCAGGTTGGATGTGCCCATGGCCCATTGATCTATTTCTACCCTTCGCTCACATGGGATATGAAGCACTGTGATAAAATTCACAAAAACTATTCTCTCTTCTTTAGAAGCTGTTCCAAAGATCAAGACAGACCAGTCTTAACTCTCTTGATGATGATTGGTTAAAACTGAGCTTAGTCCGCAAACTAACCAGTCATAAGCTGGAGTTTAAAGACTGGTTTCAAATCTTTGGCCCATTTTCAAGTTCACTAATTAGTACTTTGCTTCATTCAGATTGTATGTAATGTAAATTGTACTTTAAATTTCCAGTTTATTAATAGGCTGTGAAAAGAATTAAAGCACAATACAAAAGGCAACTTTAATTTCTCAATTATTGCAGTTAGGAAATACAATCATACCAAAGTATTTTAGTCTAGATGTTTTATTTAAAGTATTACATATCTTCAAAATCTAATATTGCCTGATATAGACCATGCAAATATTGGTAAAATTCTTGTATTATCTATGAAATAACAGGGCCATTGTGAGAGATTGAAGGGTAACAAGAGTATTTTAAGTTGGTAATCAAAGTTTTTAATTGCTTACGTACATAAAAAGATAACTTTGTACTTGCCGTTACAGGGTATTTTCATTGAAGATAATCTATATGGAAAGAAGCGCGTCATAGTGCAAATTTATGAGTTTTCAAGGTATTGAGATAATGTTGATGGTTGCATTTCAAGGACCAATTGTATTATTTTATCATCATTTCTTTATTTGATGTTGAAATTTATGATCGAGTCACTGAAAGGATATTGTTTCACAGGGTGCTACAATGTAGTTTTGAAGGATTTTGTTAGGAAATGTTCTACAGTGTGTCTAAACTTTATGGAATTAAAATGCTTGTATGTTGTAAATAGTAAGAATTATTTTTCTTGAAAAAATGTTTCAGTAATGAGACATTCAGGGCCCAAGATCATTAAACCAAGTTTTGAGATCAGTCTCAAATCTCAAGGATCTGATTGGCTGAAATGGCAACTGGTCGCCATTTCAGCCAATCAGATGCTTGAGATTTGAGACTGATCTCCAGATTTAGTTTTATGATCTTGGGCAAATGGCTCACAATAATAAAGTAAAGTTACTGTTTTGAGGCCAGTCTCAAAAATTACAGCTTGTGATTGGTCAGTTTGGAGACTGGGCTCAATTTCAACCAATAAGGAACTTGAAATTTAAGACTAGGATTTAGTTTGACTGTTATTATCCTGGACCCTGAAGGTTGTTAGAACAACTTATCAAAGTGAATGTTTTCCAGCTCATAACTTCTTCTCTGGTTTAGAAAGAGATACTGACATTAATTTTGAGGCATCATTCTGGAAAACTGGGCTTAAATTCATACAAGTGAAATAGGAAACAAAACTATAAACTAGTATTTTATTGGTCTGTCTGGAGACAGGTCTACATTTCATCTTATCAGATTCTTGAGATTTGAGGCAGGTCTCAGTTTTAAGATACTGAGTCTCAGTTCTTGTATCTTTGATCCTACCTCATGTAAAGAGTAGAACACAAGCACTGCAATGTAACCATGAGAAATCTTGAGCAGTTTTGGGGAGATTCCGGTGACTGCATAACAGTAGCTTAGAAGAAAATAACATTGATACAGTAAAACCCAGCTAATAGGACCACCTCTGAAACTGGATAATAGTGGTCTGGAATATTGGGTGGCAAATAATGAGAAGCTCTAAAAAGGGATATTGAAATTGTGGTCTATTTATCCAGGTGGTCTTAATTTCAGGGTTGTCATATTGAGGGGTTTACTCTAAATACTCTTCATAAATGTTTAACTTGTGTAATTAATGAAGTGAATTTTCTTTTTTTCAGACTGAAACCATCTTGAGTTGTAACACAGCATGTTTAGAAAAACTACTCAAGTATTAGAAGGAAGATATTAAGGTATTGAAGAATTGTTTGATTGTTTTGAATTGGAGCAACTGGCCTGTCCATGTGAAGAATTATATATTCAAGGTAAGTACAACTAGCATGACTATAGGTCGACCAAGCTATATTGGCAATGTTAACAATTATTTATAGAATGTAAACACAGGTTAGGGCAAATTTACGTGTTAAAAGTACTATTTTGCCTTTTTATATCACATCGCCCTGATAGCTTAGTGGTCAATGCGTCTGGCTGCCATAGGCCTAACTTTTTTCGACACGGGTTTGATTCACACTGACACACGGCTTTTAAGGAAATATTTAAGATTTATATTTTTTTTAAGTTTTACTGCAGTCATTTCAAAGTATTATACATGTATGTATTTTGCTTCAGTTAATTTTATTGCGGAAATAATTATTGTGTAAAAAATATTGAAAAAATGTAAACAAAAATAAACATGTTTCGAACATACAACTTATAACAGCGTTGCTACCATTGCATTTTAAAGTGTTTATATGACTGTGTCTTAGACCACACAGCTAATGGGGCGAGTATTGGCAGCTTTACATTTTGTATTAAACAATGATTAAAATATTATTTCATTGTTTACATGTAACGTCAATGTAAACACGCCAATGTAAACATTGCCAAATTACCGTTGTCTAATAATAGTGGGTTCAAAGACAGTTCTAGTGTTCTGGTGTGAAATGATTTCATTTAATACACAGTGCTATGTTTGAGCCATATTGCATTTATATTACTCGCCCAGCAAAACTGTTTAAGATATAAAAATAAATTAAAATATATTGTTTAGTGACAGTTATAAATTATAAATAAGAATATGTATTCCCGTGTGATTTTCAAACCCGATGTGCATTTTAATATAAAATTAAATTTGATAATAGACTGAGAAATCAGTGGCTTTACTCTGGAACTGGCTGGTGGAAAGTAAAAAGAAGTCCCCCACAGCAGTGATCATTTTATCAATGATGTAGAAGTTTGTCAACATATCTATGCCTTTTTTGACCCTTTACTACATAATTATATTACCTGTTTAACACATGGACAACAAGTTCAGTTCCAGACCTGCCAGCATGTTCATGCCATCCTGGTCAGAGATTAGTGTTCCCTTCTTGATCAGAAATAACCTTATGAATCTAAAAACAACAAACAGTGTAGATCCTGATCAGATGGCATGAATCAGCTCACTCTCTTACACTATCAGCCCATTACATTTACCTCTGTGAAATAGTTCACCAATTATATTTACAATAGATTGGGTTTCATCAGTTTTAATGAAAGATAGTGAATATTTCTGTCAGTTGTTTTACCTCAAGCTTTCAAATTCATAATTATAACTGTATAAAATAGGGCTGTCGAGATTGGTCAAAAATCTTGACATTGAGCCTTTCGCAGAGATGTAAAGTGAGTGTAAGGAACGACAACTCTGCGAAGGAGATTGGAATTGGCTTGCTGGTCTGGATCTGTTTGCTCATAAGATACCATTTGCACTTAACATGCTTAAGGGTTAAGAAATAAAATTTTGAAAAATTATGCATTGTTAAATTATTAATAGGTTTTTAATCCACGTGGGAGTATTTTAGGTTATAATGAGCCTTGGGAATTAATAATTAACCTATTTCCATTATGAATTGCAGGTCTGTTTATGCAGAAAGGCTACCTAACTTAGGAAATAAAGTAAATCAAATCTCCTAATTTAATTATGTTTTACAAACTCTTCCTTGGTTTTTGTTAATTGTTCACACATAATGAGTCAGATCTTTAAGTGCAAGATTAAAAGAAACAAGAGAAAATTTTGCTGCTATGAATTACATTATCGTTATCAAAAAAGGCACAGGCATTTTTTTTATAATAATGTCACATTACTTGATACATGTAATAATAGGATTTGTTCAGCACAAAAATGTTACTGTTTTAGACTCAATGCCAGCACATCATTCACTTTAATGGGTGAAAGTCAAGGACGCTCTGTTACCGTTTTAGTTGACATTGAAGATTTGCAAACATGAACATGAACACAAGAAGTGAATAAATTACGTCAGGGGAACAAAAAATTGTCACATACGAACTTCATACAAGAAATGTAGAATAATCTAGACACCTGTTCTTACCATGTATTAATTAACTGTCTCAGAGTGGCCCACCAATTCTCGTATTGGCCCAGAAATTTCCGTATTGGCCTAGTTTAGTCTATGTATGAAATTGATGTGTTTATTCTGTTAATTAATAAAATTGTCATTAGTCAATTAAAGTCACATTGGCCATGTTATTAGGCTATGGGCAGACATATTTGCCCTCAGCCTTTGGCCTCAAGCCAATATGACCACCCTTGGCCCAATAACAAGGCCAGTATGAATTCACTTGATTAATAACATTAAAGTATAGACCAGGATGGCAGTTGCACAGGATGATCAGATGTGTGACTTGACCCTTTCCTCCATATATTCGCCTTTGTGGCAAGGGTGAACAGTGTAGCTCCAGATCAGCCAGTACAAGCATGCCATCTGATTAGGATCTGCACTCATTTTTTTATTATTTATTAGGTTATTTCTGATCAAGATGTGAACAGTGTGGATCCTGATCAGGTGGCACAGATGTGCCACTGATCTGGATCTACACTGATAGCACATGCATTAAAATGCATATATTTGGAGGAAAGGATTAAGCAGTACTTAGCACTCAAAGGATCTTGATTGTACTGCATAGAGGCCTCATTGATTAACATGTGTGTGTTTAAATTTTCAAGTGTACCCAGGAATGACTGATTAATATCTTAACCGCTGGGGGTCTCGTTCTTACTGATAAACATGCAAGGTCTGTCAGATGAATTAATTCCTATCATAAATACCCATCAATAAAACATGTCAATAAAATGCATGCCTTCCATTCAGTTTTCTTTGTTAAAAATTTCCAAAACACATGGCAAACACTACTTTACTTATAATACATACCTGAACGGACTGTGGAAAAAGCATTTATACTTTCTTCCATAAATTTATGCACAGACAGACAGTGAAATGTAGTATAAAACTATGAAAGTTAACACAAGCATTTCAACTGCACAAAAATCTAATGGCTTGAATTTTAAAAAGTAATAAAATTCTGGCTTGAACATTTAATTTATATCAGTTCTTTTCTTTGATTTTTTTTTTTCATTTTTATATATAAAAAATAAATCGGCCTAAATAGATAATTCAAAATGTGTTTGATGCATTTAAATAAAAATACACAGAACATAAAGTGGAATCTATCCCCCAGAAATATCTTAAAGTTTGATGTTAAACCCCTGTCACACTAGGGTTGCGTTCTCACAGCGATCCCAAGGTGTTCAAGAACGCCAAGGTGAGGGCAGTACGATCGCAAGCATCACCGCAGCAACGCAGTGGCATTGCCAGTAGACGGAGTGGGATTGCATAGAACGCCTAGCCATCTGATAAGGATCTGCACTCATTTTGTTTTTGATTTATTAGGTTATTTCTGATCAAGATGTGAACAGTGTGGATCCTGATCAGGTGGCACAGATGTGCCACTGATCTGGATCTACACTGATAGCACATGCTCACTTTGAGCATGCACAAAACAACGTCGTCGCTCGCCATTCTGATAAAAGCGCAGTGGGGACGCCGTAAGGTCGCCCTAGCAGCGCAATAAGATCTCCTACAACGCCACACCAGCTCACACTATTGTAATCAGAGGCGCTTGCACAGAGATTGCATGGCGTTGTCTGAGATGTCACTGCGACTCTATTGCGCTTCATGGCGTGTCTAAGGCGGAGTGTTAATTATTTTTACTGAGCTGTTGCAACGACTGTCAGAGCTGTCATGGTGATCATTGCGCTCCAAATCTGCTTTTACAGTGTCATGGCGATCATTGTGCTCCTAATGTGCTTCTACCGCGTCCATTGGCGTTTGCATGACAAACACAAGCGAAATGATAAAAATGTACAAGATATGCAAACAAACTCATTTCACTGTGACTGATATCAGGCTTCTGCTGGCCTATATCCAGGTCAAGCAGATAAACCAAGATGCAGACGTTATTTATGTCATTCTTAAACGACGAAGGGGGAGGGCCCAAAACGTATGAGGGTTTTGGATCAATCATGGCTGGACAAAGGTAGAAGGTTGCAGCAATGCCACTGTAATCGGCTCGCAGTGTTTGACGAGCTCCTTGAGAGGCTGCATCCTCGAATAACGAAAAAACGATAAGCAGTAAAGGAAAGGGCTCGAACCAGGATTAACTTATATTATGACTGCATTCCTTCACTCATCTACTGTTGCCACGGCACTTTCAAAGGAAGAATTCTGCGAACCACACACAGACATGTTCTGCTGGACGGTTTAGGTCTTTGCTGAGGTGAAAGCACAGTGCACACAGTGGATGCGCCGTAAGAGCTCAGTGAAAGCACAATGCACGCAGTGTAAGCGCCGTAAGAGCACCATGAAAGCGCAGTGTACGCATTTGAAGCACCTTTAGAGTGCAGGTAATCGCCAAAAAAGAACTCCATAGGAAAGCAATAGAATGCCATGTGAGCTCCTTAGCAACGCCTTGGTAGCAGTAAGGACGCTGTGACATCTCCATCCTCACGAAAAATATCATATTTTTCTTGCGCTCTCACGGCGTTCTGGAAAATTAAACAACGCTGTGGCAACGCAGTGGAAAAGTGCTATAGTGTGACAGGGCCTTTAACAAAGTCACCAGTGGTGTCATCTATGCAGTCTGCTCAGGGTCTACACTGTTTGATAGTCAGTCAGCCTACCCCTTTGAAAAATTGATGAACTAGTTTTAATATTTGAACTAAGAGGACTTCATTACATTCAATTAGTGGGAAAATGGCTAATCTTAACTGTTACAGGGAAACGTTTTCTTCACATTACTGTTACAGGGATAGATTTGTAAGGCAGTGTGAAACTTTTGCTTGTCATTAAAAAGGCAGAAATCAATGTTTAATAAGCAGCAGGGGGTCTAATAAAACATTTAACACTGTAAATCTGGAGATAAATTTATTTACCCCATGCATTTAATGGGTTATTAATTATTGGCTGAATGTGCTATGGGACCATTGTTATAATACTTAGTGCTAAAATGTTGATTGTATCATATTATTTAAATTGTGTTTTACTGATGTTGGGTAGGATTAATTCACAATTTTCAATTTAATTTTGTTGGCAGTAAAATTTTTTGTAATGACTTTTAAAGAGTTAATGAAAGTATTCATGTACTGCTGGATATAACCATAACAGTAGATTATTTAATCAAAGGTCTGTAGGTCTTAAATTTTGTTCATTTCTACCCATTGAGGGCTAAACAACTGATAGAAATTGTAATATTCACACTATTTTTCATTGACAAACTGAGAAATCACATATGTCATGTATTTTCTTTTTCAAAGGATTATGTTACATTTTCTGCTAATCATGAAGTATGACATATTTTGCTAAGCACAGACTATGTTGCATATTCTGCTAATACAGATTATGTCACATTTTCTGCTAAGCACAAATTATGTCACATTTTCATCTCCATGCAGCCTGATGAAGACCTACACTGTTTACTATTCAGTCAATACATTTCTACAAAACTCGACTAGAACAATGGCTAGATTGGTATATATTCAAGGAAAACCAAGTCTATTACACAGGTTTATTCTGTAAAATTATAGGAGCATAACAGGTGTTTAGTATGGGCTTTTAGTTACTTTACAATCAAATGAGGTTGGGATTCAGTTCAAAATGTGGGACAAGGCTCAACATATCCAGTTTCCAAACAGTATCATCGGTGGGGAGAGGGTTTGAGTGTGCTGCATGTTTTTAGGTCTGATTATTAATCTGTTTTGATGAAAGTATACTATATTTAATTAAACATACATTTCTTTACTTTAATTTAGTGTTCCTTTTTTCAGGTAAAGAAATGAAAATGTAATGGTCATCTGTAACCAGCACAACACAGAAAAAGGACTAAACTGCTAATTTGAAGTATGGAAATGTCAATAAAACTAGTGCTTTCAAAGGTAAGGCAGTACAGGTAAAACCTACATAAAAACCTCTCATTAAGACCATCACAATATTAACAACACTGTCCTACTTTACAAATTTGCACTAGATTCAACCCAGAATAATTATTAAGACCATGTTTACCAGTCCAATGATGGTCTTATTAATGGGGTTTCACTGTATATGTTCAGTTAAACACACTGCCACTACAAAAGTTTAAAACATTTAATACATTCAAGATGCAGTTGTTTAACAAACTTTGCTTCAAAAGTTTGGAACTGAAACTTTTCTGTGCAATGAGAGGCTCTTGAGTACAAAGAAGATGATGAATATTAAAATTGGTACATAAACATCAGGGCTGAAGGTTATATAACTGAGATTGGAAACCATCCTCAAATCCTTACAGGCCACTATTTGATTTCAGCCAATCAGATTCTTTATATTTGAGACTGGTTTCCATGCTCAGTTATTTAACCTTGGACACAGTAAATTTGTGTCTGTTCAAAATAATATATATTATGTTAATAAATTGAGGGCCCAGCTGTATCTAACTTAATAAATAACAAAAAACTAATAAACTCGTTGTTGTTAATCTTAATAACTGGTACATGATAACTATTTAAATTTTTATATTTATTTGCTAGTACTGGGGATTAGCTCTAAATTATTTTCACAGTGCACATATTAAAATCTGATTTTTTTCAGTCGTGAGAGTCGTAATTTTTAAATTCATTTTCCACTCAATCATTTGAAAGGTGTGGCGAATCTGACATACTACAAATCAATTTTAACTTAATTGGATAGGTAGTAGGTTGTTAGCTTATGGGACAAAGTTTTCACTGTTCAACTGGTTCTATTCATAATTAAAACACAGGCCCACATTGCAGCTTTGTGCATGCTGGTAAAACATGTGTTGCAAGGCACGCAAAATTCTAGATAGATTATTGTTGCAATTTAAAATCTTATGATTTTTTTCTTTCAGATTTCATCCACAGTACCTTTCTGAGACCATTAGTGATGAAGGCAAAGGTTGGTATTTATATTATTTAGTGATGCCAACAGATACTGATTTGGGATCCAGATATCAGTTGATAATGCTTCAGACAGATATCCGGATATAAAACTTTTAAAGTAGTGAAGTTGTTTTCATATGTGTGCGGGATTTAACCCTTTCCTGGATATATACGCATTTTTACGCATGTGCGACCAGTGTAGATCCAGATCAGCCGGCACATCTGTGCCGTCTGATCAGGATCTGCACTGGTCGCATTTTGGTCAGAAATAACCTAATGAATCAAAAAGCGAACAGTTTAGATCCTGATCAGACGGCATGGATGTTAACTGTTGTTTCCATAATATCATCTTTTCTATGGACATATTAGAAATTAAAATGAACTAAACCTGGAAGTACACTTTGTCTCAAAATATGGCACTGTTTTAATCATTTCCTTAATTTTGTTATAAGGGGGACATCAATGTTTGCAAACTATGATGTTATTTTCTAAGTAAGCATTAGCTTTTCGGCTACTCACAGGTAGTTTTGTCAGGTATGCCGTACAGCATTTGCACAAATGTCAGCCCTTACCACAAACTACACTACCACAAAAATGCTTGTATTTGTCAACTATAAATTGCTAATAAATCAGTACAAAATCATAACTGGGTAATTGAGCATTATTTCAACATTGGAAAATTTGGTTTTTAATATAATGCAGGTTTGAAATTTAGTTCTCATAATTCCTTTACTACATAAATACACCTTTATTGTGTCGGCAAACAGTGTAGATGTAGATCAGCTGACACATCCATGCTGTCTGATCAGGATCTACACTGTTGACAGTTAGATTCATTAGGTTATTTCTGACCAGAATATGACCTGTGCAGATCAAAATCAGACGGCATGGATGTAATGGCTGATCAGGATCAAGCATTAAGATGTGTATATATGGAATAAAGGATTAACATTCTGAACTTATTTAGTTATTTTACATGGTTATTACTTATCATAATAAGTTTTCCTGAAAAACAGAGCCCTGAAATGCCAATATAACAGCAACATAACAGCAAATAGATAACAGCGTCATCAACAATAAAAGTACAATTCCAAACGCATACATTGTTTATTTGAACCATTAATTTGCATTATTTATTTTTTTAATGCAAATATTGCTGATAAAACATCCTATGAGTAAAGGAAAGTTACTGTATGTAAGTTAGTGTGTGGTTGTTTTCATTCTCACATTCTTCATTTGACGTCAGTGGTTCTGTGAGACATAAGTATATAAGGTTATGACATCTGGGGAATGGTGACACTTGCAGTTTGTCAATACATGTCGTAAGGAAAAAGTGATGGTTTGGTATCACAAATTTTCATTTGCACGAAACTTATCCACGGGCAGTAGTGACAGTGATACTATTGAATCTGAGGTATTTACTTTAGTTTTAGAAGATAAGTAACCCTCTGCTCCTTATATACTGTTTTATTGCATGTGCGAACAGTGTAGATCCAGATTAGTTTGCACATCTGTGCCTTGTAATCGGGATCTACACTGTTCGTTTTTTTATTTATTAGGTTATTTCTGACAAAGAAGTGAACAGTGTAGATCCTGATCAGATTGCCAGATGTGCTGGCTGATCTGGATCTGCACTGGTTACACATGTGATAAAACCATTATACATGTATATGGAGTAAAAGGTTAAGGTACTTTTGTCGTGAAACTTGTCAGTTATATTATTTAATCTTTGTATTAAAGTAAGTTTATAGCCATAGCATTTATTTAATATGAAAGTTAGTTTAAATTTGCAAAATTAATATTGCATTTTAACCCTTTCTTCCATATATATGTATTTTTGCGCATGTACGACCAGTGTAGATATATATATCAGCAGGCACAACCGTGCCGTCTGATCAGGATCTCCACCGGTCCCATTTTAGTCAGAAATAACCTAATGAATCAAAAAGCCAACAGTGCAGATCCTGATCAGATGGCACGGATGTGCCGGCTGATCTGGATCTACACTGTTCGCTCACACAATAAAGGTGTATCTATGAAGTAAAGGGTTAAGTTGATAGATGAAGTTGCTCATTTTGTTCTAGCACTTTATAATTGTCTGGGTGTTTTTTTTTGCAAATTGGGATACAAAAGAACTTCGAGTTTACAAGAGGAAATTGAGGCATTAGACTGAAAATTGATAGGATTTTACAACGATTAGAATAAATGATGACAAACATGAAATGTGAATCATCTTAAAATAATTTAAAAGTAAATTCTTCAATCTTTAAAAAGAAAAAAAAATTCAGTAGCTTTTGTAATTTTTTATTTACAACATCATTATAAGTGACGTTAGGATTGCAATTTAAAATATTAGTTTGAAAACTAAATTGATAATAGCATATGTTTTTTCATCTTGATGCAAAACTTCAACAGATCATGTTTTTGCAAAATGTGTAAAATGAGGACAAAACAAATTTCATGTATTTTAATCCCTCTCTGTAATTTGACAATTTTTCTGCCTTTTTATTTTTTTCAGGTTATTCTGGAGAGTTCGTCACGGCGAGGGGAGATGGAAACTTTCAAGGTCATTCATCAGGTGGTTCCCATGGATACCCAGGAGGAACCGTATTCTCCGTCCGACTTCATTAATTGTTCTGTTCATGGTATGTGTCCTAGTTCAGGTGTAACACTTATCCCTTAACTACATGAGATGTGGCTGTTTCCCATGGACAATCAGGGGAGATCCAGATCCGCCAGCACATCTGTGCCATCTGAATAGGATCTGATTTTTCAGTAAATTTAACCTTTTCCTCCATATACACGCCTTTTTACGCGTGTGCGACCAGTGTAGATCCAGATCAGCCAGCACATCCGTGCCGTCTGATCAGTATCTGCACTGGTCGCATTTTGGTCTGAAATAACCTAACAAATAAAAAAGCGAACAGTTTAGATCCTGATATACTGATCTGGATCTAAACTGGATCCATTTCAGCCAATCAGATGCTTGAGATTTGAGACTGGTTTCCAAACTCAGTTTTATAACCTTCAACCCTGGTTTCACATGGGATATAGGTTCTATCCATGGAGTAAATGGTTAAATGGACATTCCATTCTTAAAATTTGAGCCAGTGCATTACTTATTCCTGTAAGTTTTTTGCAGTAAAATATGAGTTCAGCACAAAATATGTCGACAAAATACCCCAATTTTTCTTTCAAAGATTTGTATAATGGAGTTAAGAGTTATTTTGATAACTTTGATGACTTTGGATCTAAAATAAAGCAAGGCATTATTTTAAATTGTGTTGTTATTTAAACAACTTTTTACATGATGCTCAGATTAAAGTCTTGTAAGAACTACTTAAAGAAGAGCACTTCAGTTTGCTGTAAAATTCTACTATGTTGCATGAACATATAAAATCTTTATCAAATCAGCTGGGTCATGGGAAAAGATGTCTTAGGACAGTTGACATCAATACTTGAAATGACATCATCATATTAAGCAGACGACTTTGCTTATTACGGATTTCTTGGTAAAATTAACATTTTATTTACCAGATTTTCTTTGGAAAAATTCTGGTGATTAGATTTGGAATGTCGTTAAATGGGTGGGTGTGTGGGCATCAACTTTCATTAAGTTTTTTGTTTAAGTTCACTTTCTCAGTAACAATTCAATGTAGAGCTTTGAAAGTTAACATAGTTGTCTGATATCACAATAACAATTATCAGGACACGTTTCATAACTCTTGGCTGTACCTTTTTCATTTAAAATTTAATAAGAAAATCATGTTTCGTCGTGGAGTCCCCTTGTTTCTGGATAAAATTAACATTTTATAGTCAAAATGTTAAAAATAATCACCCATTAGCTATGAAAACATAAAAAATTATAATTTATAGTTCTCTCAAAATATAATGACAACTGAAATGTCAGAAAAATTTTTCAAAGACACTTTCCCCAAGGCATGCCTCAAATTATGTGGAAAAAAAACAACAACAACTACATTATTAATAAAACATTATTGTAAGCTGAAAAAAAATGAATGAAATTTTACAAAGTTCCATTTTAAATTTTAGCAGAGAAGCTGTCTATAGAAGATTCACCAATCATGTCTTCCCAAAGTGAACAACGAGCAACCGGACCAACAGTTTCTCCATCAGTCATCAGACCAATACCTATCATACCATTTGATCCTTCAAGTTACACGTCTTCTGTCTACATAGACAGACTGCATTCTGGGACAGCAATCCCTATGATTCAGCCTCCATTACTTTGCTCTCAATTGGTCAGAAATAATCATGTGACATTGTCATCCAATCAGGTGAGACTTGTTTACCATTTACTCCATAGATACAACTGTACTACGTCGGCAAATAGTGTAAATCCAGATCATCAGACACATCCATGCCATCTTATCAGGATCTACACTGTTTTTTAAAATTAGGTTATTTTGATAAAATGCACCCAGTGCTGATCCAGATCAGACAGCACAGATGTGCCGTGGGACAGATGTGCGGCTGATCTGGATCTACACTGGTCACTCACATGTTCAAATGTGTATATATGGAGTAAACAGTAATTTTTATTGTTCTGTTAATACTTACTTCTGAAATTCTTCATTTTGTCAATGTAATACATTTTATATCTGCAGCTTAATTTATCTCAGATCAGTGAGAACTATTTGCTTAACTGTTAGAAATTAACACGATTTGCGAAATACATAGGATTGGTCAGTTTTGAGACTGGATTTGATTTTGACTAATCAGCTGCTCTGAATTGGAAACTGGTGTCCGGTTTCCAGTTCTGTTTTTTTCTTTTCATTTGACAAAGCAAAAATAATCTTTTTACCTGTAACATTTTTGCAAGTTCATGTCTGTTTTTCATTAAGGTGACAACATGGATTATTATGTGTGAAGTTAAATTGGGAATTCTAAATTTGTTAATTCTGGCCTTTTCATATGCATTATTCCTAAATCTGGACTGAGTGTGATAACTTGATGCCTGGTGGAATTAGCACACATTCCTCCTAGCATGTAACTGGTGTAGACAGGTTTGAAATCATGCAAATCTAGTAGTTACTGTGAGTGCTAACATTAGCTGGGCTTTTATATACTGTACTAAACTTCCTACACAATACTTTATCCCTTTTCTCTGTTTATGCCCGCTTCAACGCATGTGTGACCAGTGTAGATCTAGATCAGCTGCTATATCAGTGTCATCTGATAAGGATCTACAGTCTTAGCTGTGTGGTCAGAAATAACCTAATGAATCTAAATGCAAACAATGTAGATCCTGATCATATGGCAGGGATGTGCTGGCTGATCTTGATCTACACTGTTTGCACTGACAAACTAAGTACGGGGTATAGGTTTATATGTTCCTTCTTTTATTCATAACTAGATCTATGTACTCGGTTCATAAAAAGTTAAGTAATTTCTTAATACCAGCATTTCTTCTGTTGATTTTGCAAAAAACTAACTTCTAAAATTGTTTGGTATTTTTAACTGACTGCAGGAGAGCCCAGACAACTTAAAACTTTAAATGTTAACCCTTTACTCCATGGGATATGGCAAAACAGTGTAGACACAGATCAGTCTGCGCAATCACTCAGTCGGATCAGGATCTACACTGTTTTCTTTCTCCAATAACTTTCTCTACAGCACTGTGGTCACTCCCTTTACTACATGTATACCTATGTGCTTTTACACATGTGCGACCAGTGTAGATCCAGTCCATCAGGCACATCCATGCCATCTGATCTATCATCAGGCTCTTTACTGTTCGCTTTTTAGTCAGAAATAACCTAATAAATCAAAAAGTGAACAGTGCAGATCCTGATAAGATGGCACATATGTGCAGATCCTGATCTACACTGTTAGCCCATGCAATAAAAATGCATTTGTGGAGTAAAGGGCTATGAACAGTGGAATATGTCCGATTGCTGGGATATGACTTGACTCCTAGTTGGGGTCAACTTGCTGTCAGAAATAGCTCAAAAATGCCCTATACAATGGAACCCCACATAAGCCCACCCTGAAATAAAAGCCCATCTAAATACATGTAATAAGATCATTGTTTCAATGTCCCTTTTAACAGTTTTTCTGTTTTCCACCCGGCATTTAGACTATCCCACTATTAAGGCCACTTTTGTCCAGTCCCAGAAGTTGTCTTTATAGCAAGATTCACTATACATCACAAACAAACAAATTTGATTACCTTTATAGATCCAGCTTAATCAAAAATCGAGCACATTATTATCACACAACAGCAGCACAGAGGAATTGGAGTGCAACAATGAATGGTCAGAGGTTCATAGGTGCCACTGGTTAAACTGCGTTCACCAGTTCCCCAACATGGAGGATCTCGTGCAGCATGTCAACGACCATCATGTACGTGTTGAGAGGCCAGAGGTCGACTATCAATGCAAATGGAGGGGATGTTTAAGGAAGGGCAAAGGTTTTAATGCAAGGTCAGTTTACTTTATAAATCAATAAATAAATAAATAAATTGTTATGAATTGTTTCGTTCATGTATTTAGAAACATGTTTTCGTCAAATATACATACATGTATTTACTTAAAACTGTACTAACAGACTTTTTTTAGCCTAATGTTACAGACCCGGACTTAATGCAAGTGCGGAATATGTTGTTTGCATTTGTAATCTGAAATAGTTTTCTGAGTACTGCCTGAAAGTAGGTAGAATTGACAATTGTAACAAACATAAGTAAAATCGCAGAAATTTTTAAAATTCTATGCAAGAATTAATTTGGTGGACAAACCTAGACTACCTATCCAAAAATTGTGAAGATTGGTTGCTATGGTTGTGTTAGGGCAAATACAGAATGGCAGTTTAGGGTGCATGGCTGGGAGATCTGTTAAAATCATTACTACAAACATTACTAATAGATCCATGCTGTAAGTTCTCTCTAGCTAGGAGATTCTATACCAGGATCTAAACTTAACCTTTTACTGCATTGTCTGTTATCCCATGGCAAATTGTCTGTTATCCCATGGCAAATTGTCTGTTATCCCATGGCAAATTGTCTGTTATCCCATGGCAAATTGGCTGTTATCCCATGGCAAATTGGCTGTTATCCCATGGCAAATTGTCTGTTATTCCATGGCAAATAGTTTATATCATCTTAGATCACCTAGAACATCTATGCCATCTGATGAGGACATATGCTATTGTTTCTTTTAGTCATTGAGTTATTTCTGACCAAGAGTTGCCCAGAGTAGATCCAGATCAGACAGCATGAATGTGCCAGCTAATCTGTATTTACGCTGGCTGCAGATTTTATCTCTTTAGTCCATATATACATGTTTTAACATGTATGAAACAAGTGTAGATCTAGATCATCCAGCACATCAGTGCCATCTGATCAGCATCTGCACTGGTCACATCTTGGTCAGAAATAACTTAATAAATCTGAAAGCAAACTGTGTAGATCCTGATCAGACGGCACATGTGATAAAATGCATATTTATAGAGGAAAGGACTGGAATACATTGTAACATGAGAATCTTAATGTCATGCAAACAATTCCCAGCCGTATCACTCAGCAGGTGGTATTGAAAAGACGGCTCTTGTTAATGCAATGAAAAAAGCATTTTTGTTATCTCCATGCAAAGGGATAAACAAAAACAAACCAGTTGGGGACATTCTTTATAAGGAAACTAAGATTCAATTTGTGTCCAGTATAATTAGGTGAGAATTGTTATCACAGCTGAGGGAGATGTTTTGGCACCTAATTAAAGGTGTTTTAAATAGTTAGCATATGGGGAGCAAATACGTTACAGCTGCATAGGGGGTGTTGTATTTACCAGTTACGTACTAACTCGGTGGGAAAAAACAATACTTTTGTTATTGTGTAAAATGCAAAGTAGAATATTGCCCCTTTGAGCAAAAGTGCAGTAACAGAGATTTAACTTATTGACTTTTAGCTCAAAGCAAACTATAATAAGTTACCTGAAATAGCAGGTAGACACATAGGGATCATATTGTCTGGCAGTGTTGGCCGAGGTGATGTCCGTTAGTCACAAACTAGAATTAGAAACTTAATGTTGATAAATTTCATAGTACTTCTCTTATTACTTTAACACTTTCCTTCATATATAAGCATTTTTACGCATGTGCCACCAGTGTAGATCTGGATCTAAACTGTTTGCCCATGCAGTAAAGGTGTATCTATGGAGGAAAGGGTTAAAAACCTAATATATGCACATAAAGACTATATGGTAACCCTTTACTCCATATATGTATATATTACCCGTTTTAATGCTTGTATGACCAGTTTAGATTTAGATTTGATGGAACGTCCATGATATCTGATCTGGATCTGCATTGGTAGCATCTTCTTCATAAATAACCTTATGATTTTAAAAGTGAATAGTGTAGATCAAGATCAGACAGCATGGATGTGCCGGCTAATCTACACTGTCTGCCAGCTTGATAAATGTGTATCTACGGGGGAAAGGGTATATATTGTATAGCAGCGGTTCTGTTACAGGTACAAGATGTTGATCCATATCCGCACCCACACAAATGAAAAGCCACATAAATGTTCATTATGTGGAAAGTCGTTCTCAAGACTGGAAAACCTCAAAATTCACATGAGATCTCATACTGGTAAGTTGCAGATTTTTCTGTATGCCCTGTTAGCTGTGATTTCTTTTTGCTTTGACCCAAGGATTGTCAACAAGACTGTTGTAACTACATTGAAATAAAGGAGTTATGACAGTCAACTCATGCAACCCTCCTTCATTTAGGATCTCTATTTAATGTACACTGCTAGTGTATTCTGGGTGGAAATCCAGCGAATGTTTCACATTATATGGTTTAAATCTCATGTTTTTGATAATAGATTATACATGTGTATAATTATACACATAACAGGATCGGATGTGATTTCTTGAAAGGGGGTTCATTTGGGGCAGTTGTAGGGTAGTAACAGAATAAATTTCCAAATTTCTGGCCAGAATTAAAATAGTTAGTATACCTAGAAAAGAGGTTCGAGGAACCCAACTGAACCTGCTCTGGATTCACTCCTGACTTAAGCATATCAAAGCTATATATTCAAATTTTACTTGGTATTTTTGTTGTTGGTATGTTGTGTGACAAAGTGACTTGCCAAGCTTAATCCTTTCCTCCATAGATACGCATTTTAACGCATGTGCGACCAGTGTAGATTCAGATCAGCCAACAGATCCGTGCCGTCTGATCAGGATCTGCACTGGTCGCATTTTGGTCAGAAATAACCTAATGAATCAAAAAGCGAACAGTGCAGATCCTGATCAGACGGAACGGATGTGCCAGCTGATCTGGATCTGGATCTACACCTCGCCCATGTAATAAAGGTGTGTGTATGGAACAAAGGGTTAAGCACATCAAAGCTATATATTCAATTTTTACTTGGTACAAATATTGTTGGTATGGTGTGTGTCAAAGTGACTTTCCAAGCTTAACGTCATGTAATGTTCATGAAAGACTTTTCAGTAATGTCATTGGTAAGCATCTTTTTAAATGCTATTGAATGTAAGTCCATAATTAACCTAATCAAGTTTTTAATTGACCAGTCAGTTTGGCATACCCTTTATTGACTGTAACAAATACTGTTATGTTTTGTTGTTGATATTTTATCCTTTTCAATGAAGAAGTTTTCACAACAATGTTTTGCTAATTGTTTTGTTTTTCAGGAGAAAAGCCTTACACATGCCCATTTAAAGGCTGCAATAAAGCATATTCCAATTCGAGTGACCGCTTCAAGCATGTACGGACACATCAAGAGGATAAACCTTACATCTGTAAAATGCCAGGATGCAATAAACGCTACACTGATCCTAGCTCGTTAAGAAAGCATGTACGAATACATGGCCACTATTCCAAAGAAAGTAGTTTGGTGCAATCAAGTGTTACAAACTCCTCTGCAGTAACCACTCATGCTGATAGCAAAATGGAAACTTGTCAGGATCTTGTAGAGAAACACAACAAATCAGACTATTCAGGGAACATGTTAGTGTCTAATAGTAATGGATTGAAAGTACCAACGTTTGTTATATCAAATGACATTGGACAATTTGATAGAGGAACACTGCAGCTGTCCGGCTTGGTTTCTAATTCGTTGTTTGCTTCCTCTATAGAATCTTCCTGTTCCCAAGGCAGCAGAACAAATGATGTTCCTATTACAATTAGTACCACTGCTCTATCTTTGGACTTTTTGAAAAGCACGAATCATGAGAGAAGTGGATCAGACACAAGATCCAAAAATCAGGATCGGCCCCTCGATCTTTCTACAAGTCCGAAACCAGCAAGTCCAAGACCTATGAGCCCCCTCTTAATCAGCACTGGATCTCAGATTTCCTATTGTACCAGCCCAAATCTAAGCACATATTCACTGAGTCCTTACCCAAGAAGCCCTTACCCACCGAGTCCTAATTCAAGAAGTCCTTATTATTCAGGGGGGCTTAACTCTATGAGTCCTTTCGCAACAAGGTCAGAATCACCAACTGTGTGTGCCAAAAGAGAAAGATCAGAGTCGGTGAAATCTACACAGAGCATGAAAGAAACTGATGAGGACACAAGAGGGGCCAGTCCCAGATATGAAGATACTTTGTCACCGAAATTTGTCCGCTGGGAGATAGTTAATATGGCTACATAGCAAAGTTGTTAGGAATACATGTAGATAATGATCACTTGGTGAAAATGAACTTCTTAACCCTTTACTTGGTATATATGCAACTTGATAAGAATACTTGATGAGAATCTAGGAATTATGTCTCCCCCCTCTGGGGGTGACATATTGTTTTTGCCCTGTCCGTCTGTCACACTTTGTTTCCGCTCAATAACTCGAGTACCCTTTGACCCAGAGCCTTCAAACATCATAGGGTGATAGCCCTTATTGAGTAGAAGAACCCTATTGATTTTGGGGTCAGTAGGTCAAAGGTCAAGGTCACAGTGACCCAAAGAGTGAATTCGAGTACCCTTTGACCCAGAGCCTTCAAACTTCATAGGATGACAGCCCTTATTGAGTAGAAGAACCCTATTGATTTTGATGTCAGCAGGTCAAAGGTCAAGGTCACAGGGGCCCGAAGAGTGAAAACCGTTTCTGCTCCATAACTTGAGTACTCTTTGACCCAGGGACTTCAAACTTCATAGGTTGATAGCCATTATAGAGTAGAAGAACCCTATTGATTTCGGGGTCAGTAGGTCAAAGGTCAAGGTCACAGGGGCCTGAAGAGTGAAAACCGTTTCCGCTCAATAACTGGAGTACCGTTTGACCCACAGCCTTCAAAATTCATAGGGTGATAGCCCTTTTTGATTTGAAGAACCCTATTGATTTTGGGGTCAGTAGGTCAAAGGTCAAGGTCATAGGGGCCTGAAGAGTGAAAACTGTTTCCACTCAATAACAGGAGTTCTATTTTACCCAGACCATTCAAACTTCATACGATGGATGTCCTTATTGAGTAGGGGACTCCTATTGATTATGGGGTCAGTAGGTCAAAAGTCAAGGTCACAGGGGCCCCGAAAAGTAAAAACCGTATCCGGTCAATTACTGGAGTACCGCTTGACCCAGAGCATTCAAACTAAATAGGGTAATAGCCCTTATTGAGTAGAAGAACCCTATTGATTATGGGATCAGTAGGTCAAAGGACAAGGTCACAGGGGTCTTGGCGCAGGGGGGTGGGGGGGGGGGGGGGCGGCGCAGGGGGGAGACATGCGTTTTTCACAAAAAACATCTAGTTAATTTTCTATTGCCTAATGTTAATATTGTTATTTCCCTTGTTTTGGACAAGGCTATAGATGTGTTATGGTGCTTTGAATATAGCTTTTTGACAACTCATTTTGAGCAATGCCAAACATGTCAAAGGTTGCCTCAGAGTATGAAACTTGATTTGTTTTACATTTTTAGCTCGACTATTCGAAGAATAGGGGAGCTATCCTACTCGCCCCGGCGTCGGCGTCGGCGTCCGTTAAACAAAATACGCACTTTGGTCCATAACTTGAAAACTACTTATGATATCAACTTGAAACTTGGAATATATATTCACCATCAAATTCTACATCATTACCAACAAGACCCATAACTCTGCTACAAATATTTTTCAAGTTATGCCCCTTTTTCACTTAAATTTTGCGTTAAGGAAAATATGCACTTTGGTCCATAACTTATAAACTACTTGAGATATCAACTTGAAATTTGGAATATATATTCACCATCAAATTCTACATCATTACCAACAAGACCCATAACTCTGCTGTCAATATATTTCAAGTTATGCCCCTTTTTTCTTATATTTTGTGTTAAGCAAAATATGCATTTTGCCCATAACTTTAAAACTACTTGAGATATTGCCTTGAAACTTGAAATATATTTTCACCACCAAAATCTACATCATAACCAACAAGACCCATAACCCTGCTTCCAATATTTTTCAAATTATGCCCCTTTTTCACTTACATTTAGTGTTAAGCAAAATATACACTTGGCCCTTAACTTCGTTTTGAATGGAGGGATTTCAAAATAACTTGGCACAAATGTTCACCATGACAATGCGGTGTGTCGCGTTCAATACCCATGCCTGTAGGTCCAAGGTCAAGGTCACTGTTACTAAAAATAGAATTTTCTTGCAAAATCTTGTCCGCTCTAACTTAGTTATTTCTTATTGGATTTTTAAATAACTTGGTATAATTGTTCACCATATCAAGATGGTGTGTCAAGTACAAGCCCATGCCTGTAAGTCGAAGGTCAAGGTCACTGTTACTAAAAATAGAATTTTCTTGTCCAGGCTGTTACTTTGTTATGAATGGAGGGATTTCAAAATAACTTGCCACAAATGTTCACCATGACAAGGCGGTGTGTCCACACAATACCCATGCCTGTAGATCCAAGGTCAAGGTCACTGTTACTAAAAATAGCATTTTCTTGTCCAGGCTGTAACTTTGTTATAAATGGAGGGTTTTCAAAATAACTTGGCACAAATGTTCACCATGACAAGGCGGTGTGTTGCGTACATTACCCATGCCTGTAAGTCCAAGGTCAAGGTCACAGTTACTTAAATTGAATTTACTTGTTCAGGCTATAACTCTTTTATGAATGAAGGAATTTCAAAATAACTTGGCACAAATGTTCGCTATGACATTGCATTGCATTACCACCAACTTCTTCGCAGACATTTCCGTAATGTCAAGACAACAGTGCCACAAATACAAAAAATTTACTTATCTTCAAGTTTATGCATATTCTTATAATTCCTCCAACATCACTGTCGTTGAAATGCTATTATTCCCATCATTTCACTTGAGTGTCTGAAAATGATGCATAGCAGGGGCATCTGTGTCCTATGGACACATTTCTAGTTTCACTTATATTTTCACTTAAGTGCACCTCATCGATAACTTTGCACAAAATACTTAAGGTATCAACTTCAAACTTCCATTATATTTTCATTTCAGTTCTTTTCTTTAACATTACTGAAGTGATTGATATTTGACTAAAAGTAAATGTCTCTCATAAAAAATTACTAACATGTTTTCTAACAAATTCAGAAATATTTCATAGTTATTCCCCTATTCAGTTTAATATTTATGGTACATTAAGGAATTATTTCTGTTATTTGAAATGAATTTCTCCCTTACCATTCACTTGTTAATATTTTTCCTGATTTCACACCAATATATGGCCATAGTTGTTATTGTTTTAATCTTCAAATTGCATTTGTTTCAAATGATTCGAATAGTCGAGCATGCTGTCTCCTCTGACAGCTCTTGTTAACAATTATACAAGTATCTCATAAACTTGAGGGTTTGCTTGGCAAGATTGTATAAATAGGAAGCCATGAATTGAAGTTTCAAGTGTGTGTTTATCTTTTGTACTCCAAGATTTGCAAATGTAAATAAAAAATCATGGAATGAAACATGTTTGCTACATAGATAGAATTCTAAATTTGAAGCTTTACATATTTATGCCCCCACAAAGTGGGAGGCATATAGAGTTGCACTCGTCCGTCCGTAAGTCCGTACGTCCCCAAATCTTGTGGCATCAACTCCTCCTAAACTATAAGGCGGATTTCTTTCAAACTTGCACAGATGATCAAGCAGGATGTGTAGATGATCGTAAAGAAAGGATTTTTTCCTGCGACCATTTTTACCAGAGTTATGGCCCTTTGTTAATTTCAGTTATAAAATCTTGTGGCATCAACCCCTCCTAAACTACAAGGCAGATTTCTTGCAAACTTGCACAGATGATGAAGCAGGATGTGTAGATAATCGTGAAGAAAGGATTTCTTCCTGCGACCATTTTTACCAGAGTTATGGCCCTTTGTTATATTCATAAATTAAATCTTGTGGCGTCAACTCCTCCAAAACTATAAGGCAGATTTCTTGCGAACTTGCACAGATGATGAAGCAGGATGTGTAGATGATCGTAAAGAAAGGATTTTTTCCTGCGACCATTTTTACCAGAGTTATGGCCCTTTGTTAATTTCAGTAATTAAATCTTGTGGCATCAACTCCTCCAAAACTACAAGGCAGATTTCTTGCAAACTTGCACAGATGATGAAGCAGGATGTGTAGATAATCGTGAAGAAAGGATTTCTTCCTGCGACCATTTTTACCAGAGTTATGGCCCTTTGTTATATTCATTTATTAAATCTTGTGGCGTCAACTCCTCCAAAACTATAAGGCAGATTTCTTGCGAACTTGCACAGATGATGAAGCAGGATGTGTAGATGATCGTAAAGAAAGGATTTTTTCCTGCGACCATTTTTACCAGAGTTATGGCCCTTTGTTAATTTCAGTAATTAAATCGTGTGGCATCAACTCCTCCAAAACTATAAGGCAGATTTCTTGCGAACTTGCACAGATGATGAAGCAGGATGTGTAGATGATCGTAAAGAAAGGATTTTTCCTGTGACCATTTTTACCAGAGTTATGGCCCTTTGTTAATTTCAGTAATTAAATCTTGTGGCATCAACTCCTCCTCAACTACAGGGCAGATTCCTTGCAAACATGCACAGATGATGAAGCAGGATGTGTAGATGATCGTGAAGAAAGGATTTTTACCAGAGTTATGGCCCTTTGTTTTTTCAGTAATAATTTCTTGTGGCATCAACTCCTCATTTACTTTTGGACAGATTTCTTTCTAACTTGCACACATGATCAAGATGGCTGGGTAGATGATCATAAAAAAAAGATTTTTTTCTGCTGCCATTTTTACCACAGTTATGGCCCTTTGTTTTTTTCACTTACAAAATTTTGTGGCATCAACTTCACGTTTTCTAATTGGCTGATTTCTTTCAAACTTGCACAGATGATTAGACATGATGTGAAGATTGTTGTAAAGGACATTGTCCTGCAACAATTTTCACCACAGTTATGGCCTTTTGTTTATGTTAGTTATTAAATTTTGTGGCACTTACTCCTCATTTACTAATCATGATCACCACATGTTGTTAATACCTGGTACAAAATTTTGTAACAAATGTTATTGCAGCAGTGGGGGCATCAGTGTCCTGTGGACACAGTCTAGTTTCTTTATGAATTCTTTGAGTAGACCTGGACCCAAGATCATAAACCTGAGTTTGGAGACAAGTCTTAAATCTCAAGCATCTGATTGGCTGAAATGGTGACCAAATACTTGGGATTTGAGACTTGTCTCCAAACTCAGGTTTATGATCTTGGGCCCTGCCTGTCTACAGAAAACATGTGCCAATATGAGCAAGTTAGAAGTTTCCCAGGGCTCATTCTGTATTTTTGTAGATCTATTGGACCTCTTATGGGTTTTTTTGCATGAGTGACCAGTGTAGGTCAGTTAGCTGGCACATCTGTTCTTTCTGATCTGGATCTCTACTGGTTTGCCTCTAGGTCAGAAACAACCCATTAATGGATCAGCACTATTCACCCATGGTTAACAGTCCTATCCCATGGAGTAAAATGATACCTGTGAAACTATCCCTTTCCTCCACCTTAATTGCATGGGTGAACAGTGTAGATCCAGATCAGCAGGCACATTTGTGCAGTCTAATCAGGATCTGCACTGTTTTCTTTTTAATTTGTTAGGTTATTTCTGACCAAAATGCCACCAGTGCAGATCCCGATCAGACAGCACGGATGTGCCGGCTGATCTCGATCAACACTGGTCACACTTATGTAAAAATGTGTATATATAGAGGAAAGAGTTAAATTACAAACGTTCATGTTTACTTCATATTACAGTGAATTCATTTTATATTTATTGCATGAAATTTCATAGCATATGTTGTTTTTTTATTCTTTTGTTTGCGGTTTACTATTATCTTGATCACACATGTATGTACAGCTGTACCTGTACGTTTCTATGTATAATAACCCTTTAACATTTCCAGATCAATTAACCTACAAAATCCACTACAATAAGTACAAACAAAACAGGATTTGCAGTAAATCTGTAAGAGCTAATCAAGTCTACTGTCACATGTGACAACCATGTAGAGCCAGATCAGCCAGGACATGTATGCAGCCTGACCAGGATATACACCATTTGCTTTTCAGTCAATAAATTACTGCGAAGCACCACTATAAACAGTAAATGGATTGTCTCAAGTTCAGTTAAACTTCAGGTTACAGGCTAACCTTATTGCTCTACATTTCACCATACTTGTGTCCATTATCTCTTTCCTCGATCTATACCGGGTATGCATTTTTACGCATGTGCGACCAGTGTAGATCCAGATCAGCCGGTACTTCTTTCATTAACACATAATGCGCTGAGATTTTTTTCCATCAATTAAGCCTAGTACATTCATTGTTGTTCACAAATTTGTAATTGAATTTATTACTGAATAACAAATTGTTGACCCTCATCAGACTGCACATATAGGGTAGCTGATCTGGATCTACACCAGTCGCAAATCTGACAAATGCTGTGCTCAGCATTAATAGGGTTAACCCTTTCCTCCATAGATACACCTTTATTGCATGGGTGAACAGTTTAGATCCAGATCAACCAGCACATCTGAGCAGTCTGATTAGGATCTAAACGGTTCGCTTTTTTTCGCTAAGTTAGGTTATTTTTGACGAAAATGCGACCAGTGCAGATTCTGGTCAGATGGCACAGATGTGCCCGCTGATCTGGATCTACACTGGTTGCACATGCATAAAAATGCATATATTTTGAGGAAAGGGTTAACTGAAGATTTTCATATTTCTCTTGCATATCACCATAATTATAAAAGTGTTTTATTTGCAATAGCACATTTTGTTATGAGTAGGCACAGTTTGAAGTGGTTGATATATTGATGAATTACTGTTAATTATTTTTTAAGTTATTATTTTAATAACCCTGTCCTCCATATAATTACATTTTATGGCATGTGGGATGAGTGTAGATCCAGATCAGCTGACAAATCTGTGCCATCTGATCTGGATCTGTGATGGTTGCATCATGTGAGAAATAACTCATGAATCTAAATGTAAACAGTGTAGATCCTGATCAGACAACACAGATGTGCCAGCTGATTTGGATCGACACTGTTCACCCACGCAATAAAGGTGTATCTTTCGAGGAAAGTGTTAAAGCCCAGGTTTAATAGTTTATGTATGTCGGTGTGGCTGTTGAAAATTATTTCAAAGCGTTCTGTGATATAAAGTGTTGTTAAGATTAATGTTGCCTAGAAAGTTGATTTTGTTGAGATTTTTATTCAATAAATTATAATTGATGACTAGTATTGGTTATTTTGATATGTTTAAACCAGAAATCCTTTAGTATTGTGATGTAAACCTTAATTGCAACAGACGGAGACACCAAGTTAATTCATTGGTTGCATAGTCAGTGCATAAACACTTCTGCCGCTTCCACTAACACCACATGTTCAAGGTTCTATATTTTCAACTCTTTACTGCCGATTTAAAACTGATTTCTAAATCAGGGGGCCCAACGTATTTGGTTTTTGCGGAAAAGTAAGTGAGGGACATGTTCTGTGCGGAACAAAATGGCGGAATATTTCGTTATTTTGTGCATTTCCGGAGATATTTTGACCTGGTAAGTAGGTTTATATCACTGTTATCGTAATATAAATGCGCCTACCCGGAGGCGAGATGTGTAAGCTCCACTCGGTTTTATAACCTATGTTTGTAGAGGCCTTAACAAAAAAGTTATTGAATGTATAAACTGAAAGATTGTTTGTTTACAAAGTGAAAATAGAAAATTGCGTGACTTGAAACTGCGTTTTTAGTCAAAATATACCGTTCTTGGACCTATTTTAGCTTAATTAACACCGAGTTCTTGCATATATTTCTTTACGACGGCTTTTGCACTTTACATGGGTTCTTAATGACCAATTTTTTAAAGTTCAAACACCTTAAATGTTTGCCGTGGAAGTGGTAAGCATTGTTTTGTTCGGTGCAGAATCTGAATAACAAACTTGACTGCGTTAATATAAGACTTAGTGTAAGTAAGACAAGAGCTGGTAACTAATGTTAGTAATCAAAACAAAAGCCAATTTGTTACCCAAGTACGAATGTATGTCGTATTTGTTATGCAAAATTACCTACCGCATACACTTGTATATAAGTCTGCCTCTTGATGTGTGTTCATTACATTATTACTTTTAAGTAGTACTATAGTACTATAATTATAGGTTATTAGACGTTTTACTGTTCAATACGGGAATATATTTGGACGAGTACACAGCTTGAAAAGTCATATTGGACGAGCCGTTAGGCGAGTCCAATATGACTTTTCAAGCTGTGTACGAGTCCAAATATATCCCGTATTGAACAGTAAAACGTCTAATAACCTTTTTATTCTACATCTAATAAATGAAGCATGACTTTTCAAGCGTTTAAAGACTATTCCATATATATTCCATATTGTACGGTCCAATATTTTATTAAGTTCTACATTTCTCTTACTTGACAAGTTGCGTCATATTGCCTGCATCAAATGTATGATATTGCTTGGCAACACAAACGCCACTTTGACTCATTAAATTTTATTTCTAGATAGTAACTTCAGTTGAAACACTTTTTTCTGCAATTATTCTACTTCATACATTTGATTTTTTTTCATTTCATACTCGTATCTTTTCATTCGGATCATTTTTACGGTCAACGGCTTTTATCGTTGTGAAACAATGGTAAAGTGCATTTGCACTTAATCATCCAATATGAAAACAAGAAATATCTTTAAAAAAGATAAACGGCGTTGATGGAAAAGATTTATATATACATGTATATAAGAAAGAAAGAAATACAGAGAGGCAATGCAGACACAGTTTAGTTATTTTATTTTATTTGTTATAGCTGTTGACGAACCCTCCCTGCCTTCTTAGTATGACTTAGAGATTAAGCGACCGAATCATGACAACTCATAAATTTATTGAAAGTGTCTTAAAAAAATGTTGAAGCTGTTGCAACAATTTCATATAGTGATAACAAGTCGATTAAAGAAGCAAAATATTCAGTTTCAATAAAATACCTCGTGTAGAGTGAGAATTCAAAATGAATAAATGTCCTTGAAATTTAATAAATATAAATAATAACAGCCTGTTACAAGAGCGAAATCTACCAACTTTTACGTATATGAAGTTTAAAAAAAGGGTCCGTCCTGAGTATTGAACCCGGGGCCTCCGCTTTGAGAGGCGAGAGTGTTAGCCACTACACTACAATGAACTTGTCTAACGAACTTGAAATTAACAATTAGTATGAAAGGAACTAGAAGGAACCAGAAAGAACTAGGAATATCTACACTTCTCTTTCGTTTTACACTGTGTATGGTATGCAAGTGACACCCAAGAATATTCCATATAATATTGTATTTCAGCCATCACTATTGACTTAACTGGTTACTTAAATCGTAAATATGTTTTTCCTCCAATACAACACCCACTAACAACCAATCTAATTAATCTATTTGATTTTTCCGCTGCACAATAATAAAATCCCACTAGATACCTCTCCAGCCTGCTAGATGCCTCTCTGGTGAAAATAGCTACCAATCGAAATAGTTTATTTCATTTTCCCTCTGCATAATAAGAGAATACGAGTAATATTTACAACATTTCATTGGTCGAAAAACTAGGTCAAAAGTGAGCTTAGACAGCTAACGCCGAAAAATACGGACTTTTTTGGATCCAATACGGGAAAATATTGGACGGTCACGTGGTACAATTAAAGGACGCTAATTGGATGAATTTATTAGATGTAGAATAATAGTACTTAGTAGTACTATAAATACATAGGCGCACCTTTATATGTAAATGGTAAAGGCGTCGTTACATACGTCTATTTTATTTCAGATCGAGACAATTCACGATGCCAAGATATAAGAAGAAGTCTCATCTGGATTTTGAGAAGAGGGACACAAAATGGACAATTTGAGGCACTCCATACAAACGTTTGAAGCGTATTTGCGGCACAACCACACCTAAAATGATGATTGTTTACTTGACTTGATATGTTTAAATAAATGAAGTGTTATTTGGGTCAAAAATAACATTGTACTAGTCGTTATGTGTATTAAATATATGTTTATCTAATTAAAAGGTTCGCTTTTATATTTAGAGTCGCATCTCCATATTTCAAGGTGCAGGTCAAAATAAAGAGCTGCTCCTATATGTCCAAACATTGAAATATAGAGGTGTTCTCTGAATTTAGAGAGGTGCACCTCTACACCTGGGATTAGAAATAGAGATGTAGTGTACATCTAAATTTAGAGGTGCGCAGTTATTTTTGGGACTACCAGTACAGGTACAGCTGTCAAAAGTCTTGTCCGGTATGGTTTTCTATAATATCTTTTGAAAGCGTGAAATCTATATTCCACATTGCTCTACAGACATGAATTTGGTATCAATAGAAAAAGAGGAAATTTTTTTGCATTAATGAAAAAAGAATTTAAGAATTTGAGCCACTACTGCCGGTGGAGTAATGTGTTGAAAATTGGCATGCAAAAAATTTCAATCTTCCTACCGGAAAAGACTTTTGTCCATTAGCATATATAGATAAGAACATACGTATCTTTGGGTAACAAATCGGCTTTTGTTTTGATTATTAACATTTGTTACCGGCTCTTGTCTTACTTACACCTAACGCATACGAGTGTGTTATTCAGATTCTGCGCCGAACAAAAACATGCTAACCACTTCCACGGCAAACATTTAAGGTGTTTGAACTTAAAAAAATGGTCATTAAGTACCCATGTTAAGTGCAAAAGCCGCTGTGAAGAAATATATGCATAAACTCGGTAATAGTTTATCTAAAATAGGTCCAAGAACGGTATATTTTGACTAAAAACACAGTTTTAAGTCACGCAATTTTCTATTTTTACTTTGTAAACAATCTTTCAGTTTATACATTCAATAACTTTTTTGTTAAGGCCTCTACAAACATAGGTTGACAAACCGAGTGGAGCTTACACATCTCGCCTCCGGGTAGGCGTATTTATATTTCGATAACAGTGATATAAACCTACTTATCAAATCAAACTATTTCCAGAAATGCACAAAATAACGAAATATTCCGCCATTTTGTTCCGCACAGAACATGTCCCTCGCTTACTTTTCCGCAAAAACCAAATACGTTGGACCCCCTGCTAAATGGCATAATATATCCTGGTTCGTGTTTCAGAGCAGAGTCAAATAATATTCGAGATTTTTTAGGGAAATGGGCTCTAATTTATGTAATCGATGAAAAATGAGAATCACCTCGTATCTTTTCCGGCGACGGTTTTCCGTAAGTTCCATATCAGAGTTCCCCCGGCGTGTAGGTTTTATGGTATTGATTCAGGTTCAAATTGGACAGTCTTATTAGTCTTACGCACACTTTTAAAACTTAGTTTCGTATCATGTTGCGACCTACATTTTTTATTAGTCGTTAAAAAACGGTACAAGGCGGTGTTGAACAGTTAAAATCAATCACATCGGTTAATATTGACCTAACAACTATCGATCTTAGGTCTATAGTTTAATGAATAGATCTGTTTAAATTCTTAAAGTAAATTACCTTAACCTAGTAATAGCTTGGTAGAAAATAATTATTGAACTTGAGACGTTCTTTAAAGCGCTTGATGAATTATTTATTATCGTGTTATTATATTAAGTTTTAAGTGTAAAACTGAATATTCTTTCAGTTATTTATTATATACTATAAATCTTGGTAATATATGTGTAAAATGACGTAATAAGTAAACTTGAAAGGGATTGTTTTCTAGTAAGATCATGGAATATTGGCTTAATTACATTTCTTTGGTGTTTGTTTTACATTTTCTAGGTAAGCTTTTATTACACTATTTAGTTGATCAAAAAAGTGGTAGATTGTAACGACGTCTGAAAAACGAAAACGAAAAAAAAAAACATTAGAAGAGGCATTTACGAGTCCCAGAGTAATTATGGTAATTCGCTTTTTGTCATTTTGAAAGAAATTTTATATAGTCTTAATGTCTATTTTTGGCATGACTTTATTCTGAAACGCTGTATGATGTATACGCCCGAATATTATCATTCATTAAGTTTCATCAAAACGTTGAAATCATTTTTCTGTAATCAAATATTTGACCGAAATGGTAAGCTTCGTTTCATAGTATGTTTGTGCGGTAGGGAGGCGTTTGTTTTGTTGTTGTTTTTTTTTGTTTTTGGGAGGGGAGGATGGAGTAATATCGTTTTGTCGGATTTCTCTGAAGGGGCAATTTTGTTTTAACATTTTAAGCCAAAAATATCAAATTTTTGGTTTGTGGTTTTATTTTCTGACGTGCTAACATAAAAGCTTTTATTACAAAAATATATACGCCTCCACAGCAGGGTTTCGGTATATTTATCTTGTCAATAAAACATCAACACTGTTGATTTTCTGAGGTTTCGTTTACCATTACCAATGCCTGAATAATGTATTAATACCGTATCAAAATCTGGAAATTTCACCCTTATGTTAAATATAGGTTTTTGGGGGGAAGGGTATGAGGGAGAAATTAGGTAGGAGATGGGATTTGAGGAGGTGAGTACTTGATCCTGTAGTCGTTTTCTAGTTCTTTAATGTTTATGTATCATAGTTTTGTGACATCTTTCATTTCCATTTCTTGATTGTAAGGATATGTAAACAACGATACCAATTTTCGTAATTGATAACAATTCTAGTATCGGCGGTAAATTTAGGCAACTATGAATGTTTGGAGTTTTCGTGATTAATTTACTCTGGGGTGATGTCAGACATGATCTTCTGGTGAAGTGTTAATACCAATATTCATATAGACACACATACCATGCATTGACTATTGGTGTTGTGCCTCAAATGAAGACAACCACCCTTTCCTCATGACTATAATTACTCGTGTCTGACTTAATGGCATTCTTTCGAAAGTATAAAATCTTATACCCAGTAGATAATGGCTTTTAGGTTCCAAAAGATGCAATATGCACACTTTCTGATTTTGTCTAGTATTTGGATTTCTCTTTAACTTTGTTAACAAGACGGAGAGCAGGTTTAATTTTATGTAGGCCAATATCCACATCATGTTTGTTTAGCGATATAACTATACTGTATATACTCGGGTTTGTTATTATATCTGTAATGGAGTCGACCTTACTTATATTAATAAATAGACGAACAATAAGTAACACAATGTCGAATATCAAAATATTGCAGACTCGGTTCGATCGAGCCTGTTCATGAGCAGTAATGGATCACGCCGCCTAACCTCGGGTTGAGCGCAACTCGAAATTTTCACAAATATAAAACGTGCTCAAAGGGATTTATTGATAACAGCACTGATTGAATGTAAGTGGCGACCTTTTACGCCCGCCACAACGCTACTGTGATCATGACATAGAAAATTAAAGTTACTGTGATAATTTATTAAATGATTTAACAAATGAATCTCAGATAAGTAAATATTCTCCAAACCACACATAGCTTGATGAAAAAGAATTCTGCCATATTTAATAAAGCTAACAGGATAGACCTTAGTCTGTGCCTATGTTGCAAAGCAAACACCCCCAGTGGTAGAACCCCGCACTTTTGACATGAAAAAAATATAAAACTTGTATTTTGTTGTTGTTTTTTAACAGGAATAAAGGTTGAAGCAGGGGAATATTGTTACAGGAGTGGACTTTATGAATATTGTTCCGGGTACTGTTGTAGCACCGAGGATGATGCATGTTGCAGGTAAGACAGACGTATTTTATTGGGTACTAAACCGAAAATGACTCGTAATGCAGGTAAGATAGGCATATTTAAGCGGGTTATGCACCGAAGATATCTCCTATGGCAGGTAAGACTCGCGTATTTTAGCGGGTGATGCACCGAAGATATCTCCTATGGCAGGTAAGACTCGCGTATTTTAGCGGGTGATGCACCGAAGATATCGCCTATGGCAGGTAAGACAGGCATATTTAAGCGGGTTATGCACCGAAGATATCTCCTATGGCAGGTAAGACTCGCGTATTTTAGCGGGTGATGCACCGAAGATATCTCCTATGGCAGGTAAGACTCGCGTATTTTAGCGGGTAATGCACCGAAGATATCTCCTATGGCAGGTAAGACAGGCATATTTAAGCGGGTTATTGCACCGAAGATATCTCCTATGGCAGGTAAGACTCGCGTATTTTAGCGGGTTATGCACCGAAGATATCTCCTATGGCAGGTAAGACTCGCGTATTTTAGCGGGTGATGCACCGAAGATATCTCCTATGGCAGGTAAGACTCGCGTATTTTAGCGGGTAATGCACCGAAGATATCTCCTATGGCAGGTAAGACAGGCATATTTAAGCGGGTTATTGCACCGAAGATATCTCCTATGGCAGGTAAGACTCGCGTATTTTAGCGGGTGATGCACCGAAGATATCTCCTATGGCAGGTAAGACAGGCATATTTTAGCGGGTACTGCACCGAAGATGACTCCTAATGCAGGTAAGACTGGCGTATTTTAGCGGGTAATGCACCGAAGATATCTCCTATGGCAGGTAAGATATTCATATTTAAGCGGGTACTGCACCGAAGATATCTCCTATGGCAGGTAAGACTCGCGTATTTTCGCGGGTGATGCACCGAAGATATCTCCTATGGCAGGTAAGACTCGCGTATTTTAGCGGGTAATGCACCGAAGATATCTCATATGGCAGGTAAGACAGGCATTTTTAAGCGGGTTATGCACCGAAGATATCTCCTATGGCAGGTAAGACAGGCATATTTAAGCGGGTTATGCACCGAAGATTTCTCCGATGGCAGGTAAGACTCGCGTATTTTAGCGGGTGATGCACCGAAGATATCTCGTATGGCAGGTAAGACAGGCATATTTTAGCGGGTACTGCACCGAAGATGACTCCTAATGCAGGTAAGACTGACGTATTTTAGCGGGTAATGCACCGAAGATATCTCCTATGGCAGGTAAGATAGGCGTATTTTAGCGGGTACTGCACCGAAGATGTCTCCTAATGCAGGTAAGACTGGCGTATTTTAGCGGGTAATGAACCGAAGATGACTCCCAATGCAGGTAAGACTGGCATATTTTAGCGGGTAATGCACCGAAGATGACTCCTAATTCAGGTAAGACCGGAGTATTTTAGCGGGTTATGCACCGAAGATTTCTCCTATGGCAGGTAAGATAGGCATACTTTAGCGGGAACTTCACCGAAGATGACTCCTAATGCAGGTTAGACTGGCGTATTTTAGCGGGTAATGCACCGAATATATCTCCTATGGCAGGTAAGATAGGTATATTTTAGCGGGTAATTCATTGAAGATATCTCCTATGGCAGGTAAGATAGACATATTATTTTAGCAGGTACTGCACCGAAGATGACTCCTAATGCAGGTAAGACTGGCGTATTTTAGAGGGCAATGCACCGAAGATGACTCCCAATGCAGGTAAGACTGGCATATTTTAGCGGGTAATGCACCGAAGATGACTCCTAATGCAGGTAAGACCGGAGTATTTTAGCGGGTAATGCACCGAAGATATCTCCTATGGCAGGTAAGATAGGCATACTTTAGGGGGAACTTCACCGAAGATGACTCCTAATGCAGGTAAGACTGGCGTATTTTAGCGGGTAATGCACCGAATATATCTCCTTTGGCAGGTAAAATAGGTATATTTTAGCGGGTAATTCATTGAAGATAACTCCTATGGCAGGTAAGATAGACATATTATTTTAGCAGGTACTGCACCGAGTATGACTCCTAATGCAGGTAAGACTGGCGTATTTTAGAGGGTAAAGCACCGAAGATATCTCCTATGGCAGGTACGATAGGCATATTTTAGCGGGTACTGCACCGAAGATGACTCCTAATGCAGGCAAGACTGGCGTATTTTAGCGGGTAATGCACCAAAGATATCTCCTATGGCATGTAAGATAGACATATTTTAGCGGGTACTGCACCGAAGATGACTCCTAATGCAGGTAAGCCTGGCGTATTTTAGCGGGTAATGCACCGAATATATCTCCTATGGCAGGTAAGACAGGCATATTTTAGCGGGTAATGAACCGAAGATATCTCCTATGGCAGGTAAGACAGGCGCATTTTAGCGAGTTCTGCACCGAAGATGACTCCTATGGCAGGTAAAACCGATGTATTTTTTGCGGGTAATGCACCGAAGATATCTCCTATGGCAGGTAAGGCAGGCATATTTTAGCGGGTACTGCACCGAAGATGACTCCTATGGCAGGTAAAACTGGCGTATTTTAGCGGGTTCTGCACCGGAGATATCTCCTATGGCAGGTTAGACAGGCATATTTTAGCGGGTACTGCACCGAAGATGACTCCTATGGCAGGTAAGATAGGCATATTTTAGCGGGTACTGCACCGAAGATAACTCCTAATTCAGGTAAGCCTGGCGTATTTAGCGGGTAATGCACCGAAGATATCTCCTATGGCAGGTAAGACAGGCATATTTTGGCGGGTTATGCACCGAAGATATCTCCTATGGCAGGTAAGACAGGCATATTTTAGCGGGTACTGCACCGGAGATATCTCCTATGGCAGGTAAGACAGGCATATTTTAGCGGGTACTGCACCGAAGATATCTCCTATGGCAGGTAAGACAGGTGTATTTAAGCGGGTAATGCACCGAAGATATCTCCTATGGCAGGTAAGACTGATGTATTTTAGCGGGTAATGCACCGAAGATATCTCCTATGGCAGGTAAGACAGGCATATTTTAGCGGGTACTAAACCGAAGATATCTCCTATGGCAGGTAAGACAGGCGTATTTTAGCGGGTACTGTACCGAAAATTACTTCTGTTCCAGGTAAATCAGGCATATTTAAGCGTGTACTGCAATGACAAATCCGTTAAATATTGAGAGTTCATGCATTACCAGCTTACAAAAATAAGACATGATTTCGGTATGATTTATGACATGTACAGACAGACGGACGGACAATACTGCATGTCAACAAACTTTTATTATTGAGGATGTAACATAGTGTGAAGATAATACATCAAATGAACATAGCGAATTTATTAAACGTCTTCATGCGAATATGACACATAATGCTGGTTAGACATTGTAGACAGTATTGTTAAATATACTCTTAAAGCACAGAAAATGACTGTTGCAGGTTAGACAGTGGTTATTCCCGCTGGCATAGAGAAGGGCATTTTCTCAATAGCCGTTGGGAAAAGAATACACTGTTAATTTATCCGATGTTTTAATTGCTTACATTAACCTGATCACGAATTATGTCATAAATAAACATGCACGAAAGAAAACTAAAATTCTTAAGTAAACGATGCATTTTATTCCTGTTTCAGTGACTGGGGCTGGATAGCAGGAGTGGTGGTGGGCGCCATAGTATTTCTGTGTATCGTGGGCACAATCGTATTTTTGGTGTGTCACAAAATGAAGACAAAGAAGGCGCAGACAGTTCACGTACAGATGCTAAATTCCCACAGAAATAATCAGTACCAAAGTACAAATACTCAGAGAAGTTCACGAAGGCCAAATAATCAAAATAGTAAGTCAAACGCGATTCAATAAATAAAATAAATAATTATGAAGAAGTACTAAACGTTTTAGAGACTAACCGGAGTACGTCATTATTTATCGCGTATAGGCCAGATTTTTCCTAAGAGATCAGTGTGCACTAAATAAAAGCTGCTTTCCGGTTGGTTAGAAAAAAAGTTAGGGGAAACCTGTAAGACTCTATAGAAACATTAGCTGATTGGTCAATATAGCTAAAGAAAAAATAAAACTCCTTCTAAAAAACAGAAATTGTGTATTTCTGCAGCTGTTGGAACCAAAAATCGTTATCCAAAACATTTTGGATAAGAAAAAAATTACTTTTAAAATAATGCCTATAAACAGGTTAGCCACAAAAAATTTAGTCAATAGGCAAGGGTGTTAGTCTTCAAAGTGAAATTAGAGGAAGAAACCTACGGTCATGGTGGTATGGAATCTATGTTTTTATTTAGATTTATATTCAAACTTCATCAGAAGACCATGCCGGATATTGTCTAAGAATAAATAAATCAAGGAGACTCCCAAGACTCTATATAGAACATATAGGGAAACGCAATAGTGTACGCTGACCTAGAACGTTTAGTTACATACTTATTAATTTTGCCGCTGAACTATGCAATCTTATTTTCAGGACTTGCAATGCAAATTAAAATTCTGTGGCGATGCTCTTCCTTTTTGACTGAAATAACATCCTCTAGCTTCATACTCTTCTCCGTTTTATCCAAGTGTTCAAGTGGGTTTAAGGGAGGCCATTTCAAATTATGCACAGTGTTATGTGCCAACAATTGTTGAGCGGTCTAGTAATTTGGGAAGTTCATTGCTTTCACTCTCTTACATTATCGGCTCATTACATTCACCTCTGTTATAGGCTGGGACTACTTTCAATTACTTATACTTTAACTCAAAGAAATAGTTCAGCAATTACATTTAAAATAGTTTGGGTTTCTTCTGTTTTAATGAAAGATAGTGAAGATTTCTGTCATTTGTTTTACCTCAAACTTTCAAATTCATAATTATGACTGTATAAAATAAGGCTGTCGAGTTTGGTAAAAAAATCTTGACATTGAGCCTTTCGCAGAGATGTAAAGTGAGTGTAAGGAACGACAACTCTGCGATGGCGATTGAATTGCTTTGTGAAACATCCATTACAGCATTTCCGGCGGAAAAATATATTCATTTCGCTTATACAGACAAGTAATTCGGACATGCAGTTTTATATTTTGACCAACCATTTTTCATTTTCAAATTACTTGATAATGTATTCATGTATATTATTTTATTTCATAACTGACGTAAAAACCTGTTTCGAGCATAGCGCGGTATTTTCGCGGTACGAAAATATTTAGGTGTTAATATGTTTTAGATAGCCTGGTGTCGGTGAAAAAAATCGAGTACATAAATGCGATGTTGAAAGCAGAACGTTAAATTCGCAGAAATAGCTAATGATGATATGATTAACGTAGTCAAAGTAAAACAAATCTAGGATTGTTTGATCATATTTATCATTATTTTACTCTGTCTTTTAATTCTCGTAGATTTCTCAAAGATATTAAAACAACATATTTAAGTGTTCACTATGAACTTTTAACAAGTGTAGATCCGGATTTTACTGCGCTTTTCAGATCACACCAGTGTATTATCTGAACACCGAAATTAATCCAATTACATATCAAGAACACCAAGATGCATTTTTGTAAAATAATATATTAATGTTAAATAAATATAATTTGGCCTCGCCTGCCCAGAATCAATAAACTAGTAATTATTTACTTTCTAGTTTTTTTCTCTACGTCATTTATTTCATCAGTTTATTGCGGATATTTTAGACAACAAGTTAAATCTTTCCTACGCGATTTTAATGTTCATTTACATCTTAAGCACATTATATTAACATTTATTTAAGTAAAGCTTATAGTGATAATCAGAAAGGTAAATGTTTGAATTGAGACCAGCGTACAAAAAATAATTAAGGATGATTTTTAAGACTTTATAAAAGAGTTAACAACGTTTAATATCTATAAATTACCGCCACTATTTGAGCAGTGTGACAGTCGTTATTTAAAGACTCCTCGTGAAAATGACTCAGTATCGTAATCAATATCGTCATCAGTTTACAAAGTAAATCAGCCATCAATGTCCTATAGTGAAGATCAGCTAGATAAGCGTTATATGCGCACTCGTTTTTACGTTGGGTCACTTCACGCAGTCGTATTTCACAATATGCAAGCAACTTAACAAATCTCCGTGACATGGCACCTATTTGAAAAAAAAACAACCTCTGTTTCACTGGCAAAAGTGTTTTGCCACTGACAGTTTTCAGGAGGTACATGGAGCCCCGCACGTTCACTTCTTGGTTTCGTACGTATTTGTCAAAAGCAAAGTAAATTATTGCAATTATAGTTTAGAAAATTTAAATCGTCGTTAATAATAATATTAGTACACAGCAGCGATCAAAATATTTTTATTCAATATCAAATGTGCTGGAATCCTGTTACCCAAATTTAGGAGGTTAAAAATAAAAAAAAACCTACTGCTATAATTCGTTTATATACAGAAGGTGTAAAATGTTTGAACGAGTATGGTAACAGTTTAACAATTCAAGATTTTCTGCATGTTTAGCATTAATTTTATCATTTGTCATAGCATCTTCTGACCATAACAAATCATACATAAATTCTTTTTCCTAGTTATTACATAGGTTGACAGTAACCCAGCATATATAAATTGCTATTCGATATTTCACTCAACAGTAATAAACCCTATACCACTTTATGGCAGTCATACATCGTACATTTAATTATTAAGGTTGAATAACACCAAATCACGCCGTATCCCATTCGAATGAAGTCCGTTTTAATATATGCTATTTTTTTCTCTTCGTCTAGGGGCCTCTTAACCGTTAGAAATCGACCTGTTTGTGGCTTGTTTGCAGGAATAACATGTCAGGAAAATAAATGAAAGCATTTTCATGCCTATATCTCGTTTGGTAGAGGCGTACTAGTTCCGGAAGCGCGGATGTATATTTTTGGCACCGTATTTGCGATACCGCGTTTAAAATAGGGTCTGTTCGGTTAGAGATCAGTAATTTTCTTACAAGTAAGTTAACCCCCCATTTGCTGTGTGTTTTCGAATAGATGAATTGTAGATCTTCACAGTCATATATGGTTGTCTAGAAATTAAGATGATAGAAATCATGTTAAATATACATTGAATATTGGGAATTTAACATTGAGGTCAATGGGAATTGGATTTACTTTGGTTCAACCTTAACACTAGTGAAATTATAAGTTTGATTAAGGTGTTGTTTGTATCTAAAAGCGAATAAATTCAAAAAAAGTATTACTTGTTGTTTCCTTGAAAACTAATTAAAAATTGAAAAAGGAGGTGATAAGTATTTCGACAACAACAGTGAACACAGTGTCTAAACAGTGAATCATCTCTTTTATTTCTTCAAGAAAACTATATAATTCAATATAAAGCGTAACAAGAAATATCTTTAAAAAAGATAAACGGCGTAGATGGTTTATGAAAGAAAGCTGTTTATAGCTGCTATAATTATTTCTTCATCTTGATATACGTGTAAATTAAATCATTTCATCGAGAATCCTACACAATGATTTTTATTAAAATTACTTGCTATGGATTTGAATGTAAAATTACATCCCACACATAATAAGGAACAGATAAATAGATTTTAGTTATGTTTATGAATATGAATGTAATAATTATGAAAAACGTTTTTTAAATGTCTTAGCTTTATTAATACATTATCATAATAATCAAGGTAATAGAGGATGTATCAATTACCGAGATAATAAATAAATTTAAATAAAGATCTGTAAGGCTCATTGTTAGCAATTAATAATAAAGAGATAAAGAGTTATAAATGTTTTCTTTTCAAAATTAAAGAGAATTTCCTAGGAATATGAAACAATTCTGGAATATAACGCAACTTTCTACTCTATGAAAGCTGTATGCTTTAATGGCAATCTGATAAAAATCATCTCCGTGCTAACATGTTCTTAAATCTGACTTGAGTGTGTTTGCTTTAATAGCGGACTCGATGTTTTTTTCGCGTAAAGTATTACACGGAGTTGCCAGATTTAACACAATTAAACACATCGTACAATGCTCAGTCGTGATAAAGAATGAATTTTATATATATAAGAAACGTGTTGTAAGAGGTCTTGGTTTTGCTTATTCTTATAACATAATGTATTAGATGATATATTAATTGCTGAAAGAATAAAGTATATTTAGTGAAGATTTCAAGACTTAAATAGCGAACTCATTTTTATATCGCGTAGCATATTATATGCAGCTGCCAGACTTAAGAGACGGGTAAACAATTTAATTACTGAAAGAGCTATGATAAATTTCTATTAACTAAAATTTCACAATAAAACAATAATTCAAGCTCTCATATTTTATTACTTAATTTTAAGCCGCTTTACAGTGAAAGTATAACAGTTTTCTTTAAAGCAGTTCCACTTATTTTCACTTTCATTTTGGATAGGTTGATAAATAGTGACTGTATTGTTTTTGACAAATAAACCTAGCCAATGACGATTATTGGAGTGCGCCTCATTTCAACATCTCTCGACTTAACAGAATAGCAAAGATCTAAACGTGACAGCAATAATCCTTTCAAACAGTGTAAACTTAGTTGTTTAAAAATACCACTAGATACCTGCTAGATGCCTCTCTGGTATAAATAGCTACCAATCGAAAAAGTTAACTTCATTTTCCCGCTGCATAATAATAGAAAACGAGTATTATTTACAACACTTCATTGGTTAATAAATTAGGTCAAAAGTGAGCTTAGACAGCTACGCCGAATCAAAAGTGAGCTAAGACAGCTACGCCGAAAAACAACAACAGCATTGCTTCATGTTATTCTTTCATTTGTTGTTTTCTGTACCTTGCTATTAACAAACACAAAATTAGATTTGATGCGAAAATGTAATTATAAATATTTGTGTATAATTGTCTATTTGTAGATATGATGCAAACATCAAATATGCAGGGGAATATGTATGCAAACACGTTTTTACCACCGCCACCTCCATACAGTCAAGCATACGACCAAAGTGTGGCATATCCACCGCCTCCGCCGTATCCTGGGTCACCAATGCCGCCATCTTCAAATATGGCGTCTGGAGGATATGGTAATCAAACGCAGACGACGCACATGATGTCCCACACGCAAGCTTCTGGAGAAGTGGCTTACCCTCCCCCGCCTGTTTACTGAGTTTTAATGGACGCTTGACTTTATTTGCGATATCCATAAAATTCTAATTCTTTCAATTCAATGTTTTTAGTCCAAATTATCATCTACAAAACAATGAACTTGTTTAGTTTATTTTTAAAACTCTTTTCTGAATATTTTCAATTGAAGAGTTTTGTTCACTTGTCAGCTGTATAAATCGATTTTTTCCAATCGGCCGGTTTCTGATCACTTTAAAATTTTATTATTTCTCGTAAAAGCATGGTGTCTGACGGTCAAAACTTGGCAGCAACATTAAAGATGGAACTAATTTTATAGGAAGTTTTACTACAAATTTCGATTTCGGTTAGATTTTGGCTTGCAACCAAAAACATCCAACAAGGTGTGCGGTGACTTATATTTTCGTTGAGAAGTTAATTATAATTGACAGAACGTTGTTCATTGTTAATCACGCCTTCATGTTGCTTTACTTTAAGCCAAACCTTTTGTTCTTGTTTCAACATCCGCAAGGAGAATGAACAAACAGCGACAAATATTTGATTGACAGCAAAACCTAAGTTGAAAGTAAAATACAGCATCTTTTGAATGATGCGGCATTTCTTACAGTCGTCGCATGACAAAAAACATGGTCGGCGTCTTGTGAAGTGCTGCAGTGCAAAAGGTGTTTACGGAGGTTGTCGCTGGGTCAAAATCTAATTGAAATATTAATTTGTAGTATCTGCTTGCAACAAGTCTGATTCTAGCATGTCTAGCCCAAATTGAAAATAAAAGATTAACATTCATATTGAATTAACATGATAAGAAACAGTCCCATTAAAATCAGATTATAACATTGTAAAAAACGGATTGAAAATAGCAGGGTTAAATCCCCAAACTTTGGTTTTGTAACAATAGATTTAATTTGTCCAGCTACATGGATGTCTTAATAGAGCTGTGATTAATGCGGTTTATTCAGATGTGGGTTTCATATTCATAGAGTAACAGAGTTCAGAATATGCGATTTCAAAGACACTAATAAGAAACATCATGCAGTGCCAACAATATCCTAGTAAATTAAAGCGTTATAACAAAATGCAACCACAGCAATGACAGTAAGAAAAAACGACGGTATTTAGTTTATTATACAAGTCGCAGAAATAGTACGTGTTTATCCTCAGAGAGGAACTCATTACTATTTTTTACCCGTTATTTTGGTATATATTAGTCAGTAATGTGATAATTTGGTGATTGCATTTTATTTATTTTTGAACTTTGTGCTGTTTATAGTCTTTTTACTGTATTTTTTCCTTTTGTTTGTTGAATACAGATATATAAATTATTAAATGTTAAACATCAACTGACAAACTCGTTACAAACAATTAATGAAATTGAAACATGCCAATCATGATCAGTACAGAAGTAAAGTTTTCTAAATAAATCATAAAAATCGATAAACAAACAACAGCAAAAAATAACCCATAAAACGACATTTCAAAAGTCGGTTACAGTCAGAATGAACAGGTGTTTAATATTGTCTTCATCAATGAACGGGCTTATTTTGAATTTTGAATTTCATGTGATTCGAAAGTGATGTTTCTTGTTTATTGTTAATATTTTATTATTAAAACTTTTTTTTATTTTACAACTTGATCATTAACCAGATCTTAAAACTCAAATTGTGTTACGTGTAGTTATTTGCAACTTATATTTTACTTCGTCGCTGTAATACTAAAAAATTCGTGATTCTAAAACGTCCTACGACTGTTTTTAGTTTGTTGAGAGGCATTTTCAATACGATACCCCTCGTTTCGGTAACAATCCAATAAGTCTATACAGAGCATGTAAATGCCGTATCATGTGTAGTCCTATACGTCTTCTTAGAATTACAGCGACAACTTGTATTTTTCTAAAGAAAAAAAACGAACAAAAATACTCTTGTACTTATTTTTCTTGTTTAATTATTGTTATTTCTCTTTTGTTGACATATCTTTACTGTTAATAAAAAAGGCTGGACCTTGTTGTGAAGACTTCTATTTTGTATGCGCGCGATTCGTTTCTTTACAGGAAATTAGAAAAAATTATGAATGTTTTAGGTCCAGATTCTATTTAATCCGTTAATATCGTCCATATAATTTATACATTTATATATTAATATCCATTAGTTTTGTTTTGTACTTTGTATCAGATATATACTCTATTTCAAAAGTTTGCACCAGTTTGCAAAAGTTCCTACGTACATGTAAACTATGAATCCAAGCCGTTTTTTGGCGTTCTGCTTCCGCCTTGCAATCAGATTTAAAGCCCCAGCCCTTATCTTAAGTAAGAATATACTATTGAAAAATCATATTTGTCCATATACCCTCCAATATATAAACTCTCTAACAGAACACAAAAGGTCCGATCGAATTCTTTCTTATAGACGGGATTTTCAATGATATTGTTAAATTATAGTTAACGAACTTTTAAGAAGCTAAATCCTACTTTCGCTTTTAGTCGCGCGGACCAAATTTATTTTAGTAAATTAAAATTTTATTAGCCCGAACTAATGCTGCAAATAGGTCCAAATACATGTAATATTTCATACAAGAGCGGGTTAAATTGAAGTAATGCCGCTTTAACGTTACGGGAGTCTGACATTAAATTATGACTCTTAAGAAAACGGTATCTTCAGGCCAGTACCTTTCTTTTAGAGCATCAACACGTTTGCTCTTACCCTTTTCTTCTTAAGATATTGACAGTTTTTTTATGAGCGTCTTGGAAAATAACAGGCTATAATTGTCTTCTGAAAAGAGAGAAATGTGGCACAAACGACAGGCACTAAGTAACGCTGAGGCACACCCGGGATCTTGCCTCGGTGAAATTTTAGGAAGTGACAAAAACGCGCATTTTGAAAATAGAATTTTCCAATGAAGCATGCCCCCCCACGAACTCATCCCCGCAAGAACGCCGCCCCCCCCCCCCCGTTGCCCAAAAATTTTTTGCCTCTGTGATTAGCCACTCTGGATACGGTCCTGAACGATCAATATTCTGTAATAACAATATTTGTCATCAACATGCCATCATACAGTACCATCCCAATCTGTTCATGCCATGGAGCAAGGGAGAAGTTCGATACTATAGCAGTTGCAGAATTACGTTAGTAATTTTGACCACTCTTGTTTTTAGGTTGCCCGCAAAGAGGTCTTTATTACCGCATGTGTATAATAAATAGTAACAGATCAGTCTTAAGTTACTCTTTACAATCAACGTCTTGAGCAAATCTACACAAACCTCTGATTTCTTAGATCAACGATTGGTCAGCCTTAAACAAACATAGAGCATACACATTCCCCCATTTTCTTGTATATTTCTACATGCAGGGAATTATATATATATTTTAAGTCTTGATTTCCTTTAATGTTATCTTCACACAAATATCTACTTTAATTGGATGCGAACCTTCTCAAACGGGGAACGCTTCCGGAAAATTTGAATTATTCCTTGAAATGCCGTGAAAAAGTTTAAATTAAGACATTGCTTTTTATGCATTTTGTGTATAAAAGCAACACTCATGACAATATTCAGTCAAAATGTGAAAAAAACATAATAATTATAATGAGAAAATAATACAAAAATGTAAGTTATAAGCAAGTTAAAATCAGAGTGAGTAAACAACCTCTGTGCGGACACATCAGTCTCACTGTTTGCAGAACCCTATTGTTGGCAGAGAGGACAGCGAACACTTAGAGAATCATTGACAATTCTGAAATAGAATGGTCTTTTGTATCTTGGACAATGCTCGAAAGTTCCAAGATGAATAACGCTCTTCTAGGGAGTTCGCTCTTGTGGAATTCCGGTATCGAAGAAAACTATAACAAAAAGCATACGAACTTCCTCAGTGTTCATATATAAACTCTGTGCGGGCGGACGATTTTCGGTGCTGGATTAACTTTTGTGCGAAAGAAAGTTCCAAAGTTCTTGTATTAATTCCAGAGGCAGACATTTCTTTGTTGTATAAAGCCTCTGTGCGGAAGGCTGCTTGGAATGTTCTCATATAAAGAGAGCCACTGTGTGGGCAGATGATCTTTTGGTGTTGGTAGAACTCGATCCAAAAATATGTCTTTTATTTTATTTGTGTTCGGTTGACTTTCAATGGTCCCTTTAAATCTTTATCAGGGCGGGCAGATGTTTCTCCGTGATGGTAAAGGATGACCTTAGTGATGGTAAAACTTTTTTGCGTGCGGCCAGATGTTTCTCAGAGTTTAAAGAACCACTACTCGGGAAATTATTAGTGTTGATAGAACTTCTCGGAAGATGTATCTTAGTGTTCTTAGGTCTCCTGTGCGGACATACCTTTTTTCAGTGCGAACACAATCTCTCGGGTATATGTTACTAGGTGCTTGTAGCACCTCTGTAAAGTCATTTTGTTCTCACTTGTAGAACGTTTCTGCTGAAACTGTTTTTAGTGTTTGTAAACAGTCTTTCCGGGCAAATGTTTCTCGGTGTGTGTGAAAATCCTCTTTACATGCAGACGTTTATAAGTGATGGTGAACAATTTATGTGAAACATGTTTCTCGGTTTGTTAGAAAAACGTTTCAGTCGGCAAATGTTTATCCGTGTTGGTGTAAAAATCTTCTCTTTTTTTCGCATACATTTTTGTGTCGCTTTTTCGTCGAAAAGGCAATACCTAGGAACCGCTTTGTCCGTCCGTCCTATGGTCCGTCACAAAAAATCTGCTATAAATATGAGATTTCTTAATATTTCTACATGAAACTTGCAAATTATATTGCTTATGAAAACAGGGTCATGATGAATTGTCAAAATCTATATGTCAAGGTCATATTTGACAGATTTTTACTCAAACAGTTTTTGGAACTATTTTTCAGAATAAACCGAAAAGAATTAAAAACTGCATCGAAAACAAGAAATATAAAATAAAAGTATTCGCAAATCCTATATCGATCACGTAAGCGTAAATCTTCAGGATTTCAAAAGTATCAGTGTGAATTGTATTTAAAATCCAACTCAGTATTTTTCGTGATACTTAGGCCTGACATCTTTTTATTTTAATCACAATAAATGAGTGAAAATTAGACACCGTTTACAATTAAATCATTGTGCCATCAATCAGGGTCCAAGATCAAAAAACTAAATTAGGACTAGTTGGTCGCCATTTCAGCCAATCAAATACTTGAGATTTGAGACTGGTCTACATTCTCAAGTTTATGATCTTGGGCCAACACGCTGTAAAGCCTCGGATAGTGTTTGTATTTAGTCTCCATTGGTTAATCGAAAGCACAAAAGGTAAATTACAATAGATTTTATATACCAATCTCCTCGCGGATTGTACATTTAAGCCTTAGTTAATCGAGTATTTAAGTATATAAAATATAAGGAATGCAAAGACGATAATATACCTTAAAAGGTAAACCTATTGTTATTAGCTTTCTTTTTAAAATATAGTTTAAGGTATATTCTAGTAAAACATTTACTATTTTTAAAATCAGCGTAAGTAATCAACTCTTTCGTTATTATTGACAGTGACAGGTAACGTCACCGTTGTGCCTTATGTTTTTTCTAGTACCCCCATCCATATCTTTGGCTCTACGATAGATCATACACTGCAAGATCTTAGTAGCACGAAGTAGATATAATTGTTTCTAGAGACATGGGCATCATCCATCAAAGTTAATGTTGAGAATAAAATATCAGTAATCTGATTGGTTGCAACTTAGCACAGTGTCAGAATTAACCTATGGAAAGCTTGAGTAATCTGAGTTTTATCCAGTCGCAGATCTATAGCAATAAGAAATGCACATGTACATTTATAATTTATTAGGTTATTTAAGCTGGAGTGAACATTAAATTTGAGTCAATGTGTTCATGCAAATTACGCTCTATGAAGCAATTTATCTGAATGGTTGGGAGCCAGGTACCCGTCTGGACCCTGCTATCATGCTGGCAAACCAACGGCCTTCTGTTACTTGCTAAATGGGTTCGCCAATAAAGGTATTGGAGACTCCAACAACGAAGGATTTTGGTTTAAAATTCGTGATTTTACCCCAAATCATATTAATTGTGTTTGCTATTTTTAGATTCGTTGAGTGGTGGACAAAATGAACAACAGTTTAAGAGTATTTATCTGTTTATCGTTGTTGCTCTGCAAAGTTGCATCAGGTATGTGACAGTAGACAAATGAAATTATGTAATAATGAAAAACACTAGTATGTTCGTTTTTTTTATCTCATAATAAGCGAAGAGTATATTTTGTTGGATAAAAATGTTTGATTTCTTACACTTAAAATCTTGTTAAATTTTTCAAGGTAATTGCATTCATGTAAATCTTTATTTGTAAGTCCATCTGCTTATTCTGCGTCCAGTGGCCTTATAATACCATCGACACTTCTTTCATGAACGTTGATATAGTTATTGAATGTATTATACAATTTGTTCGTGGGAGGTTGTCAATGTGTTGTTCCTTTCGTCATTACACCGTCATCGATAAAAAGAACAAAAATGTCAACATGAGTAATATGCTACATACAACAATATGTTATGAGGTCCTTTAAAACAACTTTCAATTATGAAGAGAGAAATCAGCATTTATATTTTTCGTTCTCTCTCTCTCCCTCTCTCTCTCTATCCCCCCTCTCTCTCTCCCCTCTCTCTCTTTCTCTAATTGTAGAAGAACCAGGTCGACAAAAGTGTATGCTATTTCGACTCTAAAAATTGCTGAAAACCAACATAATATTGCTAAGTACCATATTTATAGCATGTTTATACATGCTTGAACACTGTCCAAACTGCATACATGTAATATCTACAATTCATTACATGTTCTGCGTTTATAAAATGTGAGGAGGGTACCTTACGAATTTGGCAAAAGAATTCACAGATTTACATTCGGATAAAGATTTAATAGAAGCATTACGCTTGAAAACAGTTGAAAGGACTTTTTTTTTAAATTTAAAAGTAGACGAAATCCAACATAGCCCTACTTTACTATCTGCGTATGCAGTAAAATCCTTGTCTAGTCCCCCCCCCCCCCCCCCCGGAAATGAACCACTCTCAGGAAAACTATTGTTAATGACCAAAGTTTCAATTTTCATGCTTTATCAAATATGGTTTAATCTTCTATAAAATTGTTTGGCTATACTTTTTGAATACGACAACTCGTCTTTAGTTAAATGTCTTGTATACAATAAAAATATAAATGAAGTTAGAATATTTAAAATCGAATTGCCTACACCATCGGTTTCCCCATAAGACCTGTCTGGTTTGAGATCGGCTAAATGTTTGCTCCACTAGAAATAAAAACGTTGATACAGTTACTGTACTTGCCGTAAAATGGGCACAATCCTGAACGACCATATCGTAACATGTGCCATTATGCGGTAACGATTCAGGTAACGAATTGGTTAAAATACCTGAACCAAAACATCAAGTAACGAATTTTTTCTCATCTTTCTTCACAGTTTCCTGCCAGTGCTCAACCGGATCGTTGTCCCAAACTCTGTCCGCCTTCTCCAGCTCCGAAGCGGCAGTACTCACATCGGAGAACTACCCGTCTTACTATCCCAGGTAAGTCAATATATCGACCTTCTATCCAGCTCCGAAGCGGCAGTACTAACATCGGAGAACTACCCGTCTTACTATCCCAGGTAAGTCAATATATCAACCTTCCATCCGCAATAATCAAATAGCTAGTCCGTAATGTATAAACATTCCGCAATACCATTCGAAATAATCAAATATTCCGTCCGCGGTTAGTAAATATTTACATTCCTATTGATTTCTTCCTTTAAAAAAAATCGGTTCATTTTGCATGAACCGCATGACCCGTAATGACATCAGTAACGTCAAGGCTGTTACTATTGAAAACTGGGAAGGTCTAAAATGCAGAATATTGCGCAGAACGCAGAATGCAGTCTGCAAATTAGGGGTCTAAAATGCAGAACGGATCTGCAGAACGCAGAATGCAGATTATGTATTGGCAATAGGGCATTGGGGTCTAAAGTGCAGAATGCTTCTGTTGAATGCAGAGTGCAGAAAATGCATTTGACACTGCAGAATGCAGAACAATAGTAAAAAATGCAGAAAGGTAAGCAGAATGCAGATCAATATTTGTTTGGTTAGATCATTAAAGCCATAATTATTCAAACCTTACATTATTAAAACTGTAATGTTTTTATTATTAAAACTACAGTTGATTTTTTATATCTGGACAGTCACATGATACCATTATTAATTAAGGCTTATGATAACCCTTTAAGTGCTGAGCACAGTATTGGTCACATTTGTATACACATAGCATCCTGCATTCTTCATAAACAACCAGGGTCTACACTGATGGCCATTCACAAATGAGTACTAAAGAAATATTATGATAGACAATTTTGACTTATTTATCACCAAGAAAATAGACTTCAGGCTTTTAATCTAAATTGTATTATTATCTGACACTCTTTTTGCAATCTCATTACATTCATATATGATAGTTATGAATTTATAATTTTATTATCACCAGAGAAACACAATAAATAAAATGCATGATAAGTAAAAGGACAACACAGATAATTTCAAATAAAAGACAAAAGATACAAGTAGGTCTGAAAAAAAAATGAAATTCAGATAACTAAAGATAAGTTTATGATAATGAGTTAATTTAAGTTTGTTTAATTATTTTAATTAAGGTCACAAAAAACAACAACAAATTACTTAAATTAATATTTAAGAAAATAATGTTTGTTCTTTAAAATACAACTAAATCTATAGATCTTATGGCCTCTATCTGGTAAGTGTCATACCAATAAACTGATAAACTGATAATGTGTCATGGTCACACTTGGTAGGATCTGTGAAAGTGTTGTTTTATGACAGGAAGTCTTAACCTGTTAGATTACTGTGTAGTAATGTTTTCTTTTGTGCCACACGTTTAATAAATTCTGCAAATTAAAATTAAAAAAACAAAAAAAAGTCAATAAAAGTTCATTATTAATTTTGTACTTTTAATTTGAGAGTTAAACACAATTATATTATTTAAATTAGTAGTATATATAAATGTTTGTCTCTTTATTTTTTTTAAAGTTGTTTAAGTTAAATAAGTGACGGTCATAACTTAGTGTAGACCCATATCAGCATATATATCTTCATAGTAAGACTTCATTGTCTGGCCTGCAAACCAATCATTTTATAAAATGACAAAAGGAACAACAATTTGAAGAAGATAATGACTGCACAAATTGCGGAAGTATATGAAAGATATAAATTCTCTTTAATGCAAGATTGAGGATTGATATCAAATCATCGATAAATCACTCAATCATTTAATCATCATCACCTGCAATACCAAAATGATGCTGGTGCTAATGATTGCTTGGGCTCACAGTTAGTCGAGAATGATAATGATCAGGATGTCTTTCAAACATGATGTTACATTCTGTATAGTGTATACCGGGCATTTAGTTTCAGCACCATACTGATCATCATTTGTCAAAAGACACCCCACTCAATCAGTCTATTGTCAAAATTAACCGTTTTAAAAATATATTAAATTATTGAATTATTTTTTCTTAATTTTGACTTTTAAAGATGTCATAGACGTATTATAAATCATTAAAACTGATTGCATTTCACATGTTTATATCTGTAAGGCTTTATGTGGAGTTTCTATATTTTAATATTTCTTAGTTATTTAAAAATTAAAAAAAAACCCAATAAGACATCACTGTTTTGAACTAAATGAAATGCTTAATTTTAATAAAACCTCAACAATTTTTGAAGCATGCACTATACATTGAAAAGGTGTGAATAATTTTGGCTTTAATGATCTAACAAAAGGTTAATCTGCAAATTGTTCTGCATCATTTTTAATTATCATTCTGCTTTTTGCAGTGTCAAATACATTTTCTGCACATTGCATCCTGCAGAACCGTTCTGCATTTTAGACTCCTTGTTCCTATTACCAATACATTATCTGCAATCTGCGTTCTGTAGATTTGTTCTGCATTTTAGACCCCTAATTTGCAGACTGCATTCTGCGTTCTGCAAAATATTCTGCATTTTAGACCTTCCCTTGAAAACTCCCACGTATTACTCCCCCTTTTCACTTAATTCTAATTTTTGAAAGCGTTCGACTTAAGTTTATTTAAAGAAAAAAATGAATAAAATGTAAATATAAGCTTTATGGATTTGCCAGCTCTCGCGTGCACGTCCAATCTTCATGAACCGCACCAAAATAAGAATCATTCCTTAAATATTCAGCCCTTCTATCCGAAATTATCAAATAACTCGTCTGCGGTACAAATTCCGCCCTACTACTCCGCAATAATCAAATAGCTCGTCCGCGGTAAGTAAATATTCCGCCCTACTTTCCAAAAATAATCAAATCAGCGGAAGTTTATCCCCCACTACTTTCCGCAGTTATCAAATAACTCATACGCGGTATTTTCCGTCCTACTATCCGCAATAACTCATCCGCGGTAAGTCAATATTCCGTCCTAAAATGCACCGTATTTAAACCGTTCGTCCGGTCCTCGGTAAGTAAATATTCCGCCCTTCTATCCACAAGAAATAAATAGCTCTTCCGCGGTAATGTGCTTCAAGATAACTGCCTTCATAAATCTTTATTGTAAATGTTCACCATTTTCGGATGTTGATGGTGTTGTATGAGTCGTTATCACCAGTCAGTTAACTCAGATCGAGGCTTTCACTTAAAAATAACCGTAAGAAAGTTTATCAAAGCAATTATCAGATAAACATGTACGAACAGTTTTTACACTTCTATCCTAGGTATCCACACTGTTCGATCAGTGGCTACACCTGTTTAATGCGTCAATGACAATATAACTTTATGCTATTATTTCACCCCCACTGTCACTGTTTTTTTTTTAGAAATCACTACTGCGTTTCTTCCATATCAACGAGTGGGTCCTATAGGGTGCTGTTTTACGTCGACTACGTATACATCGAACGATACTACGATAACCTCAAAATCTATTCCAATTCAAGTAAGAAATCGTTTTAATTTGAAAAGATATCTTCCTAATTAACTATTATGATTAATTTCATACACGTAACAAATGTTCTAACTACACTGATCATAAAGTTTTAATTTATCCTCATAGTATTAATGTAGACTCTTCTAATTTAAAACATTGCGGGAAACATATTTTTTACCTCTTTTAAAGAAATTGAAATTAAAACCTTTCGTTCCTCAATAAACCAAGGTTATTTAAAGGCGGTTTCTCAAAGCATTTAGGATATTTAATTTCTATTTCATAAGAAGAAGTGGAAATGATTTATCTTTTTTTAAAGTTTGAAGTGCAAACTCCGATTCCGTGCAGAGATATTAAAATAATACGACCTGTAGTTATAACATTGGTTTAGCGTAGTTTCATAACTCACTCACCTGTTGTCAGCGATAAATAATTGTTTAAATTAAAAGTTTTGGAAAGTGCTCGAAATTCCGCTCAAAACTTTTGGAAAGTGCTGAAAGTTATGCTACGTGCCGTCAGTGTGCATAAACAGTTTGCCACGAGTTGCTGAATTGAGTTCTAAACGTCAATTCAAATAGCTGTGCTATCACATTCCCATCCAATATTTTGGTACGTGGGAATAAAGAATATACAACATTTTATAGACGATTGGTGTAGTTTCTGATTTCAAAGCGTTATGAATTTGATGTGCATGGTCACACTATGCAAACGGTGTGCACGTAAATTTCATAACGTCGTGAAACTGGAAACCACCACATTCGTCTTTAAATCGAGCATTCATTGCGCTTACTTGGAAGCAACATTGTAGCTTTGCACACTTTAAATAACCCAATTATTTCTCTATTTTTATGAGCCGATTATCCTGTGTTTAAACTAAATAAAAAACAAAATTGTATCTGCTGAAGAAGAATGATATTTCATCAAGGCTGTTGCATGAAAAAATAATTTAAATGTAACACAAGTCCATGGTAAATACTAATCGTGATGTATTCTACGTTGAATAAGGCGATTTCTCAAAACATGTCATGCTAAAAGAGAATAATATTAAGTTTTAGTTTGACGTTGAAATGAAAGATCTTGTGACAACCGACTCTGGTTTAGGATATAAGTTTGTTTTAAACTATTGGTATTTAGTAGAAATCATAAGGCATCCTTTGATTTTTTGTTTTCTATTAAGATTGTTTTTCTTTAGTCAGTTTGTTTTCATTCGAAGTTCATCCTTGGCAAAATATTAACAAATTAATTTCCAAGCTGATAGGCCCTTGAATTGTTTCAAAGCCTATTTGTGGTCTTGCTATTATTAATTAAAAATGCGTTATTCATTTTATATTTGCCAGACTGTAATTAAAATTATTTCCAATGCTCAGTTATATTTTTTTATCCAAACGGCACATTGTTAGCACATAATATACCGCAATATTCAGGCTAAACTTTCACTTTCAGTTTTAAAATACCACTCGGACTCCGAATTGGCGCCTTACGTGGATATCAGCTCAGGATCCAGCTTAGATGTGTATTTCAGAACAGACTCATCTATTGAATACGGAGGGTTTCACCTACATTACATTGCTGTAGATTGGGACAATAACCGTAAGAATTAACACACATCATTTAACGTGGTAACTTATTGCAGGATAATAGGACGACTACCATAAGAAAACAGCAAACATCACTGGACGTGTTAAAGTAGTTGTTTTAGACCTCGACGAAAACCGTAAGAATTTATGCAAATTACAAAACGCGGAATTTATCTGCAATACAATAAGTCCAGTGTCAAATTCCGTATATAAATAGTACTTGGTTTAAGAAAAAACTAATTAAGTGATCGTTTTAATGATGCAAAACTTACCATGATGGGTTTGAAAAAATACAACACTTATGTAAGTTTATCGCCCAGCACGCTCAAAACACGAAATTTTAATCAGGTAGGCTGTCAGAATTTCCCAAAATTGTCTGAAATCTGATGTAACATTACCTTATTTTTTCTAGGCAGGTAATATTTTTTAAATTACCCGGCCCTTCCCATTTTCCACCAAATTCATTTTCTCTACTTTAAATTTGTAGCTGCCTGTGGAAGAAGCAGCACCGCATCGTCTACACAAAAGCAGCTGATATACATATCCGACTTGCAACAGTAGGTTCGCTTGATTTTTTTATAAAGTGTTTTTCTTTCTCCGAGGCTTTTATATGGGTTATACCGTTCGCTTACAAATCGTATTGTTATTAAAAATTATGTCATTCTTTATAGTTGATTTGAAATCATATATTCTGTATATATATGTAATAGTCATAAATAGCACAATACAGTTAATTCACACTGATATACTATTTCTCGTACTACTTCATGTACGTGATATGATTTCTTGATAAATGTTCTTGTTTATTTAAGCTCCGCCTGTACATGGACAATATCATCTTCAGACTACGTAGAAATCTATATGCCAATACTGAACGGCAACGTACAGATCATCGAGTCAGGTACGCGAGGTTGTCGAACGTTTGGTGTTTCTTTTATTAGCTTCACCAACAACTAGTCTGGAGGTTATAAAGCTGAGATTGGAAACCAGTCTCAAATCTCAAGCATCTGATTGGCTGAAATGGCGACTGGTCGCCATTTCAACCAATCAGATGCTTGAGATTTGAGACTGGTTTCCATGCTCAGTTTTATAACCTTGGGCACTGATCCCATCATCAGAAACTTTTAAATTCAAAACATTAAATTTTTCTGTGAATGCAATGTTCAGGCGTTTTCAGGTGCAAGTCCGATTATCTTTAATAATTAAATTGTTTACGGATAAATATAATGTAACTTTTAATGTTTGTATTTTTGCTTCCCTCAAACATGCGCCAAAGATAAAACTGAGAACAATTTTTAACCGGAAGAAATATAATCTTGTCCTGTTTGATAAGTAGCAATCTAATTTGAAAATTTATATAAAAAGTAAAATATGCATATCAGGAATGTCCACATCCACAACACACAGCCTCCGACGCAGCCAAAAAAAAAATAGAGAGGTGATGAGAGCATGTTTATACAACGATAATTTAAAAAAAAATAACGCTATACTCTTTTTATGGTCTTGGACTTTTGGAGAATTTATTGATCCCCATAGAGATCATTAATCTCTTTTTTTATTTCTTATAGGAGCGACACAATCGTATTATACACAAAACCTTACATATACCAGTACAACTAACACCATCCAAGTTAAGGGAACTTCTGGCAGTGATTTTGTCATATTGTACAAAGAAGTCTCGAGCGGAACAGGTGAGAACATGCATTTATATTACTTTTTCTTTGAAGTACCCAGCTGAATCATCTGTTATTATAATTTTACCCGAAAGATAGACAAATGACGTACTAATACTAATATGTCCTCTAACTGCCAATGGGTTTACCCAATCATCTCATATTTCTACGTTTCCGCCCCCTTTTTATTACCGCTACATAACTTTTTTCTCAACCCTCATCTCCTTTGTCATCGTACATATCAATTACATATCATGTTTCGGGCACCTACATCTTTTTATTTCTTCCATGATTCCTTTTCCTATCTCTTCATGTCTTTCTCAATTTTTTCTTCTACCTAATCTTATCTCTACATTGCCTCCAACTACCCATTCTTATCCATCACATGATTCCACCCTCAATCTCTTCTTTTCCTTCCAAACATTACTCCTTCTACCTCTACCTCGTATTGTCACACATGTGTTTCGTATTGTCTCATTTATTATTCTTTTTTAACATCTAGTCCAATCATATGTCACAATTTTTAGCTCTTCTAATTTCTCAAATTAATTTTAACCTACATCATCTTGGCCCCCATGTTAGTCCTTCAACCCTTCTAGTCTCTCTCGGGATTCTTACTCCTACTTAACCTTATCCCTCGGATCATTCCTCCTTCAATCCCTTATCTCTCTTAGGTTTCTTCCACACATTCCGTAATGTCCTTCCTATGTTCCCTTTAATTGTTCTTGTCTCTCTCCTGTTTCTTTCTTCTCAATCGTCTTGCCTCTATTATTTTTTCCTTCTTCAAGCACTTTAAGTCTTCTTCATGCTTCTTAAGCCTTACAAAGTCGTTTTCGTTCATTGCTTTCTCCTCAAACCTCTTCTGTTACTCTCTCATATTTTTTCCCCTACCTCATACGGTCCTACTTTATTTCCGCCTGCTTGCTTAACTTTTTACTCTCATGTATCTATCCGTAAACATTGTATTGTATCTACAAATTTCCACTTTCCCTTTTCTAGTACCCTATCATATTTTCTCTCATTATCTATTTTATCGTAACTTATGTTTAAAAGTACACAGTACATTCTCATGCCCTTCCCATGGATCCTTCCTACTAACTCGGCATGTCCCTCTCATAATTTTTCTAACTTTAACTTTTTGGGTTTCCCAGGTTTCATCCTTTAATCGTCTTCGTATGTTTCAGCAATCTACCTCTTTTTGTTTTATCTCGTGTTTCAACATTCTTCATCGTATTGCCTATTTTATTTAACTCCAGACACCTCTAGTTCCTCTTAATGTCCCAAGTACCTTGTAGTTCGTCATAATTTTTCTGTCCACTACCGCCCTGCTTTAGTCTCTTCCCAACTTTCTTTTTCTACTTTTTAATCTGCCTTTGTCTTCTCTCAAGCTTGTACTGATCATCTTAAAACATTTTCCATCTGTATTCTTATCTCTTCTTTTACCACCATCTCCTTCTGATGCCTATTTCTTCTCATCCACCTCCTCTTTCTCTTCCTCTATCAGTTTTCTTATTTTACTGAGCCTTCTCTGTATTCTCTTTCTCGTCTACCTTCTTCTTTGAATACTTATTCTCGCATTCTCTTTCCTGTAATAATTTCGCTAAATCTCAATCGACTCAAATTTTTGTACTTGTCATAACAACACCAAAATGTTCGAATTTTCATACATGTATAAGATAACTTTAAAGAAGCCATTATTTTTTACAAGATAAAACATTTTTTATTTAATTTTAGGTGCAACAACAAACATCTCGGCTGCAGCATCATCGTTGACAAGTTCAATATGTGACATCGCAACTGCAACTTCTACGACATCTGAGCAATATATAAAGTCACCGAACTATCCTGGTGCATATCCAAAGTAAGTCTAACGATAAATATGATTTCGTCAAAATCTTTGACAAAAGAAGGGTTTAGATTAATATTTTGTTTAACCTATAGTTTATTATCTTGATTTATCATGCTTGTTGTTTTGCATTAAAAACCTGATGCAAATGTTTTTTATTTTCATCTGTCTGTTTGAATCACCCCTTAGTTAAAAAAGAGACTGTAGTATATAAGGTCAGAAATATGATATGTTTTGCATCAAATGATAAGGTCTATTGATTTTTAAAAAATATAATTTTGTTTTAGCAACCTGTGGTGTACAGTGCGTATAGATGCTGACGATCCGACCATGTCGATATCTCTGTCGATCATCGATTTAGAAGCATTTTCAGACGATACTCTAGCTATTTTTGATGGTAAAAGTGACATTTTACACACATATATATTTGTCTATGTTTACTTGCAACAATTTTATGTTAAACTTTATTTTAGAGATATAAAAGATTATGATTTATAAGATTTGACTATTTGGTAAAAAAATACACATTCTTTCTATTTAAGGATTGAATAAAATCAATTTTGTCTTTTCACCGGTGGTAGCGGTTTTTTATTATAATCGCATTACGGCGAATGTTTAAATGTTTAGAAAAAAAAGAGAACCAACTTCACATACCTATATGTAATGATTAACAAAATAAGACATGATACTTCAGGACCCACTGATGATTATAACCTTATCAGCGGTTGGATATCGACGGGTTCAAACTTGAATAGTTCTGGATCCAGTGTTTACCTTCGCTTCTCAACAAACTATTACGGACAAAACCGGGGATTCTATCTGTCGTATAAAAATATTGTGCGTGGTAAGTTGTTTCAGTAGTTTTAGATGCGTTTATGTAAAGTCCTTCAATGTCTTTTGCATTATGTGTTTGTGTGATCTTTCATGCAACATTGTTGTGTAGTGGGTGTAGTTTGGAGTCAGTTTTCTCGGCAATTTGTACTTGTTTGTTCATATTGGACACGTTTGCGGTTGGTCCAGCCTAGAACCTGTTTAGAAACCCCCTGTGGCTTGATGTTTTGCCACTGATCGTTTCAAGATGGTAAACCTCAATCTTTCTTAACATGCCTTTTCCTGATATGCTTATACGAATATTTAAACGATTGTTTTGTTTACTTTAAATGCCTATATTTAATGGGAGCGTTTTAAAAAGTACTAAAATATATTACGCGACAGAACTTTTCTGGCACTTATGCCTTAAAACATATTTTTTTTTATTCTTGATGAGAGTTTTATCGAAAAACACAGAATCTAAAATAATAAATTTAAGGCAGTCTTATATTGTGTTTTGCTGATTGGCAGTCTTTCATAAACGATTAATTAAATGTGAACCAAATGTTACTACGTAACACCATGTTCTCCGCTAGCAAAGCCATATATATATATAATTTAATTAATTTTAATGAAACCAGGCTTTTAGTCCTGATCAAGAATATTTCTTGACCATTTGGCTACAGCCGACAGAATGATCTCCATTAATTTTCAGTGGTTCCTGTATGTACACAGAATTACGTATTAGATGGTAACGTAACAGCTACCAGCGCCGTCCAGATATTAACGTCACTAAATTACCCTAACGATTACGTCAAGTACGGTTCATGGATTATACTTTTCTTAATATGTCTTATCTCCTGGTTCGGTGTTTCTTTAAAGGCGGCTGTGCATTCTTTACTGACATGGGCATTTGCCGTTAATTCGTGAACGAACAGACTACCTACTTGTCTTTTCATGGAATATTCAACAGCAACTTACCAGACCTTGCAATGTTGAGCCGTAATATTGAAGTCCATATAATACAGTCTACAAAAGCAAATAGTGTAGCAAAAGATAGCAATGATATGATGTATATAATATTTTCTGATTGTAAGATATTGTAAACTCATCAAATGTTACTTTTAATGTGGGAATTAGAGTTAAATGGAGAATATGTATTGTTGTTATTTAGTTTTGATATGCAAAAACAACATAATCAAGTGAGGTTTCTTTATTTCATTTTCACATTTGATTAACACACTTTTGATTAAAAGAGAGTACAGGCTTAAAAGAGAGGTTTGATTGAGGTTATAGAACTCTTTGTAGATATAAAAGCGATTGTAAAACAGTAATACAGCCTGCGCATTTGGTACTTGCACGTGAAATCATGACAACAAATCCTGCACTGTGCATTAAAAAAAAATTCTTTGATACTCGATGTTTAACAATGTTTCTCTTTGTGTTTTTTTAGCGACGCCGATGTCTATTACCTTATAGTTAAACCAAATGAAACGGCGAGACTAGTTCTAGACTTCCGGGAGTTCCGAGTCGAGTACGCACTCAACTGTAGGTGGGACTACTTGTCCATTTATGACGGTAAGAGAATTCTCAGTGTATAAATTCTGGTGTATCCCATCGACTTGCGGAAAAGTGGCAGAAAAATGATTTCATTAAGGCGGAGTTACTACCTTTTTGTTTGAATATAGACACTGGACGGTAATATGACAACACGTCAAGTCATAAACAAGTTCAGAAACTACATGTAGCATCTATTCGTGTGGATTCATAATTGTGACAGGGTCACCCTCCGGGAGAATTTCGATAATTATGGCGTAATCCTGTGACGATATTTTAATGCGGGGATGGGTTCTTAAGGGCTGTTTAGTAAAGAAACAACAATGAACATTTGATATAAGCAAGTACATTAGTAAGGAACGCATACAGTAACTTTGGCTGAATTGAATAAAATATCAGATTCATGTTGATTCAGCCGCGAACTAGAGGCAGCTAAGCACCTGAAGTTGAAATTGTACTTAAAACAAATTTATTTGCATAGTGATATCTCAAGAACATAGGAGCTTATTAAATTTAAATATGAATACTTAATTGCCATGATTGAACATTGTTTTAAAGAGAATTTCACCAAAGTGAATGGTAGAAAACAAACGTTCTTTAAAACTTTACCTCTACCTATTATATAGATAGTTTATGCTTAAATCCTATAAACAAGCACAAGCCAATGATGAATTGCGGCACGCCACGGTCAAATTGTTGAGATTTTAGTTGATATTTGTTTGGAAATTTTGTGAAATTATGAGATTCTGTAACGAATTTCGATTAGGCATGTCAACGGATATCCAAATATACATTGAGACACCTTATTTTGACAACATAATGTTATTTTTATTAATTAATGTTATGATTCCAATAGCAAACTCGCTTGTTGAAAAGCACTACGTTTTGAGATTAACATCTTTTGTACCAGGAAACACTTTCACCGAAACTTTGATGATATGAATCACGTAAATTTACTTTTTACTGAATATACTGAATTTAACCATGTTTTACTTCGTTTGATAGGGGCTTGCACGAATGATCCCCTCCTGGCGACTATCTGCGGCTATACTCCCAGCATGTTTGAAGACTCCACGGGACTTTATATTTTGCTTCACTTTCACACAGACTCATCAGTGACTCACACCGGATGGTCATTGGCATTTTACCTCGGTAAGACGACCGTAAATTATTAAGATGTGATATTGTTTGCTGATTGTTATAAGTTTGTTCCTTACGAATTCGTTCTATTTTAAATCTTTTTAGGGAGGCATGTGTTGTTGGCTACTGTAAGAAATTGTAGGTGTTAGTGCTGTATGGTTTAATGTATTCACTTCACAAGTTGAGAAAGATCAATATATCAAGGTGACAACGATGGAAATTTACCAGAAACCGAATAAGTAAATTACTTTGTAATAAAGGACGCCATTAGTGTTAATAATTAATGTTTGTTCCGAAAAGTGCGAGAAAATGATAAATAAATAGTTTCACGTAGTATTTTATATTTTAATAAATAAGTGATTTGATATTGGCCCTGTTATTTGTCCGAGGGCAGTTGTATAGGCCCGAGGCCGAAGGCCGAGTGCTAATACGACTGACCCGAGGACAAATAACAGGGTCAATATCAAATCACTTATTTATTGACAATTTTATTAAATAACCACAAGTATTTGATCCAAGTCACAAAATGCTTGAGTTTTTGTGAAATCTTCACGTTGTAAATTTATAACACGTTCAGTTTTAGACTCTTACTCAGTCGTTATCAGTAAATAAATGTCAACCAATTCCTGTTTGAAAACTAAGTATATTTTATTACGCAAAATCTTTGCGTCGACAAATAGACCGAGTTAAAACAAAATTGCTGCCATTTCATAGAGTTTCTTGCTGAAATCTTTATCACGTTTTCGGCCCTGCTTTATTAGCCAATCAAATTGCTTCTAATGCGGGCTTTATATCTATAACACTTTTCGGCCCGGGGCCGACAAAGTGTTATTGATAATGGCCCTGTTATAAAGCAGGCCGTCGTGTTATTGAACGTGGCAGTGTCTTTTTTATAGGGCTAATAACGTATAGTTATTTAATAAAGAAAAATAAACTTAAATTATCTTAAAACTAACAATAAAGTTTTGGTCATTAAGTGCCTTGTTGGACGGTCATCCAATAAATAACGATAATTTTGATATTTTTTAACAAATTCTTACCTGAAAATGTGTCTTAATTCCTTCAACTTAACATCACTGCTCTCTAGGAATCATTCAGATTGTTGCGAAAAAATCTCAGAGTTGATTCATCTTTGTCTGGCCACTCCCGATTCAAGGTCATCTAGAGTCCTCACCATCACCGCTTAATGGAAGAATGCCTTACATGTATCATGCATTTTCAGAAACGTTGCTTTCAGTATATATTTACTCTTCTTTCAAATCACTGGCAGTGTGATTTTAAAAGAACATACTGTAACATTTCTGATTTAATCTGACCCTTTAGAAAACGGTATAATTTTAATAGTCAATTTTTATTACATGCGAAATTCATCATCTTTAAATAACCTTGCTTCTTCTGAATTTGATCGGCCTTGATAAAGCAGCTGTGTGCCATTTAGGTTACTGTATTTTTATTTTGTCTTCAAACTTCTGATCCATGTTATCACTTTCAGAAAGTGTTCTCTCCCGTTTTCATACCTTTTCAAAAAGATGTTTGCAACCGCCACGCGCGTTCTTTTTTATCTTCCACGTGCGGTTATGATTAAAAAACTGTTTTCTACAATTACATTTCGTTGTGTATAAAATAATTTTGAAACAATCAAAACAGCGCCTACCTTGTTTAACTTAATTTAAATGCAAGTGCGCTGTTCTGGTCATGGACTAAGACAAGTCAAATGATGTGCACCTGACGTAATCTATTTATAGCTCAAAAGATATGCTATGTTTTTGCATTCTATCAATAGTCTTTTTTGAGATGTCGGGCAATTCTCGCAAATTATTGAATTGCCCTCGTAGAAACTTTTAATTTCGCGCCTTATACTTGCACGACTTTTCTAGTAATAAGGACTATATCATTTAAATGTACATTGTATTTCAACGGCGAAATCATCCATGGTAATTTTATGGTGGGTAAAAAAATCGCGCATTAGTTCATTCAGTTTCTTTTCTGATTTTTGTGTCAAAAGTAGTCTATTATGCATTTGGTTTCAGATGTTTGATTTCTCTACTTTATAGGGAACTATCAAGACCCTGAGTCTTCCTCCTCGGCCGAAGAGTCTTCTAGCATACCGTACTACATTTATCTAATCATTGGCATAGTTGTCATCGTTATCGTCTCTACGATTATACTTATCTGCTTTGTCTGTCGAGCTAAAGGCCGGGTATTCCCCGGTTCCACAATCAACCCTCCTATGAAAAAGAGAACCACCCATGACCTATTAGCAGAACTTGCCAGCAAATATGAAACGACAGAAACTGAGAAAAAAACCAAAATAAAGAGAAAAGGAAACAATTCATATATCCATCCACAGCTCAGTGCTCCAGGGCCTAACGTAAAGATCTTTACAGGGGATGGGCAAACGCCTAATCCGCCTCTCGGACAAACAGCTTTTGGAAAGATGTTTCGTGGAATGGATAATCCCGTTTATCAACCGGAATTTATTGGAGCCGGCAGCATTATGCCAAACGAACAGATTGCTCCAATGTTAACTCCTCAGTCGAAAAATGTCCCTCAAGCTCCAATGCCCGACTTGTCAAGCTCGTCTCATATTCCTCCTCCATTTCCATATAAAACCCCCGCAGAAGCTAGAAGTGAAGGGACTTACCGATTGTAATTGATAATTCAGATGTTAGATGTAGTGTAACAAACATTTTAGATGTAAACCGGTTGATGTTATAATATGGTGAACACGTTATTAAACATTTTTTCTTTAATTAACTTGATGATTTTTTGAATTAGATCCATATCTTGCTTATTCTTTTTCGGACAGAACAGGAATATTATTAACCCAACCGTTGCCGTTTATCCGTCCGTCGTTTACAAACGAAGGTTGATAACAATAGCTCACACTTAATCGATTCTTAGTCAGGTAAGCTAAAGGTTGACATTTATATAAAACTATTATGTCATATGGTACTTTTGGTAATTTTGAAAATGAAATGAAACACCCTGTATGTTAGGTACAGTCTATGTGTAAGAATCACATAACAGACATTTTTTTTTCCTTCTGACAGTATTTTGTTCGAGTTTTAAAAAGTCACACTAATAGGATAAAAGCTATTGTAGTCTTGGCTGAAAGTTTTAAAACTGAGCATGGAAACCAGTCTCAAATCTCAAGCATCTGATTGACTGAAAAGGCGACTGGGCACTGGATTACCTTCCTCTTAATAGCTGTACGAAGTCGGCTATTGTTTCGTTTTCTTGGGAAAAAAACAACACTTAGGTTGGGGAACTCGTGCAGCACAAGATATACAGAGGTACAGTGTTCCTTTTGTAAGACAACTGGAACCTGTGTCCCATGACTACTACAATGCCAGTTTTAATATTCTTGAGCAACATGACTGGAACCAATCCCTAGGTGGAAGACCACCACAGGGTCATCATCAGACATGTGAAAGGATCTCATGTATGCCAGGTGTAATTTGTTGTGTTTGAAGGTCGCGGTATTACACATATAAAATTTTCAGTAAATAAACACACTTGGCAATTTGAGATATAGCTGAATTAATTAAGTATGTCATTGTTAGTTGTGTCATTTCGCCTTTATTTATGGCATCTGGTGTAAGTTAAAAAGTCTTTCCATGAGTGACAAAACTGAATTGTCTTAATTGTCTTGAAAATGTAACTGCAAAAATGTAGTGGTTTTGGGTGGAAATGATTTTATACTAAATGATTATTTGGAACTAATAAAATAACTTCAGAAATAATTGAGTGAACGCATTGAAACGTGTGAAACAACTCAATGTATTTAAACATGAGCAGTCGCCTAAAACGAACTCTGGGTTAAATGAAGGGATGCGATGTATAATTCATTTTCTCACTGCGATATCGATAATCACTACATTATGGTTACTATCAAGTCAAACTAATAACATTAATGCGCAAAAGAATTTAAACAGAGGCTAGCGTTCATTATTGATCACGTTAATTAAATAAATAGTAAAAAACAATAAATGAATGAATGACTAAATAAATAAAAAAATAAAAAAAATAAATAAATAAACAACAAAAAATAAAATAAAATCCATCAATCAATCAATCTGCGTTCTCAAGCCGCTGATGAGGTTAGCCTGAAACATTTATGTACAGATAGGGACAAACATCATATAAATATTAAAAATCAAATGGACATAGCCGGCCGGAAAGCTACAATCTTGTAAGAATAAGCTGAAGAATTTTTCCATGGTGCTTTTTGTAAAATGTTCTAGTGCGCTCAGTGTATGATCGTACATGGATCCAAAAGCATGTGTAGTATTTTGGTACAGAACTCTAGAATTTCCACAGTGACATAATGTCACAGTTCACTGACCACTCGAGTGTCCCCATGGTGATTTTCAATGTGATTTATGGTCTGATTACATAATCAAATCACCATAGACCACTCTTGTGTCTCAGTGTGATTTCATAATGGGTCCAGTGATTTATGATCCTTCATGTGACATGTATAATTTGTTAATGCTTTAATATAATTTCCTGTTTGATACTAAATTTTATTTTAACTTAAAATAAACTGCATCTCATGGCTGACATGATTTACTTCAAAATTCAACTGCATTAAGTGGAATAAATAACAGAATACTTTTCAATGTTCTGAGGAATATAGGATGGTGACAAAAGAGTAAAAGTAGGTTACAAACGAAACTGTTGGCGCAGAGGTGCACATTTAAGGCCATTTATGTGTTTGACACGTTAAAATTAATTTGTTTGTAAATTGAAATGAATTTTCTACTCACTATCTATGTATTATCTTATACTAAAACCTAGTCAGTATGTGCAATGGATTCTAATTTAAGAATTTAAAATTTCAAAATTGAATAGTTGCCAAGAATAGTTTTGGACCATATAATGGACTGGAAAAATTTGTCAAGCTGTAGCCTGGAACTCGGTGGCAGTGGAGAGACCTCTTTCCTCCAAACGTTATGATCAGCATCTACAGATCACATTTACTGGCTACAGCACATAACTTTATAGGTTGCCTCGACAAATTTACAGGAAAACCAATAAACCATTAGCACTGAGTCAGTATAATCTAGCTATTGTGGGAAGAAGAAAACCGATTTTTCAAGACTGACCAAGTCAAGTGTCTCACTGTCTGACGTTGAACTCGTACTTCAAAAGATCATGAAGATTATTCATTTTAAACGATTTCCAAATGGTTATTTAGTCTTCGCTTCATTTATGTAAATTTTCATAGTCCATCCGGCTAATTAATGATATTAGGATCCTATGTTACCTTAAAAAATGCACTTAAAAGTACTTTATCCACTGTCGTCCATTTTGATATTTTGACGTATGTGCGTTAAAAAACACGCGACCGGAACTACCTATATTAGACTGCCTCACGGTTTTCCAAATTCGTACGACCGATCGTAGTTTAAGTGCAGTCAGCAAATCTGCGATGGGGTTAGTGAAACGGGTGTCTGTAAATCGCAGATGAGATTGCAGATTGAAGTCGCAGCGTACGATACGATCCGATCGGGAATAATTGATAAAACGATCCCCAGAATCGGAAAAAAAATTCTGTATGGTGTAGCATTATTTGGTATGGTATGCAGTATGGCGTGGTATGTGGTATAGTGTGGGATGTGGTATTGGGTGGCATGTGGTAAGGTGTGGTATGTGGTGTGGTTTGTGCTGTGGTATGTGGTGTGGTGTGGTGTGGTAGGTGTTATGGTGTGGTATGTGGTTTGGTTTGGTCGAGTGTAGTATGTAGTTTAGCATATAGTATGTTGTGTTATAGTATGTGGTATGATGTGGTGAAGTATGTGGTATGATGTGGAAAAGTATTTGGTATGATGTGGTATGTGGTATGGTATATGGTGTGGTGTGGTGTAGTATGTGGTATATTGAGGTATTGTATGTAGTATGGTGTGGTATAGTATGTGGTATGTTGTATGGTGTGGTATGTGGCATGGTTTGTGGTATGTTGTGCGGTGTGGTTTAGCATGTATTTTATTGTGGTTGAGTATGTAGTGTAATGAGGTAAAGTATGTGGTGTAGAGTGGTATAGCATGTGGTATGGTGTGGTATAGCATGTGGTATGGTGTATTATGTGGTATGTTGTGGTATGGTATGGTATTCTTTATATAATGGCGTTGTATAGTATGATATTGTATATAGTATGGTACACAATACAGAGTATGGTATGGTAGGAGGTGGAAGGTACAGCATCAAGATACCATTGACCCTGCATCCCCTCTACCTAAACCACACCCCACCCCACAACCACTCAACAATCTTTACCAAAGTATGTAAAGTTCATCTTTATTATACCTTTTCTATAGCATAACATAAGAAAGGAACTAGCATGCAAACTTTAACCATATTTTTAAGTGTTAAATTCTTAGTGAAATATGGCAAAAATAAATAAAAAAGCATGGTAGAGTAATGGGTTTTTGAACATCAACCTGATGTATGATAAAATAAAGGTTTACAAACTTTCAAGGCTGTAGTTTTATAGTATGAAAGTTATGTTACCAGTTTGCACGCATACTTTAACCTTAATTTCTAAGTCAAAAAAGGGCCATAATTTTGACAAAATGGAAGTTAGAGTTATGATTCTTGGCTTACACACTCGGGATGTGATGATAAACAAATGTAAATTTTTCTAGCGCTGTTGTGTAAGTAGTATGGAAGTTGTGTTTGTACACTAGCTTGCATGCAAATTTTATCATGAACTTCTAAGTCGAAGAAGGGTTATAATTTGATAAAACTCAGAGTTAGAGTTATTCTTCTTGGCATACATACTCTGGGTCATGATAGTGAACAAGTGTCTTAAGTGTCAAAACTATAGTACTAGAAGTACACTTAACAACTTTACTAGGTATACACCTTCATAGTGGGGCATTACTGGTTTGATAATTGAGCTATTGATCTAAAAATTTCAATAAAACATGCAATGAATACTAACTTATTTAAACATTTTTCAAAATGACATACTAATGACTGCTCACAATCGTCTAGAATACTGACACCCACAGAATACAAATTCACAAAATCAGTTGATAACGCGTATGGCCATCTTTAGCTCTTAACGGTTAAGACGCGAAAATATTGTTGATCGGTTATCGTGGTGGATCAGTTATAATGCTGTGGGCTGTGGTGACGATGCATTAGAGGACTGTATCAGCTTTGATCCAAGGGAACTTAAATTCTGAAGAATATCAGCAACAAGTCCTTGTTCCTGTTGTTCTTCCATGTCTTCAAGCACATAGTTGCATGCAGTTAATGCTTGATGATGCACCGTGTCATCGTTCGACGAACACTAGACCTTTTCTTGAGGTGAACTCTGTCAGAATGTTTCAATGTTGCGCTAGAACTCTGGATCTTTATCCAATTGAAAATAGGTGGTCTGATCTCGAAAGAGGCGCACAAAACAGGCTGGACCAACCTTCCAATATTCTCCAACTTGAAAATGTGCTTCTTCAGAAATGGGATTAAGATTCTCCAAAGGAGTCATTCAGAACTGTATAAGCTCAATAAAATCAATGTGTCTTGCAGTTATAGGCGCTGTTCACTGATGTGAATTTATATTCTGTGGGTGCCAGTACTCTAAATGGTTGTGAGCAGTCAGTTGTCTGTCATGTTGAAAAAAATGTTTTAACTTTAACCTAAAATTCTAAGTCGAAAAAGTGCCATAATTTGATCAAAATGAAAGTAAGAGTTATGGTTCTTTGCATACACACTCGGAATATGATGATGGATAAGTATGCCAAGTTTTAAGCAAGCTATCGCTATAGTTGTTTTAAAGATATAAGTAGGTTGCATTCAAACTTTAACCAAAGCGGGACAGCGACGCCGACTACGACGCCGACGCAGGCGACAAAGTGATTACAATAGCTCGACATATTCTTCGAATAGATGAGCTTACAATGGAAACGCATTGCCACACTTATCAAGAGAAGTTTAAACAGAAATGGAAATGAATATGAAGGTTACTTGTTAATTTGTAAACAGTGATAGTGAAAATATGATTTTACTGCGTTTATACACCAATGCGGTTTATCAATCCGATGGGCGTCATAAAATCATGCCTAGTTGCACTTGAAACGCATGTGTAATCATAATGTATAAATTATATAGCCTTCGTATTTGACTTGTTTGCGTTTATATAGGTCATTTTTGTGTAACACATGTTTCTTGCGGGTTAAACTATATTTACGTCTGGCTTTTTCACACTACGGCCCAGTCAAGCAGGAAAGGACTCAGATTTAATCGACATCATTAATATTGTATTCGTTCTCTACAAAATTGTTTATTTCATTATAAAAAAACTCAATTGATAAATATTTATAAAGATAAACATTATTTGGGTTGCATTCATTTAGACAGTCGTCACTGCAGCCACAAACTTAAACATTATTCGGGTTGCATTCATCCAGAGAGCCTCTGCAACCGCACATTCATTCAGGTGTTGGGATAGAATTCGCAAAGCGTCACCTGCGTGCTCTTTGAAAAACAAATCTGTTCATTTGGATTAAATAGTAAAATATACAATTGAAATACATAGTTATCGGAGTATTATTTTCTTAGACTTATTTAGAAATTAATTTGTCCGGACTTTTCAACATGTTTATTATACCGATATATTTCTGTGCAGTGTTTTTGTCAGTAAATTGCCAACCATTTGACTTACAAGACATTCAACATGTTAGACGTCTTAAGGAATATCTCTTCAACAGAACCCGATATGACAAGAACGTAGTTCCAAGATTAAATCAATCAGAGCCAGTTGGTGAGTAAAAATTTAGATGGATTTTTCTTACAATATTTTAAGTTAAAACATTCCTCGGACCACACAAATGTTTAATGCACACGTTCTCTTCCATTAACAAATACCTTTTTTGTACTTTAAATTTGATTAAATTTAATCGATTGTACGTTCGTTGTACGTACATGTATAATCATCAAATATTTTTCGAGAAAAGATGTTTAAATAATGATATAATTTTATTTAAAAATCATGCAAAATATCAGTCAATTAAAATATTTTATTCAACAATTGCAGTATATAAAGTGATATCGTGTACCGAAATGTATAAATATCTGCTATCCCCAACAGGTTTTTTTTTAAAAAGAATTATGTCATCTAATCGTAGTTAAAACGATCATTAAAAATATGAGATTAGTGATTTTATATTTATTTCACTCACGATATTCAATTCAGGAGACGTTTTAACAATAATCAGCAAAAACAACATGTGATTTTTAGCAGATTTTAACAAACTATTTCCCATTCATTTCTTTATGTTCATATTTCAGAGGTAAACGTACATTTGGCGCTGCTGTCAATTGACGGTTTGGACGAAGCTGCCGAGACTTTTAAAGCTACAGGATACTTAAACATATGGTGGAAGGACGATTTGCTAACTTGGAATGCTACAGACTTTGGTGATTTTTATCACTCCTACTTTCCGCAGGTTAAGAAAGTTGGTTGCATATTACAATCTTTTTCGTCAAATCATTACAAGACCTGCCTCGATATACAAATGTATATAGTATTTGCTAAAGTTTATCCTGTTCAAAAATTGTCCCGTTGGGTGGAATTATACTGGTACCAGACAATTTTATTCACTTTAGATACTTGGATGTTTTATTTAATGTATTGTTATCATTGCAATCACCAGACTATCTCAGATTGTTTTTATTTATAAGATCTTAAAAGGTTTGGAAGCGAGTCATATTTGGTTGCGCGTTTTGGATGCCAGAGCTGAAAACACAACAATAGTTAATTTATCTTTCTTTCGAAGCCACCAGAATTTTTCGAAATCTTTTGTGGTAATGAACAAACCAGATTTTGTCTTGGCTGCACAATATAAACGCCGAATCTTTTTATTGAGCTTCTTTATGGAAATGTGTATTCGGTGAGACACATACATCTTGCTTATTTACCTGAAGCAAACTATTACGATGTTGCTTTACCCTTTACTCCATGGGATATGGCTGTTATCCCACAAGCGAACAGTGTAGATCCAGATCCACACTATTCGCTATTGATTAATTAAGTTAGTTCTAAACAAGAAGCGAACAAAATAGATCCTGATCAGATGGCAGGTATATACCTGCTGATCTTGATTTTTTGACTTTTCGAACATTCGATTAAACTTCTACTAAGGGCATTCATTTGTGGCACGCGATGCCCTAAAGCACCCACTGAGAGAAATAATTAATGATATTTACTATAAAGTGCAGTAAGTTCTGTCTATGAATAGTAAATAATTCATGTTATAGCCAATGTTTAGCTTTTGGGGACAAATATTAAGTAAAACTGGGCATAACTCTGTCAAAGTGACATCGACCTAATGATTTTGGCATCTTCACGACTGCTGTCATTAGCAATGTAGTTTGAAAGTTTGATAAAAAATATATAGAAATATGGCAAAGTTATTGCTTACGTCATGTTTCGTGAGGGACAGACTGACGATTTCTTTTTATTGTCATTATTTTTTTCGAAAAATGAACAACATTCTCTTCTTTGCGAAAGGCTGATGTTTGGAAACCTGACATGGCTTTGATGAATTCATACACAATTGACAAAGATAACCGAAAACTGGCTGACGATTCAACCATGGTAAAAGTATTAGATGACGGACTCGTCCTATGGTACCCATTTCAGGCAAGTGCTTGAAACACAATTCAAAACGAAGTTAGACTTCATTTGAATGATAACTTTGAACTATTGAACACATATCTTCTTAAGATAATAATTATTTAAACATGTCAACGAAGTAGATGTAAAAAAATGTCGAACATGTTAATAAGCAAAATATATGGTAAAACAAATGCGAAAGTTCGGAACTTTTTCAAAAACAAACTGTTGTATTAGTATCGGATAAAACCACTGCAAAAAATTCACCATCAGAACACAACCGAATATTAGGGAGAAAGAGAACATAATTTTATATTTAGTTTATAAAAGATGACACCACCAAAATATAATAAAACGAGAATAGGAAGTTTTAGCGCGTACGAAAGTTCTGTGGCCACTCATCTTTGCTACTTGAGGTTTGAATTAGAATCTGAGCTGCACCGAGCACAAATTCCATTTTCGTTGTAATAAACGGCTTTAAATACTGCAACAAGGTAAAATAAATGTGGCTTTGAAACATTTTTAGTTAGTTTTATTTGTACGATATGAACACAAATCAATCTTAGTGACATTGTTACATAAATGCACCTACTTCACAGTACTATATTTCCCCCTTTTTTCATATTGAATATCAGTGTTGTTATCCTTTAAAATCTTTGAAAGCAGTCGAACACGATACATTTTTTGTGTAAACAATAAGCTGTGCTCAATCCGGGGCTAGGGGCGTGGACAGAAATATGCTTTTTCATTACTGCCCATGATAAGGCTTAACTAAACCGAGCCTGTAATATTTTAATATTTCTTGTGTTCCATGTCTTTCAAAGTTCTCTTTTGTCTACCAATTTATCAAATCTGTTTAAAATTTCGTTTTAAAAATATTTTATAACCTTTTATAAGCTATTCCTGTATGGATATTTTACTCGTTTTATAAGTTGTGAAATGTAAAGAAGGATGATTTTGCACGCGGAATATCATCAGCCTAAAGTTTAATATTTACATTATAGAAATTAAAAATCACCTCTCTTTTCATAAATTTTAGATGCAAGAAATCTATTTTCAAGAAAAAGATTGAGATCAAGAAACGTTTTTTACTTTTTCTGGAGTATTTTTTTTATTTAATTTGACATTATTACGGTAAAGCTTACTCACAAAGTTGGCAAATTATTATTGCCTGTATGTAACGAATCGTCAAAATAACAAGAGCAAAAGTCTGTAATAATGTTATCTTGATGTTTGGAAGAAAGAGTTAACATAAAGCCTCTTTTGTAGAAGTATTAAAGAGATTAACGGCACACATGCTTTGCTACTTTTAATCATTACAGTTAATGAATTCAAGTTACCTTTTCTGTGACGTAATATATAAGAGGCACACATTTGGTATTTCCTTATATTAATATTTGTTCATGTATTGAGTGTTGAATAAATCTTGTTATCTTGGTACTTCGAAACCTGACGTTAATCATGAAATTTTCGTTAACGTTATGCCATATCCTTGTATGTCTCTATTCTAGATATTCCACACTACATGTTCCATAGATATCCATTATTTTCCTTTTGATATTCAAAGATGCGAATTACAGTTTGGTGCATGGCCTTACTTCGACAACGAGGTAGTGTATTCTTTACGTTATTTAAAGCCAATTTTCTGTAAATTGTGTGTTGTGACCCATTACAATGTTAATGGGTGTTCGTTGTAATATTTGTATAAGGATATTAACGTTTTAAGAAATATTTATGCACTCATCTAATCAAATTATCTATACTAGTGTCCAAAAGAAACAATACCAAACTTTCAATAAAATGTTTGTTTTAGACCTGACTCTTCTTTAAATGCTGATAATGTTTGATTGCAGGATTGATGAATTGTTTTTTGCACACATGCATGATGCTGTTAATAGGTCTCTCGAATGAACTAGACCAATCCAAATGTATAGCCGTTTGGTTTTATTTTCTTGCAAACAAGTGGTATCGTTTCTTTTGGACACTAGTATATATACTGTTCTGGGAATTAAAATAATTCAAATGATATCTGTGAACGTTGCTCCAAAACATATTTACAGGCATTTTAGCCATCTTCCTGAAGTATAATCGTATATTACGTGCATTTTAGTCTCTCTCTCTCTCTCTCTCTCTCTCTCTCTCTCTCTCTCTCTCGCAGTGGCATCGCCAGTAGACGCTGTGGGATCGCATATAACTTGAGCATGAACAAACAAACGCCGTCGCTATGCGTTCTAAAAAGGCTGCCGTACCCTCGGTGTAGCAACGCAGTTAGATCTTCTTCAACGCCACACGAGTTCCGCGGGCGCGCACAGGAGTCGCAGTGTGAACGCTGTGGTAGTCGGTGGCGCTTTCACGGAGAATGCACAGCGTTGTCTGAGAGGTCACTGCGACTCTACGGCGCTTATACGCAGTGTAAAGTATTTTAGTGCGCTGTTTCAACGACTATACAGAACGGTCATGGCGATCATTGCATGCACAGTCATGGCAATCATTGCGCTCCCAAGGCGCTTCTTACGTCGTTCTGGAAAATAAAACAAGGCGGTGGCTACGCAGTGGAAACGCGCTATAGTGTGACAGGGCCTTAAGACATGAATCGTATGCCTTTTTAACATGAAGTTATCGTTTAAATTGCTAAAAACAGCCTTTACTTAAAATTTAATATATCCTTTCCGCGCCCGACCCTGTTTTTCGGACAGACGCCCGAAACGTATTTAAACGTGACAAATTTTGACTTCTCAAAACCCAAACCTGTTTTACTGGAGGACGCCCTAAACGTATTTAAACGTGTGCTTTTTTTACGATTTTAAAACCCATAAAGTAAATCTGCGTAATTTTTTTTAATGCCCGTTGATAAACGTATGTTTGAATAATGCATATACGCTTATGTCCGTTACAGGAATTCTACCTTTTAATGAAATTCGGAATTTTCAACATGGTAAGAAACCGGATTAAAGAACTGTAAAACACGTAATCTAACGTCACGGTCTTTCTTCTGTAAAAAAGGGTGGAATATGCATATCAAAAATAGTGCGTTAAAATCCCGAATCTCAACGCTCTTTTACGTAATGGGAGAAACCAAACCGAAAAATTCGGTTTTCGCTGGAAGACTGTAACGGAAAATTCCGTAAATCAATTAACCTAATTAACACTCATTAATTTTTATGTCATTGCAAAAAATGTCATTTTAAGTAATTACTTTATTTTGACAATAAAAGATGAGGCAACAGCAACACTTTCATTAGATTTTTTTCTTAAAATTTGACTTTTTAAAATCACTAATTTTCTTATCAGATTATCTAAGTAACATGTAAATATTTTCTTACTAAATGATATTTGAGAGAAAATATGCGATGCGTTCAAAGGACTAATAGTGTAAAAATACTGACCGATGATTCCGTGTTCTTCTAAATAGCAGCCAAAGTAAGGAGTTTTTAATAAAAAGAAAACAAAATCGACGGGTTTCCGACGGAAAAACAGGGTCGGGTTTTGAAAAGCGATTTTTTGATACGTTTAAATACGTTTCGGGCGTCCTCCCTTAAAACAAGGTCGGGTTTTGGGAAGTCAAAATTTTGTCACGTTTAAATACGTTATAGTCGTGGAAAGGATATAAGGAACGTTTTTTGTTCTTACAGTGCTATACTATGTAATTAATCCGAACGTTTTTGTCAGAATAAAACGCAATTCTTCAAGGGCATTATACAAATAAAAATCAACACGGTTTTATGAAACAAAAATAAGATAAAATGAATACGTTTGACTTGATTCAGTAAATGAAGAGGTAAGAATAAGTATGGATGAGATTATTGTCTGTATCATTCAATGTCATTCATGTCTCCTAGTTTTGTAGTTTAAACGTGCAAGGTAACCACTCACTAGCTCCCAAGTTCTTTTGTTTCATATAATTTTATGCTTATTTTTCAATACATAATTGCACTTATAAAAAATTGATTATAAAAACAAACGTTCTTATTTCAGGTAAAAATGAACGTTGATGATAAGGAAGGAATCGACATGAAGCGTTGTGAAGGAAATCCACAATGGGAAGTTCAACCATTTGGTCACGATGTAATTGATTTTGATAGTACTTCTGTCGCTAGATTTTCATTAAAGCTGACAAGGAAACCACTTTACGTTTTACTTACTGTATTCCTGCCCATGATTTTGTTATCTATCTTGAATATGTTTGTATTTATTTTACCATGTGAAAGCGGAGAGAGGTCAGGCTACGCTATTACAGTGTTCCTGGCGTTTGCCGTTTTCCTAACCATTGTTTCTACGACGTTGCCTCCCAGTTCTGACACAGTAGCGATCTCCTCAGTGTTCCTTATCATTCTAATCGTACAGAGCACATTGATAACGGCCATCTCTCTTATGTTGGTTCGATGTTATTCATTTGAAGATGAAGCGCCGGTTCCAAAGATCTTACAGTGGTTTCTACAATTCATCACATGCACCGTTTGTTCAATTGAAAATAAGTCAGTGGTAAAGCTTGTTCAAGTTAAGAGCTTTGTTGTGTCTGAAATGGCAGAAATAATCGAAAATCAAAGCAACGAACAGACAAACGACAGCATAAAGGGTAAAGGAAAACAAAGAGCAGGAATGGATTTAACATGGAAAGAGGCAGTTAGAAAACTTGACATAATATGTATGATTTTCTTCTTTGTAACTTTTCTAGTGTCTCTTGTTGCTTGCACGTGTGTTGCAGTTTTGCAACCTTAATATCTGTAGGAAAAAATATAATGATATTTGACTCTATATGCTTATATTAAACATATAAAACTCAAACCAGTCGATTACCACCCACTTACCCGTGAACTACAGTCTTGACACGGGGTTTACGCTGGTCAAGCATTAATGCCGAATTAGTGTTAGTTCTTGGACAAGTTACTTAACAACATCTGTATATTAACATTTTATATTTCGCTTATTATAACATATAATTATGTTTCTTGCTATAATTGATGTTATATTGTGTGTAATATTTTCTTCTGACTTAAAGCCATGAGTAGAATACGGCTATTTCTATGTGAATTGTGGAATTTCTATAATATTGACATACAGCTTTTGACATGTACACATGTTTTCGTACAAGCATTATCTGGTCTCGCATTGAATTTAATCAGGTATGTGTGGTTACTAAATTTAAGCCCATTTTTTTTGTTATCGAACTAATACAACTCATATTATTATGAATGTCGCCGATGTCAGTTTTTTATTGTGTTAAAAGAATAAGTGTACCGTACTTTTTTATTAAAAAAATGCATTTTAAGCAATTATTTTTGTTTTAGTCCGTAAGCTTTTTCATAAATATAGGTGTGTCATTTTAAGCAATTAGTCATGTTTTTTTACTCATGACCTTTATTTTATATAAATATACGTATGCCATTTTAGCATTATTCATGTTTTTATCGCATACAGTTTTTCATTAATATAGGTGTGTCATTTTAAGCAATTATTTATGTTTTAGTGCGTATTTTACTAACCTTTTTCATAAATATACCTGAGTCATTTTAAGCAATTATTCATGATTTTTAATCGCATTTAAGCTTTTATTCCCAACATATGATCTAGTATTTACAGAAATAAAACTTCATATTAAAGCATGGTTTAATGTTTCAAGCGAAAAAAATAAAATACATTATGTATTACTTTGATAAGTGGTTATATTGACCAGAGAAGCATCAAATTGGATATAGCGAAACAGTTTTATTTGCTCATTGATACACCGTGGTATATTGCTTTTTTAAGATGTGCTAAAAGGCAAATGAACCAAATCAATACTTTATCCACAACATTTCAAAATACGTATACATACAAGCTGTTGGAGGACTGTCTCCGTTCATCTTTGCTCTGTCATCGATACAAAAATTATCAATATTTTTCCAACGGCATAATCATTCAATAAGACTTTGTTAAAATCATGCTATTAACTATTAATACATCTTTATCATATTTCTCATGTAGGCATTTAATTGATATTTTGTGATTGTGTTTGAATGTTAATTGAATATTAGGAAATTTTAAGGTCTAGCTATTTTCAGTAGATCTAACTGTTCTAACCTTCTTAATATATGTGAAATAAAAATACATAAATAATACTAATTTCTGCAAAGTTTTTTGCACTATATTTTGCCGATTAGAGTGTTTGAAAATTAACTTTTTTATCGATGACGGTGCAATGACGACCGAGGACGGCCTTTAATGTATTCTGTCTGAAAGTTTCAAAAGTTTTCAATCGAACACGCTGACGAGGTTTGGTTTTGATTCTTCTAGTAATCGCAAAAAAATCAGGTAAATACATGCACCCATGAAAAAGTGCATATTTTGATACTGGTTATCAATTTTACCGTAGTTAAGTGGATGGCATATCCGTCTACCACGCGGACTAACCGGCATAAACATTTTTAAAACAAGCAAGTGCTTGCAATGTAACGTGCATATTGATTTTGTAATACAATTAAGTTCAGCATCATGAAAGTAAATAAATGAACACATATATTATTTGTAACCACAATTGTACTTAATAGTTGTATTGTTTGAATAACATGTAGAAGGTAAATGTTGATTTTTTAGTTAGTAAGTGTTAATATTTCAAAGAAATTCTTTTCAAGTTCAAGGACAAGTTACTAAACAGCATCTGAGCTGAAGGTTATAAAGCTGAGCATGGAAACCAGTCTCAAATCTCAAGCATCTGATTGGCTGAAATGGCGACTGGTCGCCATTTCAGCCAATCAGATGCTTGAGATTTGAGACTGGTTTCCATGCTCAGTTTTATAACCTTGGGCACTGGTCCACTGCGTTTTTTTTCGCTAATGTTGTTTATCTTTTTAAATATATATGTTTCTTGTTATAAATTATAAATGTTGAATTGTATGTGATATTTACTAAATACTGTAGCGATGAGCAGGTTATCTTATAAATCTGTTTAAAGAGAATTTCGACAAACTCTACTGTGGGTAGCATTTTTTTGAATGTACACATAATTGTTATATGATTGTTTTCATATATTATATTATTTGTCAAGAGATTACAACTTACAATGTAGTACCCGTAAAGAAATTGAAGTCACAGCTGCAATGGTATTCTTTCAGACTAGCCATGAGCAGATGGTATTTTATAAGTATATATTTAAAGAGAATTTTGACAATTGCTATTTTAATGTGCAGTTTTTAACAGGTACATAACTGGTTATATTTTTGCTTTCAGAGAGATGTATATGTTTATTATCATGTTCGTGTGTATGAAAACATACTGTTCATAGCTATTTTTAAACACAGAGAGTATAACTGAACCACACAGAAATAAAAACACTGCAATGGGTTTTTTTGTCTTTTTTTTAGAGAGTAAATAATGATGTATATTACAACTATTGTTAAAGAATAACGCTTAACAACTACAACGAAAGCTGACAAGACAAATCGATGACTTACCTGTTTGTTATTCCTTCTTGATTAAGTGAGGGTATTTTCAGAAATAAATTTTAACAAAAAGATAATGTTGAATTAAATCAACAAATGAAACAAATGAGTTATTTAACTTTTTGCTATTTCTTCTGTAATGTTCTTAAATTAATGTAAGCTCATTTGATTAAGTAAGGTTATTTTTTAGAAGTTAAATAAAATATGATTTTGTATACAATGATGTTATACTAATAACTCTAAATACATAATAAAATTGGCGAAGAAAAACATCATTACTTGAGCTTGATATCTATTTTTTACATGTTAACAGAAGATAATTCTTTCTATCTACAAATATCTAGACATCTATCCGTCTTGAAGTAATTTCACTTAAGATGTGTTTTCGGATCCTTCACTCACGTCTCATAGAGAACTTTAACTTGCACCATCATTACATTAGTTTATTCCACAATGTCATCTCTTGCATGCCCACCAGAGATGACGGAATGCAGCAAACTTTAATCGTTTGATTTCATGATTTCTTTGGGTGCTTTTCTTCTAAATCTAGGTCTAAGATCATAAAACTAAATCAGGAGACCAGTCTCAAGCATCTGATTAGCTAAAATGGCGACTGGCGACCAGTCGCGATTTCAGCCAATCAGATGCTAGAGATTTGAGATTGGTCTCTAATCTCAGTTTCTAAAGGTACACTGTCATTAGAAGAGACGCTTACATAATGTTTAACTAAAAGTTGAACCCTTTCAAAGGGTGTTTTTGCGATTTCATTACCTACACTTAATAAAGGTACAGGTTTTATAACGTTTTCCTTGAATACTGTGAATCGTATTCCAAAAGACCCTAGATGAACATTTTTGTAACGAAACTTATTCACTGAACTCCTGCCAGTGCTTTTTAGTCCAACATATTTTTTTAGTAATATTTTCTAATTCCAATATTTTTTTACCATTTGTTGGACATGGGTTTCTTTTTAAGTGTTGGATAGCTCGTTTTCATCCTGTACCGCTTTAGTACAGGCGTCATTCCATCACGGGACCACGCCATGCCCAGACAGACTCCCGGAAAAGGCCGACATGCACCTCTCAGCGATGTCCAAAAAATCTGAGTTTAAGTTTTCTAAATATAGTTCTGTGTCCTCATAATAGACTTCCTGAGAGAATATATTCCATTCAGCTTTTTTTTTTAATTTAATTTATTAAGATATTCCACCTTAGAATTTTCATATTTTTGATTAATTGTGATAATTTGCGGAAAATGATGTGACCCGAAAGTGTAGTCCAAAACTCTCCACGCCGAAATAGCCGAATTTTCAGGGCTGGTGAAGGTTAGATATGTACAAGTCAAGTGGCCCCCTGACTATTCAACTCTAATTGGGGAGCCATCGTTGAGTAAAACTAAATTATTTTCTTCTGCCCAGGTCCTAATATCCCTACCCGCACTGTCCGAATATTGGGAACCCCAAACAAAATGATGTGCATTGAAGTCCTGGGTAAACACACAGCCCTTAAGTCCACATAGGGCCTTAATGATGCGTCATAGTTTAAGTTAAGCATAAGTTAACAAGGTGTAGTTGAGATTGGCCAAAGGGGATTTTAGTTACTAAAATTTCCCCTAAAATATCCCCTTTTTGATCTCTTGGGTTGTCTTCATCATTATTTCACACAGACTCAGACTCGGACACCTGTGTGCAATTTTTGACATGATTTACAGTTGTCAACCGGACCGGATAGACCACGGACGCGACATCGCACTCACCTCAAGTGGATTGATCCGCCCGCGGCACGGGCGACGACACCCTCCGCGGCCCCGAGCGGCCGGTGACACCTTTTTAGCATTAACTGATAATGGTAGAGGGAGTAGGTCTCCCCCCCCACATCCCACATGACATGGGAGTCGACGCCCCCTTCCACTATTTTCTTTTTCGATTTCTCTACTCGTAGCTCTATTTTTATTGACTGCCTGTTGCCAGGACAGTCTGAACTTCAACCTTAAGTTATTAATTATTTTCGCCTTGAAAAATTTATCACACGACCTGTCGCCGGCCGTGTGATGTTCTTGACATTTGCACATCTTCATTGAAAAGATTCGCAATTCCTGGTGTTGTGCCACCCAGTGCATCGGGCGCATCTTACTGGTTTCTTGCATGTTTTGACAAGATGGCCGAAGCCCTGGCACCGATAGCACCTTATAGGGTTTGCTATATATTCTTCCGTCTTAAAATTTATGTCTGTGTCTTTGAGACTAAGAGCCTCCGAACGTTAATCTAACGCACTCTGAGGGTAACCCTTTTTTATTTTTTAATCTAACGATATTCAGTATAGGACCCTCAGAGTTTGGATAAACGAGGTTATCCCTAAGGTCCCAAATATCTTCCGATAGAGGGACCCCATGGATAACCCTGTTGACCAGTCCTATATGGTCTGGTGGTTGTAGGCAGACCCTCATTTTATAAACGGTTGGATTGGTTGTATTGTATTCGGTTTCCAGAGTTTCGGCCGAACTAAATTCTAAAAACATAGCACCCGAGGACAGAGGGGTAGCCCTCTTGATCCCCCTGAAGGACTTCCCCAGTTTAAGGGTAATAGTTCTGAGGGAACGTGCCCTTGTAAGGGGGACCTGTCCTATTGCTCTCACATGTGCAATAAAAGTACTAGTGTTCACTCTAAGTAAGTGATCAACACTCTGATGAAGTGCAGGGCCTAATGTGCTAACTAGACTTTTTCCTGCCATGGTTTATTAAAGGTTTATATACTACATGAGACCTATATCTGGACCAGCCAGATATGGTATTTGACCTGCCAGTTGTAAATATAAAAAGGTATATAGCACCAGTACACATGTACCGGTGACCTCACACTATAATAAAATATATAAGATCACTGGCTAATATGTGAGCACTATATATAAAATCAAACACACCTGTAAAATAAAAAAAACTATTAATGTTAGGTTTGACTATGTTATTAATAAGTGTGGGGCCTTTCATTTTGGAAAGTCAAACCTAGGCCGAAAAAATACATTATGTGGGAGGGGATGGTAGAGACAACTACAACAACGATGCCTGGAAGGTGTGAACTGCTCTGTCTGGTCGCTGCTCACTCTGTTCTTATGCAATATAGTAAGGCTGGCATAGAATGTCACTCTCGAACAATGTTATTTTACACTATAATGTCAATGTCTATTTTTGTTATACGAATTTGGAACTCTTTGTTTACACCATGGGCGCCGCCATGAAAGGAAGTCGGGGGATAATTGAACTAATATTTTAATCGTTGTTAAATATATAGCGTAACGCTCCCAATACAAGTCCGATTAGCCGAGAGATGAGGAGCAAGCAGCCTCCGAGACAATAAGAAATTAAATTAATTGAAGCAAAATATATCAAATACGTTGACATAAATACAATAAAACTTAAAATATATATATCTAAAATATTTACAAAAGTCCTGAGTCAGTTTGAATCGAACCCGTGTCAAAAGTGACTATCAAAGTTGCCTTGTTATCTGGATCTTGGTGAAATAACTCCATCCCACCGATAAGCTTAACAAAGTCGCATATAAAAGTACACAAACATATAAAACATAAGAAGCTTATAGCATTGCATAATGTTTGTTATCTGGGGCTGCTCAAAATTTACCGCACAATTTAGTACTTACACCTTAGTAGAAAGACAATAAGGGCCGAAATCTTTGAAAATCAGGCTTTAATGATAAGTGATTTTGTCAGCAGTCGCATTCAGTCAGCATCAGTTGCTTATACGGCGCACAAGATTCTCATCACTGCAAAGTAAAATACAGTTGTATGCAAATGTATTCGAATGTTCATAATTTTATCCGAACGTTCGAATGTTCGTTTAAATCCCCCTAGTATAAACACAGGAAAACATGCAATTATTCAAAAGGGATTTTAGAACTGTTACGCACAAAAACCATTCCTGCAAATAATTTTAATTATTGACTGGATGCACCAAAATCTGGGGATTCTTTAATTTCTCAATATTGCTATAAGCCTGCCGGTCATATTGTTAACGGTAGTCTAAATGTAATCAAAGATTCTAGAATACGTAATTGAATTTCGTATCCAAATTTGATAAAAATGCATCCCGCGCAGAAATTGCTGAGCATTTAAACTTATTTTACAATAAATTGTGCAAAAAAGAATATGCTGAGTCCAATGCACATATTCAAAATTATTGAAACTCGTATATCATTTATGTAACAAAAGTTTTAACTCTCGTCATTTGAAAAACGGAATTTAAGACTTTCATTACAGATTTGTATTAACACCTGCTACTAACATCTACAAAAGAATGTAATTAGGTATTGCAAAAAGATTAAATTCTGTTGCCAGTCTATTACAAATTATAAGGCTTGTAGCTAGTCTACATAAGAAATGTTTATAACCTGCTAAAAAGCATGCAAATTCAATAATGAAGTCAAAAGACTTTAATGAATAACTTTTAAACACTCAGCCTTTACTAGGCTAGTAATAATTATTATGCTACGAAATTCTTTAATAAATTTGTATTCAACCTTTAAATAAAGCAAACTCTGTCTGTTAAAATTACTGATAGTCTATTGTTTGATAATAATTTTGAACCTTGTTTGAATCTTGTACAAAAAATGAATGACGACAATTTTGGAATTTTGGTGTGTTGGAGCTCCAGAATGAAGAAAAACTGGGTTTATATATCCCAGATGTACGCACTTAAAATTTGCGGTACACTTTAGAAAAATGCGTACACAAACATAAAATGTGTGCAAATGCGCACAGTTTAAAGCTGCGCACAAGATTCAACCAAGTGCGCGTTACAAACTTACAAAGTTTACAGAAATCGTCAATGAAACTTCCATTAAGATAAATATCAATTGAAAGAGAAAACAATAAAGAAAACTACTGACACCTCTGATTTCCTTTAAAATGGATAGGAAGACAGAAAATTACAGCCAAAGTTTGATGACATTTGTTTATGCTGCTGAAACTGTTTACATATCCTAGGCAACCGCCCATGATGCAATGCAACAAAATGGCCGCCTCCATGCCTGATACATGAAATGTTAAAGATAAAATGCCATTTACATTCAGGATAACGGCTTAAAATAGTTAAAATGTATCAATTTGGAGACTAATAAACCTGGATTTATGATTCCATACGACAAATAAAGGAAAGATAATTTATTAATAATGCATTTCGACTAAAATCGGACTAAAACACAGACTATGTACATGTCACTCATGCATATTACTACAACACCCCAACTTATTGTCAAAGTTCCAACTGACAAAATTAATTAATTAGGCACTCATATTTAAGTTATTGTATAAAAGAACCAGTTAAGAGTCTTAACAAGTAAAACATTTAAAGGCACATTCAACAAGTTATATGAACCACCTAAAATCATTTCAATAAGGCAAATCACCTTAATATAAGGCACACATATTTTATGATTTTGTATGAGAGAACAAGTTAGGTAAGCAGTCTTAACAAACTGGACATGTAAGAGTGCATTCAACAATGTTTATGAATCACCTTAACAAGTTTAAAAAAAGCATGTCATTTTAATACAAGAGGGCCATGATGGCCCTTATATCGCTCACCTGAGTACAAAAGTACTCTCAGCTTGTGGTTTCAGACAAGAAGATTTTTAAAGTTTTTCCTATATCAGTCTATATAAAATAAAGTGAACCCTGGGGCGGGGCCAATTTTGACCACAGGGAATTCATTTGAACAATCTTTGAAGATTTCCAATAGAGGGTGCTAAATGCCAAATATCTAAGCTCTAGGCCTTGTGGTTTCAGACAAGAAGATTTTTAAAGTTTTTCCTATACAAGTATATATAAAATGAAGTGACCCCTGGGGCTAGGCCAATTTAGACCCCTGGGAAATAATTTGAACAATCTTTGTAGAGTTTCATAAGAGGATGCTTAATGCCAAATATCTAAGCTCTAGGCCTTGTGGTTTCAGAAAAGAAGATTTTAAAAGTTTTTCCTATACAAGTCTATATAAAATGAAGTGACCCCTGGGGCGGGGCCAATTTAGACCCCTGGGAAATAATTTGAACAATCTTTGTAGAGTTCCACTAGAGGATGCTAAATGCCATATATCTAAGCTCTAGGCCTTGTGGTTTCAGACAAGAAGATTTTAAAAGTTTTTCCTATACAAGTCTATATCAAATGAAGTGACCCCTGGGGCGGGGCCAATTTAGACCCCTGGGAAATAATTTGAACAATCTTTGTAGAGTTTCACAAGAGGATGCTTAATGCCAAATATCTAAGCTCTAGGCCTTGTGGTTTCAGACAAGAAGATTTTTAAAGTTTTTCTTATATAAGTCTATATCAAATGAAGTGACCCCTGGGGCGGGGCCACTTTAGACCCCAGGGAAATAATTTGAACAATCTTTGTAGAGTTTCACAAGAGGATGCTTAATGCCAAATATCTAAGCTCTAGGCCATGTGGTTTCAGACAAGAAGATTTTTAAAGCGTTTCCTATATAAGTCTATGTCAAATGAAGTGACCCCTGGGGCGGGGCCAATTTAGACCCCAGGGAAATAATTTGAACAATCTTTGTAGAGTTCCACTAGAGGATGCTAAATGCCAAATATCTAAGCTCTAGGCCTTGTGGTTTCAGACAAGAAGATTTTTAAAGTTTTTCCTATATAAGTCTATGTAAAATGAAGTGACCCCTGGGGCGGGGCCAATTTTGACCCTAGGGAAATAATTTGAACAATCTTTGTAGAGTTCCACTAGAGGATGCTAAATGCCAAATATCTAAGCTCTAGGCCTTGTGGTTTCAGACAAGAAGATTTTTAAAGTTTTTCCTATATAAGTCTATATCAAATGAAGTGACCCCTGGGGCGGGGCCAATTTTGACCCCAGGGAAATACTTTTAACAATCTTTGTAGAGTTCCACTAGAGGATGCTAAATGCCAAATATCTAAGCTCTAGGCCTTGTGGTTTCAGACAAGAAGATTTTTAAAGTTTTTCCTATATAAGTCTATGTAAAATGAAGTGACCCCTGGGGCGGGGCCAATTTTGACCCCAGGGAAATAATTTGAACAATCTTTGTAGAGTTCCACTAGAGGGTGCTAAATGCCAAATATCTAAGCTCTAGGCCTTGTGGTTTCAGACAAGAAGATTTTTAAAGTTTTTCCTATATAAGTCTATGTAAAATGAAGTGACCCCTGGGGCGGGGCCAATTTTGACCCTAGGGAAATAATTTGAACAATCTTTGTAGAGCTCCACTAGAGGATGCTAAATGCCAAATATCTAAGCTCTAGGCCTTGTGGTTTCAGACAAGAAGATTTTTAAAGTTTTTCCTTTCGGTTGCCATGGCAACCAGAGTTCTGCATGGAATTGATTTCTTTGAACAACTTTGGAAGAGCTTCATGCAAGGAACATCTGTGGCAAGTTTCATCAAAATTGGCCAAGCCGTTTCAGAGAAGAAGTCGATTGAAGCAATTGTTGACGACGCACGACGCACGACGGACGACGGACGACGGACATCAGGCGGTCACAAAAGCTCACCTTGTCACTACGTGACAGGTGAGCTAATAAAACAAACATTAATTTTCTGGAACAATATACATAAACAGTTTTCCATTACCCTCTATGTTGTCGACATTAAAATTAATATAGGATCAGTACTGTCACTGTAGGAATAGACGTAGGAATTGCTTCACATCTTCCACTTCTTGGAGATTTAATTGTCAATTTAACTTAACAACAAAAAATATCTCTTATTGTCACTATCACTCTTTCACAATCCATCTATTTGAGTCACTCCAAGTCTATGAATTTCTAAAACTTCTAAACGACACTGATAAAAATTTCCATTTGTTGAAAGTCACATATATTGAAGTAGTCATACACAATTCCTTCAGTTTTATATTTAATGTATCGATTTAAAAAGTTCCATAATTATTATTCATTGTCAGTTTGCTGGCTTTAGAACGTTATCCTTGCTGTTTTTCTTTTTCCTATCGTCTCTCGCCTACAATCGTCTGTCTCTCTGTCTTCTCTTCTATTATCCTTCTTTTTTTCTTCTCATCCGCTAACCGTCTTCTTACTGCCTTCTCTTCTGCTATTCTTCTTACTTCTCCTGTTCTGCTAGCCTTCTTACTTTCTTCTCTTCTACTATCCTCTTTATCTCTGTCTTCTCTTCTATTATCCTTCTGACTTTCTTCTCATCCGCTAACCATCTTCTTACTGCCTTCCCTTCTGCTGTCCTTACTTTTTTTCTTCTACAAGCCTTCTTACTTTCTTCTATTCTGCTATCCTCTTTCTCTCTGTCTTTGCATTTGCTAGCCTTCTTACTTTTTTCTCTTCTGCTTACCTTCTAACTTTCTTCTCTTCTGCTAACTTTCTGTTTGCTGTCTTCTCTTTAGCTACATTTTTCCTTCTGTCTTCTCTCCAGACATTCTTACTCTCTTCTCTTCCACTACACTCCAACCCGGCCTTCTTCGTTAGTCTGTTAATATCGACTAAATTGGAGGCCATCTTCAACATGCGTCTTTTTGCAAAATTGTCTGTCGGGTCAATTAAAAGACTTGGCCTGGGATCTAAGTCGTCTTCCTTCATCCTTTCCACAAAAACATCCACCCAAGCTTCCGCGTTACCATGGATAACAACATCCCCCACAACAACTTTTCTAGACATCTGTGTGCCTCCAATTCTAATACAGGGAATTTCTATGCCACCTAAAACTATTTTGTTCCTGCTTAACAAAATATCAGCTGGCCCGCTTTTACTATCAGTCAAGACATCTAACCCCAAAAGAGCATCATCCTCTATCTCAGCTACTATAGCCTCCTTGATGACCTCTAGTGATCCCAGTCTTAACCTGAACAAAGCCTTTCCCATCTCTTCAATTGGAGCACCGCCAGCCCCTCTAAGACATACTCCCTTTTGAAGCTGTGGTCTGTTACTGTTCTCAATGCTTTTGTAGACATATGATGAGATTACAGTTCTAGATGCACCAGTATCTGCAGAAAATAGAACCGGTTTGCCTTCTATACTTCCCTCTATGTATAACCCATCGCAAAGCCGGCTCATCCTCACTTCACTCACCTCTGACTGGCTGCCTCCTTCCCCAGTGTTTGCAACATTCGACTTCTGGCCCTCATCCTTCTGATTCTCTAACTGGACCCCTTTCTGGACCCGAGGAATGGTCCCCTGGAGTTTAAAGGCTCTTTCTCATCTTTTTCTTGGGTGGTCTCCTTAGGTTTACTTCCTTTTGTACCTTGGTTTGGACACTCCCTTGCAAAGTGACCAATTTGGTGGCAATTAAAACATTTTGCATCCTTCTTCCGAAACATGTTCTGACGCTGACCCCTATTGTTTTCCTTTTGTGACTGCTCTAATTTCTCAATTCGGTCTAGGAGTTTTTTAATAATGGCATCCTGATCACCATTTTGCTGGTTTACAGGTGCAGCATCCTTGTTAACTATCTCCTTGTCCTGTTTCTTGGCAGGGATTCTGTTGACTACTTCAATCTCAATTTCCTCTTCGGGTAGTTCCTGAAACAGGTCGATTGCCCTTCTGGCCGTCTTCTTGCCATGCCTGTCTGAGAAGCCTGACGTTCCTGTCCGGATCAGATTTACCACATGAAAGACCGCTTCATCTATATTCTGAGGCTCTTTGTGGTATTCAGCCTCAAACCTCACTTCATCATCCAGTAAACCATCCAAGAACCGTCTTACTAAATCCTCATCTCTTGTCCGTCTGTCGCTGTACCCATGGGCCTTGTCATACAAGCGTTTCAGCTCAGCTGCAAATTCTTCACTGTCTCACCATGCTTCGGCTAAATTTGGCAGCAAATGACCTGGCTGTTTCAATCACCCGAAAGCGGCTGTTCATCTTAGCTAGTAGCTCCTGGTAGTCATTCAGTACAGGGGGTGATAGCTGCGAGAATGCAAATTGTCCCGCTTGACCCTCTAACCTGGGCAGCAGCTGATCTAACTTGTCATCTTCGGTCCAGCCATACCTAGAAGCTAAAGCCTCAAACCGAGAAATCCACATAGCCCAATCTTCTTTTCCAGTGAACGAAGGGATTTTGACGCCCCCTACTGGGTGAGTGAGCATGTTACGCCTACTTCGATAATCGTGAAATTGGTCCCTTGGCCGTCTGTGGTCTGCTCTTGTATCTTCAACTTGAAACTGCATACCGGTTGGTCTGTAAGCATTACATGTAGTGTTGACTATGCCTGAAATCAGTAGCGTGCGTAAAGTAGTCGTTGCTATGTCGAGTATACGGTCGGTGATTATCATACTACTCACATAACCTTGCAGGGTTTGCAGAATAAGCCTGGGGATTAGTGTAAGGTCTATGGTCTTCAGTAAAGCAAGTATGTGATTGCTTCAAAAGCTTTAATTCATGCACTACGTCCTTTAGGATACCGGTTACACCACTCGTTGCTTCACTCATATCCTTCAATGTATGTCTTTCGTGCACAGAAAAAGAGGTATTTACACCAGAGTCAGTCATCATTGGACTATCATTATGCCCAGATCTTGAACCTGGTATAATTGTTGAGTTATATTGGTAGCTGGATTTTCTTGCATTTCAAATGCAATTTCTGAGTCGGAATCATCAGGTGAAAAATGTGATACGGTGTCAAATCCATGACTGCTTGAAGTTGCATAAACGCCCTGGTTTTGCTTGAAGTTGCATAAACGCCCTGGTTTGGCCGAAAATGCTGAATTTCTCTTACACTCTCTCTAGCCAAAGCCTCATAGATAGTTGGGATGACGGTGTTGTTGGTTGCTGACATTGTCTGGGTTTGGATCACTGGATCTGTTGATAAAACAACAGATCCCACTTCTGACACCACAAAATTGTTACGGTCCGGCTGTTTGGGCAGGGCCAGGTACGGATCCTGTTATCCGTCTAGACGGCGAGGACAATCTCTACACTTTTTCTGGCTCTGGGAGGCCTTTCTAACAGGGTTCGAAAACCGGGTCCTCTGGGTCTGAGCCAGTAACTGGCAAGGATGAAATACCCTTTTGCTACAAGCAGACTTGGGAAAACTTTTATAAATGGCCGAAATTGAGCTCCAACTAAACTACTATAGTAATGTTTTGTTATTTCCTACCTACAAATCTAAAAAAGCCAGCTTCAGTTTAATGAATTTTATTCTTAATATACAGTACCTGAACAGTTGTTAATTATTCTAATAATTCAAAAATATAAATATCAAGACAAAATATGGAAATTGACAATATGTAAAATTCTGTTGCCAGTCTATTACAAATTCTAAGGCTAGTAGCTAGTCTACATAAGAAATGCTTAAAACCTGCTAAAAAGCATGCAAATTCAATAATGAAAATGTGAAATATGCATATCAGGAATCGCCACATTCAGAAAAACAGCCTCCCCTTACAGTCAAGAAGAGGAGAGAGGAAGAGAGCATGGTTAATAAAATGATCAGTGAAGTCAAAAGACTTTAATGAATAACTTTTAAACACTCAGCCTTTACTAGGCTAGTAATAATTATTATGCTACGAAATTCTTTAATAAATTTGTATTCAACCTTTAAATAAAGCAAATTCTGTCTGTTAAAATTACTAATAGTCCATTGTTTGATAATAATTTTGAACATTGTTTGAATCTTGTACAAAAAATGAATGGCGACAATTTTGGAATTTTGGTGTGTTGGAGCTCCAGAATGAAGAAAAACTGGGTTTATATACCCCAGATGTACGCACTTAAAATATGCGGTACACTTTAGAAAAATGCGTACACAAACAGAAAATGTGTGCAAATGCGCACAGTTTAACGCTGCGCACAAGATTCAACCAAGTGCGCGTTACAAACTTACAGAGTTAACAGAAAATCGTCAATGAAACTTCCATTAAAATATATATCAATTGAAAGAGAAAACAATAAAGAAAACGACTGGCACCTCTGATTTCCTTTAAAATGGATAGTAAGAAAATTACAGCCAAAGTTTGATGACATTGTATATGCTGTTGAAACTGTTTACATATCCTAGGCAACCGCCCATGATGCGATGCAACAAAATGGCCGCCTCCATGCCTGAAACATGAAATGTTAAAGATAAAATGACAGTTTACATTCAGGATAACGGCTAAAAATAGTTAAATTGTATCAATTTGGAGACTTATAAACCTGGATTTATGATTCCATACGACAAATAAAAGTAAGATAATTTATTAATAATGCATTTTGACTAAAATCGGACTAAAACACTGACTATGTACATGTCACTCACGCATATTACTACAATATCTCATAACTTGTTTGCTTTTCTAGAGCTTGCAATGATGTTAATGATTTCAATGAAAGTAATCTTTGCAGAAAAGAAAGTTTAAAACAATGTTATCGGTATCACAAATAAAGGAAACCCTTTTGCACGGTTTATCGCCGGTACTCAGATTAATTAAAAGATACAGATGTAGTTTAAATCACTATTGCAACAAGGTATTTCAGAGCCAGTTTTTTTATGGAGATTCGGTTTTTTAACGGCAATGTTAATTTCTCACGGTTATTCGTAATAACCATCTTCAAATTCAAAAAGGACAGTTATCAACATGATATTTTACAGCGCTCTGCAGGCCTGGTGATTATCCCATCTGCATTTGATCATTATGCTTACATCTTTTGTTGCACGACGGTGGTAGGGGTTTAAGAGTTTATGAAGGTTTATGGGGAAATCTTTTATAAGAACCTAGAAGCTCGATTTGTTTCTTTTTTTTCCCTGTCATCGTGTTCTTGCTGATGTGACTCCAGGAGCTTTGATCTCAGTTAGATCATTGAGTATCCGCCCATTGGGCTTGCAATGCTATTAGCTTCTTATGTCTTAAATGTGTGTGCTTTTGGAGGCAACTTTGTTGAGCTGATGGGTGGGTTAGAGTTATTTCACCAAGACAAATTGTACTTGTGTTGATAAGAGAACCTGTTAGGGCATGTGTAAGGTTGGTGCAATCTAGAACCTGGTTTAAACCCCCAGTGGCAATTTAATTTGCTACTGACTGTTCCAAGGCGGTAACTCCTCAGGTTAGGTTCTCATTTGTGTTAATTGTTTGTGGTGTCTGTTTTGAAGCTGATCATTTTATTAAACAAACATGCTCTCTCTCTCTCTCTCTCTCTCTCTCTCTCTCTCTCTCTCTCTCTCTCTCTCTCTCTCTCTCTCTCTCTCTCTTCTTCTTCTTCTTCTTTGCTGTGTGGGGAGGCTGTGTTTCTCTGAATGTTGCGATTCCTGATATGCAAATTTCACCTTTTTGTATTTTGCTATAGCTGACTTACGGTTTTTATACTTTCAGAAGACCAGAAGTAATTAAAACAGTTATTAATAAGATCTTTAGTGTTTAATAAAATTAAGATTTTAAGCTATGCGATTGCTTTGTAGACTTGGCATTATAGCGACCGTTTTGTTGATTGGACTGAACCTATGATTGGTTGCGGAAGCAAATAGAACGTTTATTGAAATCTGGTTATCATGTTTCCGTATCCCACCCGTTACTGGATATTTGGTTAACATTTCATGATTAATGCTGTTTTATTTTAATTCTAGCAAACTGAAAATAATTGAGTATGCTTAGTAATTACAAGTCAAACAATTTATCGATCTTTTAAGACGGGGGGGGGGGGGGGGGTGGGGGGGGGGTGATGGTTTGAGCCCAACGCATCACTATTATGGCAAGTTCGGCTTAATGCAATGGTCAACATAAGTTTCGAACTTAGGAGATTGCTTTGTCGGGTGTTCTGAAACGATGTTTGGATACGCGAGTATAAATTATATCAAAGTCAGTCATTTATGGGTTCGCAAATTATCAGTTTTCTACGTGAATGTTCATATATGAGCTTTAGCCCATTAGCACAGTGGGAAGGTGTCATTTTTGCAAGTTATGAGTGTAGGCATTTTAATATTATAATTTCTACATCTAATATTACATCAATCTGTAGATTTTAAGGAAAAGATTTAATAACATTGCCATAGTTGCGACGAAAAAAGGGGATACCTTATTTTTCAAATATTCCAGTATGCATGAATTTTACTCAAAACAGAAACATATATTTCTTGTATTTATTTTCTTATCATATTAGCTCAAAAAACTTGCGTATTACATTACATTACACATTAACTTGATATGATTAGTGTGTGTCATTAGGTTTTGTTGAGTTAAATTTGTACGTACATGTAATGATATGATTTTATGATGATATAGTCAATGGGATTTACAATGTTAAAAATTAAGTAATAAAAATATTAAGAAATAAATATTCGCACCAATACTGAATTTTACAAACTTTTTACACAATTCTGAGATACAAATAAGTTATCGATTATTGTATAGAATAATTGTTTTCGTTCTTTGGTTTTTCCGATATGATATAACAATGCAATACGACTATTCCTATTTTACTTGGTATTCTTATTCCTTTTCTATCTCTCTAATTCTCGCGCAGTATCGTTATATACGGTTGTAAACATTGCTTTAAACTCATTCGAGTCGTTGCATTGCTATTTTACAGACATAGTAAATATTTCCAACTTCCCGTCCCAACCGCCCTCTTTTAATATGTTTTATTTTACCATTTGAGACGGTAATTTTATTTGAAGGTCAGTGGAAAGTGGGGTATTAGGCATGAAGAAATCGACTGTAAAATAACTGTCATTATATTCACTGAAGTATTGCAAATGAGGCCCGACTGCTTAATCTGCAAGTGAAATAGATACTAAGTTTACAAGTTAATGTAAATTTTAAAAAAGAGTCAGTCGGAAACGACTATTCGAATAGTCGGACATAAAGCACATTTCAAATAGGGCTTCATTTAAACTGGGGAGTGAGTCAGGAGTTTATTACACACCGCTCCCACCCCCAATACACACACATATACAAAAGTTTCTTGTTTCAAGTTAAATAAATAACAATTAATTTTTCTTAGAGGGTTTACACAACCGAGCCCTTACACCTCCCACACCCATCTACCAACTATCCTATCCCTGCCCACCTTCAACCCCACCCCTTAACCACTCGACACCCAATTATTCTATTTTGTCATTTGTTTATACCTCTTGCTAAGGCTTTATAAACAATTAAAACGAAAACAGAACAAGAGGGTCAAGAGGCCTTAAATCACTCACCTAAACATTTGACACATGTATAGTATATGTATAGGATATCAACCGAGTACGAGGTGTTTCTGTGTAGGAAATACATGGTCACGAGCTTCTTGTGACACCGAGGTGTTTCATGAAGCTCGTGGCCAGGTATATTCTACACAGAAACACCAATGTACGAGGTTGATATCCGACTTACACACCTTAGACAAATGCAAGTACTACGATTTGAATGAAAGTTGGTCCCAAGCATCAGATTTGTTTGAAGAGTTGAACAGCCGAAATTTTTTGTCTCAAAATACATACAGGTTAGCGTCATTATTTACGTATCATACTTTTTGTTGGGGTTTAACGCCCGCTTTCAACAGTATTTCAGTCATATTGATGAGGAAATTGAACAATTCACGCACTCATTTATTTGATCACTATTTCATTCAGTTAAAATGTGCGGCGTTAAAAAATTTAAACTGTATACTTCAAAACTACCCAAGAATATGCACGAACATGCTTTTTAACTTATAATAATAACTTATAATAATAACTACTTGGTATTCCATCTGTCTATTGAAAAAATGCACACTTTTGTAAAATCATGTGCTCAGTTGCACAGCATTCCTAAAGGGCCGTCTGTTTTAAGGAAATGTCTTCATTATATGCAATTACATTGATTTGTGCAAATCCCCGAAATCCATTTCAAATTCAAAATAAACCTCGTAAACAAATTACAACAAACATTTGTCAAATCAGTCATTAATTAGGTGTATTAAAATAAATAAAAAATAAAACTTATAACTGGCATACACCAGATGACATGTACAAAATATTATTGGCGCTCAGCAAACGTTTAGTAGTATATAAAGAAAAAAAGCCAAGTGTCAGAATTCAAGTTTCCTCCTCTGTCAAGCAATGAAAATAAAGCGACCACACGCGTGCTTAAAATTTAACAAGACAAAATGTGTTTTACAACATCGAATTCACTTCAATATATACATAATATTTGAATAAGACTCAACGATATTTGAAAAGGAGCTTAAAGTCTCGGCTTTTTTTTCATAAATTGAAATATTGTCATAAATGTGTATACATGTACATGATTTATTCTCACTGAAACCTGACTATACATAATGACAATAAGGTACTAAAAGAAATACTTGTTAAACGAACTTTTTTGATCAATATATATGGTACTGTAAGTGTTATCTAAATTGGGTTATAAAAGAAAATAACATAAAATGATGTGGTGTTTTAATTTTACATCATTTGTTCTAGTGCTTAAAATGTAAAAAAAATGTTTTGTGTCTTTTCTGTATTGTTTTAATACTTTTAAATATACGCACGAGACTTGGTTGTTCCTTGCACGTGGACGGGTAATACTTTTCGGAGAACAACCCGTCCACGTGCATGGAACAACCTGGTCTCGTGAATTCTTTTGTTATCGCAGGTTATTCTCAAAATTATCAATCTACGGCAAACAAAAGAGCCGGTGTGTAAGGTGTGTGGTAGTGTGTTGTGTGAGGTTTGGTGGTATGTTGTATGGTGTGGTGTGGTATTGTGTATTATGAAATAGTGTAGTCTGGTGTGGTGTGATTCGGTGTGGTATGGTAATATACAGCAGAGTACGGTATGGTATGCAATTATATATTATAGAAGAGTATGGTGTAGTATTGTATGATATAGTATAGTATGGTATGGTATGTGGTATGGTATGTTATAGTATTATACTGTATGTATAAAGGTATGGTATAGTATGTGCTATAGTGGGATGTGGTATGTGGTATTGTGTCGTATAATAAGTGGTATGGCGTGGTCTGGTATGTGGAATGCTGTGGTATAGTATATAGTATGGTGTGGTAGAGTATGGAATAGTATGTTGTATGGGGTGGTGTAGTATGTGGATTCATGTGGTATGCAGAATGGTGAGGTGAGGTATGTGGTATGGTACGTGGTATGGTAAGTGATATAGTAAAGTTGATGGTATGATATTGTATGGTAAAGTATGTGGTATGGCTTAGTATGTTGTATGGTATGTGGTATGGCGTGGTATGTGGTATGGTGTAGTATGTGGTATGGCGTGATATGTGGTATAGTAAAGGATGTGGTATCGGGTGGCATGTGGTATGGTGTGGTGCGGTATGTGGTGTGGTAGGTGGTATGGTGTGTGGTATGTGGTGTGGTAGGTGGGATGGTGTGGTATGTGGTGTGGTCGAATGTAGTATGTGGTATAGTATATAGTATGTTGTGGTATAGTATGTGGTGTGGTGTGGTAGAGTATGTGGTATGGTGAGGTATAGCATGTGGTATGGTGTGGTATGTGATATGGTGTGATTTGGTTTGGAGTGGTATGGTATGGTATTATTTATGTTATGGCGTTGTATGGTATGATATAGTATAAAGTATGGTAAACAGTATGGTATGGTAAGGGGGTGGAAGGTACAGCATCAAGATACCATTGACCCTGCACCCCCTCAACCCCCACACAACCCCACAACCACTCAACACTTTTTACCAAAGTATGTAAAAGTTCATTTGTATTATACCTGTTTTATAGCATAACATAAGAAAGGAACTAGCATGCAAACTTTAACCATAATTTTTAAGTGTAATTTTTAAGTGAAATAGGGCAAAGTTAAAAAAAGCAAGGTAGAGTTATGGACCTACGCAAACTCTAACCATAATTTCTAAGTCAAAAAAGGGCCATAATTTTAACAAAATGGAAATTAGAGTTATGGTTCTTGGCTTACACACTCGGGATATGATGATAAACAAGTGAAAAAAATTAAAGCTTTAGTGTAAGTTGTATGGAAGTTATGACTTTTTACACTAGCTTGCATGCAAAGTTTAACCTGAATTTCTAAGTCGAAAAAGGGTAATAATTTGTTAAAAATCAAAGTTAGAGCTATGAGTTATTGTTCTTGGCATACATTCTCAGGATCATAATATTGAACAGGTGTCTTTAGTTTCCAAAACTATAGTATTAGACGTACACTTAACAACTTTACTAAGTATACACCTTCATAGTGGGGCATTACTGGTTTGATAATTGAGCTATTGATCTTAAAGTTTCAATAAAATATGCAATTAATACTTACTTATTTATTAGCAATAGATGAAAAGGGAAATTTGAAAGCCGACGAACACGACAAAAATGAAAATATTGCAGGCTCGGTTTGCTTGAGCCTGTTCATGGGCAGTAATGGAAATGCATATTAATGCCCACGCCGCCTAGCCCCGGGTTGAGATTTACACCAATAAACAGTACAATTTTGATCCATCCCAAACGATGGAATGCATATGGCGGTGAACATGGAACCTTCAATGCGGTACTTTCAGATTAATACCATTCCATGTTCAGGTGCGTAAGGTCCCCAGATAAAAGAATGGGTTTGCCCTAAACGAGAAAACAATTGGCGGAACGAAACAGAAAAGAATTTTGACAGGGGATCTGAGAATATAAATCCTGCATATCACAGACAACGCCAAAGGCAAAATTTAAAAAGCAGGAAGTATATCCTAAGGGTGATTACACAATATCGGAATCTGTTTAATTTGGAATATTGAAACCACCCATGTATAAACTGGCCGAAATATTTAAACAAAGACAATTGTAGAAGTACTATTTACATAGTACATAAATATCGTGCTCAACGACCTTCAAACGACGTAGCTGATAACAGCACTAATTGAATGTACGGGGAGACTTTTTACAGCCGCCACACGGCACATACAACGCTACTGTGATATTGAAATAGATAAAAAGACAACTTTGATAGCCGACGAACACGACAAATATTAAAATATTGCAGGCTCGGTTTGATAAAGCCTGTTCATGGGCAGTAATGGAAATGCATATTACTGCCCACGCCGCCTAGCCCCGGGTTGAACGCAAATGACAGACAAATCATCTAGAATACTGACACCCACAGTGTACAAATTCACAATATCAGTTAAATAAAGCGTATGACTACCTTTGGCGGTTAACGGTTAAGACGCGAAAATATTGTTGAAGCGGATTTTTTTTTATCGTGGTGGATCAGTTATAATGCTGTGTGCTGTGGTGTCAATGCAGAAGAAGACAGTATCAGTTTTAATCCCAGGGAACTTAAATTCTGAAGAATATCAGCAACAAGTCCTAGTTCCTGTTGTTTTTCCATATCTTCAAGCGCATAGGTGCATGCAGTTAATGCTTGATGATTCGCCGTGGTATCGTTCGACGAACACTAGGCGAACTCACTCAGAATGTTTTCATGGTGCGATAGAACTCCGGATCTTAATCTAATTGAAAATCTTTGATCTGATTTCGAAAGAGGCGCACAAAACAGGAGAGACGAACCATGCAATATTCGCCAACTTGGAAATGTGCTTCTTCAGGAATGGGCTTAAGATTCCCCAAAGGAGTCATTCAGAACTGTATTAGCTCAATGAGATCAATGTGTCTTGCAGTTATTCGCGCTGTTGGTGGTCATACTCTTTATTCACTGATGTAAATTTATATTCTGTTGGTGCCAGTTCTTTAAATGGTTGTGAGCAGTCAGTTGTCTGTCATTTTGAAAAAAAATACTAATAAATCATCTAGTATTTATTGCATGTTATATTGAAAGTTTTAGAGCAATAGTTAAATTATCAAGACAGTAATGCCGCAGTACGAAGGTGTATACTTAGAAAAGTTGTTAAGCGTATCAAACGATTCAAAGCTTTAAAACAAGAAGTATGAAAGTAACTAGCTTGTACGCAAACTTCTTAGTCGAAAAAGGGCCATATTTGAACAAAAATGGAAATGAGCGTTATGGTTACTTAATAATTTGTATCAGTGATAGTGAAAATATGATTTTAATGCGCTAATACAACAATGCAATGCGGTTTATCAATCGGATGGGCCTCATAAAATCATGCCTAGTTGCACATGAAAAGCGTGTATAAACATACAGTATAAATCAAATAGGCTGTACATTTTACTTAAGTTCGCGTTTATATAGGTCATTTTTGTGTAACACATGTTTCTTGCGGGTTAAACTATATTTACGTCTGGCTTTTTCACACTATGGCCCAGACAAGCAGGAAACGTCTCAGATTTAATCGACATCTTAAATACTATATTGTATTCGTTCTCTACAAAAATACTTATTTCATTTTAAAAAACTCAATTGATAAATGTTTAGAACTTTAAACATTATTTGGGGTGCATTCATTTACACAGTCGTCACTGCAGCCACATTATTCGGGTAGCATTCATCCAGAGCGACCTTGCAGCCGCACATTTAATCAGGTGTTGGGGTAGAATTCGCAAAGCGTCACCTGCATCTTTGAAAACAAATCTGTTCATTTGGATTAAATAGTAAAATATACAATTGAAATAGATAGTTATCGGGGTATATTGTTCTAAGATTTATTTAGAAATTAATTTGTCTGGACTTTTCAACATGTTTATTATACCGATATATTTCTTTGCAGTGTTTTTGTCAGTTTATTGCCAAACAGTTGACTTACAAGACATACAACATGTTATACGTCTGGAGGAATATCTCTTCAACAGAACCCGATATCACAAGAATATAATTCCAAGATTAGACCAAACAGAGCCAGTAGGTCAGTATAAATTGTGATCGTTTTTTTCTTACAATATTTTAAGTAAAAACATTCCTCGGACCACACACGTGTTTAATGCACATGTTCTCTTCCATTAAAAGATACCCTTTTTGTACTTTACTTCCGAGAAATGCTGATTAAATAATGATATAATTTAATTAAAAAATCGTGCAAAATAGCAGTCAATTAAAATATATTATTCAACAATTGCAGTTTATAAAGGGATATCGTGTACCATAAAGTATAATTATCTGCTATCCTCATCAGGTTTTCAAAGGAATTATGTCATCTAAAGGTAATCGTAGTAAAAACACAGTTTTGCATGTTTGCTTACATGTGCATGTGAGTTTTGAAATTAGTGGTTTTATATTTATTTCACGCACGGCATTCAATTCAGGAGACGTTAATACTATAGATCAACAAGATAATGATTAAACATGGTACATGTGCAAATACTGAAAATAGGTCACCTATTTACTTGAGCAAAAACAACATGTGATTTTCAGCAAATTTAATAAAATATTTTCCATTTTATTTATTTTCTAGATTTACCATTTTATGTTCCTGTTTCAGAGGTAAACGTTAGTTTGACGCTGATGTCAATTGATGGTTTGGACGAAGCTGCCGAGACTTTCAAAGCCACGGGATACTAAAACATAGCGTGGAAGGACGATTTGCTAACTCGGAATGCTACAGACTGTTGATTTTGAATACTACTTCTTCCCACTGGTTAGGGAAGTTGGTAACGCATTACAATCTTTTTCGTAAAATCATTGTAAGACCTGCCCACAATATATCTATTTGCTAAAGTTTATCCGGTTCCATTGTCCCAATTTGTGGACTTATACCGGTACCAGACTATTTGGTCCACTTTAGATACGTTGATGTTATAATGCATTGTAATCATCAGACTTGCTTTGGTTGTTTGTATTAAAAGGGTTAAATATGCATATCAGGGATCGCCGCATTCAGAAAAAACAGCCTCCCCACACAGTCAAGAAGAAGAGAGAGGGAGAGAGCATGGTTAATAAAATGATCAGTTTCAAAAACAAAAACGAGAATCCGAGGGGTTACCGCCTTGGAACGGTCAGTGGCAAATCAAATTGCCACTGGGATTTTAAACCAGGTTCTAGGGTGCACCAACCTCACACTTGCCCCAACAGGTTCTCATATCACAAAACAAGTACAAGTTGTCTTGGTGAAAAAACTCCAACCCACTTATCGGCTCAACAATGTAGCATGCAAAATCACACAAACATATAAAAGATAAGAAGCTAATAGCATTGCAAACATAAAGGGCAGGTACTCAATGATCTTACCGAGACCAGAGCTCCTGGAGTAAAATCAGCAAGAACACGATAACAGGGATAAAAGAAAATCTCAGATGTTTTGAAAACAAGGTCATATTTGGTTGCGCATTTTAGCTGCAAGAGTTAAAAACACAACAATATTTACTTCATTTGAAATCTATACACTTTTTCTTAATATTTTGTACCTATGAATCTATCGGTTGGCTGCACAATATGAATGCCGAATCTTTTTATTGAGCTTCTTTATGGAAAATGTGTATTCGGTGAGACGCATACATCTTGCTTATTTACCTGAAGCAAACTATCACAATGTTGCTTAACCCTTTACTCCATGAGATATGGCTGTTATCCCATGGGCGAACAGTGTAGATCCAGATCTACAATGTTTGCTTTTGATTCACTAAGTTATTTCTGAAGAAAACAATAACAAAGTAGATCATAAGCAGACGGCAAGAATGTACCTGCTGATCTGGATCTACACTGTTCGAACATTCGTTAAAACCTGTAGGGTAAAGCAAATTGCAGAAGACTATAAACAGCGTGTGTGATATTGCGTAATATTGGTCCCATGCCGTAGTCTAGTGCAAACTTCTTCTAAGGACATTGTGTAATAGTCTACAGTGATGTTAGCAATCATTTTTGGCACGCGATGCTCGAAGCACCCACCGAGAGAAATAATTAATGATATTAACTATAAAGTGTAGAAAGTTCTGTCTATGAATACGTTATGTTTATTAGGACAAATTCCAAGTGTACATGTAGATTGAAAGTTTGATGAACAGATATTATGAAATATGGCAAAGTTATGGCTTACGTCATGTTTTTGAGAGACGGACTGACGAAAGATCAATGCGGTTCTATGTATCGCCTTTTCTTTGAAAGTTTAACAAACATTGTATTGCACTGTATCAATCAATGGAAAAAGGTGAAATATGCATATCAAGAATCGCCAAATTCAGAAAGAACAGCCTCCTCACACAGTCAAGAAGAAGAGAGGGAGAGAGCATGGTGCACAAAATCATGTACGTTCAATATAACATGTAATACTAACGTTCGACACGTTGATATCGCTAATAATTCGCTTTCTTTTTGTTTTCAAAACTTTTTATTTCGTAAAAATGAACATGATTCATTTCTCCCGAAAGGCTGATGTTTGGAAACCTGACATGGCTTTGATGAATTCATACACAATTGACAAAGATGACCGAAAATTGGCTGACGATTCAACTATGGTAGAAGTACATAAAAACGGAGTCGTGTCATGGTACCCATACCAAGCAAGTGCTCGAAACACAAGTCCAAACGATGTTAGACGTCGTTTGAATGATAACTTTGTTAGTGGTGTCTCTTTTGAAACTGATCATTTTATTAACCATGCTCTCTCCCTCTCTTCTTCTTGACTGTGTGGGGAGGCTGTTTTTTTTTCTGAATGTGGCGATTCCTGATATGCATATTTCACCTTTTTTGAACTATAAAAGTCAAAAAAAAAATTTAAATACATATCTTCTTTAGATAATAATTATTTAAATTGCTTAACACGTCATCGAAGAAGATGTTAAAAAAGTTGAACATGTTAATAAGCAAAGAATATGGTAAACAAAATGCGAAACTCCGGAATTTTTTCGAAAACAACCAGTTCTATGAGTATCAAGAATAACCACAGCAAGAAAATTCACCCTCAGAACACAACCGAATATCAGGAAAAAAGAGAACATTAAATAAAATAATTTGGTTTCTTGACAGGGTATGAGGATATATTGCCGGTCTGGATGTCATATTACCCGAGCCGCAGGCAATTTATCCAATCAAATTCAACGAAATTTCTTTGCAGTAAAATCATAGTATATATTAAGTTTAAAAAAGATGACACCACCGACATATAATGAAAACGAGAATAGGAGGTTTCTGCGCGAACGAACGTTCTATGGCCAATCAGCTTTGCTACTTGAAGCAGAATCTGAGCTTCGCCGAGCACTAATTCCATTTCCTTACTGCAACAAGGTGAAAAAATGTGGCTTTGAAACACGTTTTGTTAGTTTTATTTTTACGTTATGAACACAAAACAATCTCAGTGACATAGTTGCTTCACTGCAGCTGCTTTACAGTCCTTTATTTCCCCTGATTCATACAGTTGCCTGAATATAAGTGTCGTTATCCTTTAACATCTTTGAAAGCAGTTGAACACGATAACATTTTTGTGTGTAAATTTTAAGTCGCAATCAACCCATGGCTAGGGGCGTGGAAAGAAAAATATGCATTCCTGAAACGGATGTTTTTCTCTTTTTATTAGTTGTGAAATGTAAATAACGTAAGACTTGTGCACGCGGAATACCACCAGCCTAAAGTTTAAAATTTACATTATAGAAAACTAAAAAAATACCCTCTCTTTTCAAAAAGTTTAGTGGTTAGAATATTTTTCAAGAAATGATTCTTAAATATTTGTTTTTATTGAATTTGAGAACATTAGGGTAATGTTACTCACAAAGTTGGCAAATGGTTATTGTCTGTATTTAACAAATCGTGAAGATGCCACGAGTCAAAAGTTTTTAATAATGTTATCTTGATGTTTAGAAGAAAGAGTTAAAATAAAGCCTCTTGTTTAGAAATATTTAAGAGATTAACGCCACGCATATTTTGATACATTTAATCATTACAGTTAATGAATTCAAGTTACCATTTCTGTGACGTCATATATTAGAGGAACACGTTTGGTATTTCCTAATTTTTACATTTGTTCAGGTATTGAGTGTTAAATAAATCTTGCATTCTTGGTATTTCGAAAAGGAAGATTAATCATACAATTTCGGTAACATTATGTCATATCCTCGTATGTTTTTATTCTAGATATTCCACACTACATGTTCCGTAGATATCCATTATTTTTCTTTTGACATTCAAAGATGCGAATTGCAGTTTGGTGCATGGCCTTACGACATAAATGAGGTAAAGTATTCTTTACGTTATTTAAAGATAATTTTATCTTAATTGCGTATAGTCCCCTTTATTTATTTATTATAATTATTATAATTGTTCTTAGAATTATAATAGTTTACACAATGAATAAGTCAAGTCATGAAACTTCAAAGAATTGTTCCAGATTTAAAAAATATCATCTGAGAACCTGATTCTCAGTAACATTCTTTCAATTAGATTTGTTAAGACTAAACAAAAGCTTAGCTTGGTGCCATAGCACCCACAATAGCAGTGCCTATTCTGACCATTAAACTGAAAGGGATTTTTCTCTTAACAAACTTTTATCAGATCACAGATACGTTTTTCTGGTGTACTTTTCCCCAAAACACATTTACCACGCCATCTCCGTGAGGTATATTTGTATATTACATGCATTTTCTCCTTCTCTCTCTCTCTCTCTCTGTCTCTCTCTCTCTCTGTCTCTCTTTCTCTCTTCCGTCTGTCTGTCTGTCTGGCTGTCTGTCTGTCTGTCTCTCTCTCTCTCTCTCTATCTCTTTCTCTCTCTCTCTGTCACTATTTTTTTTCTTTCTCTCTCTCTCTCTGTCACTAATTTCTTTCTTTCTTTCTTTCTTTCTTTCTTTCTTTCTTTCTTTCTTTCTTTCTTTCTTTCTTTCTTTCTTTCTTTCTTTCTTTCTTTCTTTCTTTCTTTCTTTCTTTCTTTCTTTCACATGAGTAAATGGAAAATTATAACGCTGTTCGAAATCAAAAAAAGAAAAGCTTTGCGTTCCATTACGTTAAAGCTGTCAAAAATTGATTTAGTAGCATGATTTTTGCTGATGTTTCTTGATGTTTTTTTTTTATACATTTTCGTTGCTGAACAACATACAATGTCTAATAGATTGAATCCAATTGTAGGATTTAATATTCGTTGGAATGACGCTTTAAACGTTAGGTAGAAACCTGCTGTAATAACGATTTAATAACAAAATTTATGTATTGTGAAGTCAGTTAGATTTTTATTCGCTCCACTGTCGTTCAGCGGAAATTTCCACGGAATGTAAGGATTAGGTTATCACCTATATTTTAAAAAAGTAGGAAGATGTAAATTTTCTTCGTTTGGAATCGATTCAGTCACAAGCTCAGAATCAAATCTGTACCGTTGGATACAAACATGTTAAGCAAGGCATTTATAATTGCGATCTCCGCAAAATAATATAGTCAACAAAATAGTTGAGCAATTCTCAGATATCTAAAGATTTTAAAATCAACAAAAACAACAATAAATCGTTTTATAATCCACTTGATTCATGTCAATTCATTATAAAACAAGTTTAGCATTACTTTCCTTTATGTAGCACCCTGATGTCATTGTTTTAATTGCTACAATGTTTTAACTTGAAGTCATCGTTTAAATTGACACCATTTACTTAATATTTAATATACGCTTAACAACTTTTCTAAGTATACACATTCGTATTGGGGAATTACTGGCTTGATAATTGAGTTGTTGCTCTGAAACTTGCAATAAACATGCAATAAATACTAACTGATTTATTAGTAAAACAAATATTCAAAATGACAGACAATTGACTGCTCACAATCATTTAGAAATTCTGGCACCCATAGAATACAAATTCACAACATCAGCCAAGAACGCGTTAGTCCACCATAATGCAGTTCTGAACGCTACTTTGGGAAATCCTAGCCCATTTCGTACGCGCCTTCCGTGTTCAGACCAAAACCAGATTAAAATTGCTTGAAGGTGATGAAGGACAACCAAAAAAAGGACTTGTCGCAGATATTTCTCAGAATTTTTCCTTGGTTTAGAACTGCTGCAGTCTTCGAAATGCACGTGCATCATAGAAGTCGACAGTGTTAAATTAAGACTTTACTGTCATATAATAGGTATAACAGTTGCAATTTCGTTCTAACAAATGTGAAAAATATCCGGATGAAAATAGTGTATACTTAGAAAGTATACATGTATGCTTATGATTTATATGTACGGAAAGTATTTTGTTCATGCAGTGCTTAACTATGAAATTAACCCGAACGTTTTCGTCAGAATTTAACGAAATTCTTCAAGGGCATAATAAAATCAACACGATTATGTGAAACAGAAAAGTGATAAAATAAATAGATCTAAGTGAAGACTTTTGACTTGATTCAGTAAATGAAAAGGTAAGAATATGTATGATTCTTATTTTTGTCTGTATCATTTAAACGCATGAACCTCTCCTAGTTTTGTAGTTAAATGTGAAAGGTAACTCACACACTAGCCTCAGAAGTATTTTATTTCATATAATAATATGTTTATATATAATTGCGCCTACTAAATACATAAACAAACTTTGTTATTTAAGGTGACAATGAACATCAATGAGGAAGGAATCGACTTGGAGCGTTTCGAAGGAAATCCAGAATGGGACATTCAACCATTTGGTTTCGATATAATTGATTTTGATAAAACTTCTGTCGCTAGTTTTTCATTAAAACTGACAAGGAAACCACTTTACATTTTAATTTGTGTATTCCTGCCGATGATTTTGTTATCTATCATAAATATATGTGTCTTTATTTTAACATGTGAAAGCGGAGAGAGATCAGGCTACGCTATGACTGTGTTCCTGGTGTTTGCCGTTTTCTTTACCATTGTTTCTACGACGTTGCCTCCCAGTTCTGACACAGTTGCGATCTCTTCAGTGTTCCTTATCATTGTAATAGTACAGAGTACATTAATAATGATTATCGCTCTTTTATTGGTTCGGTGTTATTCATTCGAATATGAAGCGCCAGTTCCAAAGGTCTTACAGTGGTTTCTGCAAATCATCACATGCACCGTTTGTTCAATTAAAAATAAGTCAGAGGTAAAGCTTGTTCAAGTAAAGAGCTTTTTTGTGTCTGACGAAGTGGCAGAAACAACCGCAAATCAAAGCAACGAGCAGACAGACGACAGCATAAAGGATAAAGGAAATCAAAGAGCAGGAATGGATTTAACATGGAAGGAGGCAGTTAGAAAACTGGATATAATATGTCTGATTTTCTTTTCTCTGACATTTCTAGTGTCTTTCGTTGCTTGCACGTGTGTTGCAGTTTTACAACCTAAATATTTGTAGAAAAAAACATAATGACCTTTGACTCTATATGCCTATATAACAAACGGAGTTGCAAGACAGTCGTATACCACCCACCCACTAACCCTTGAACTACAGTCTTGACACTTGGGTTTTGCTGGTAAAAAGCATTAGTGCCGAATTAGTGCAAGTTCCTGAACAATTTAAAAACAACATCTGGTTCATAACGTTTTACATTTCGCTTATTACTTTTGTATATAATTATTCTTCGTATTAAAATTGATGTTATATTGTTTGTAATATTTTCGACTTTAAGCCATGAGTAGATTACGATTTTGTGCTATGTAAATTGTGGAATTTTTATAGTGATATACAGATTTTTACATGTACAGTACACATGTTATCGTACACGCGTTATCTTGTCTCGCATTGCATAAATCAAGTATGTGTGGTTACTAAATATAAGCCGATTAAGTTAGCATCATGGAAATTAAAAAAATAAACACATAAATTATATGTATATTCAGTAGTTTCATTGTTTGTACTAGAAGATAAATGTTGATTGTTTTCACAATAGTTGTTAATAATTCAAAGAAATTTTTCTAAAATCAAGTTCCATTACAATTAACTTAACAGCATCTGGTTCACGACCTTTTATGTTCCGCTAATGCCGTTTATCTTTTAAAAATATTTTTTTTATAATTGACGTTGTATTGTATGAGATATTTACTTCAGACTTTAGCCGTGAACAGATGGTCTTTTACTATTTACAGAGAATTTGACATTATCTATATCGATGTGCATTTTGTATTACAAACACACAAGTGCTAAATGCTAGGTTTCATATATGTGTTTAAGATCTTGTTCGTATATATAAAAATATACTGTTCATAGCAATTTTGAAACTAAGAGAATTTGAGAATTTCTTTGTTAATGTGCAGTTTTTATATGTACAAAATGATTATAATTATTCCTGATTTCGTATATATGTTTAAGCTCATGTTCGTGTATAAACACACTGTTCATAGATATTTTGGAACACGGAGAGTATAGCTGTATTTAAGGAACCACAAAGAAATAAAATCACAGCAATGTATTTTAATTTTCGTGTTTTCCCCCAATGTGAAAGAGGGGACATATAGATTTGCCCTTGTCGTTCACTTCGTCCGTCAGAAACCTGTGTCGCGCGTAACTCAATAATTATAACAGCCACAATCATGAAACTTTGAAGGCATGTTAACCATTATGTGTCATGGTGCACCTGGGGTTTTGATTCTGGCCACGCCCATTAAGACAAGAGTTAAAGCCCCTTATGCATTTCAATATAATACATTCAGCATTTAAACTTGTGTCGCATGAAAGTCCAAAAGTATATGAGTCACAGTCATAAAACTTTAAAGGCATGTTAACCATCATGTTTAGTTGTGTACCTGGGGTTTTGCATTTGACCACGCCCATTAAAACCAGAGTTAAAGCCCCTTACATGCTGAATGCACTATATTGAATGAAAGTCAAAAATATATGAGTCTCATTAACAAACCTTTCCAGACATGTTAACCAACATGTTAAGTTGTGCACCTTGTGCTTTGTTTCCCGCTACACCCATTAAAACCATAGTTATGGCCCCTTATGTATTTCAGTATAACACATTTAGCATGTAATCTGGTGTCGCACGTAATTCGAGAGCCAAAGTCATGAAACCTGACCAGAGTTATAGCCCCTTATGCATTTCAATATAATGAATTCAGCATGTAATCTTGTGTCGTATGTAAGTCAAAAAGTATATGAGTCTCAGTCATTAAACTGTTAACCATCATGTTTTGTTTCTGGCCACGTCTATCAAGACTAGAGTTATATAGCAAATTATGCATTTTAATATAATGCATCATGCATGTAATCGTGAGTCGCATTTAAGTCCAAAAGTATATAAGTCAATGTCATGAAAATTCTCAGGTATGTTGACCATGTTTGTGCACCTGGGGTTTTGTTTCTGGCCATGCCTATTAAGACCAGAATAAAAGCCCCTTATGCATTTCAATTTAATGTATTGAGCATGTAATCTTGTGTCGCATGTAAGTCCAAATGAATATGGAGTCACAGTCATGTTGACAATCATGTTAAGTTGTGCACCTGGGGTTTTGTTTCTAGCCCCTTCATTAAAACCAGAGGTATGGCCCATTATGTATTCAGTATAACATTTAGCATGTTATCTTCTGTCGCACGTAACTCTAAACGTATGAGAGCCACAATCATGAAACTTTATAGGTATATTTACCATTATGTGTAGTTGTGCACCTGGGGTTTTGTTTTAGGCCATTCACATTAAAACCAAAGTTAAAGCCCCTTTTGTATTTCATTATAATGTGTTCAGCATGTAATCTTGTGTCGCATGTAACTCAAATAGTATGGGCGCCAAAGTCATGAAACTTTACAGGTTTGCTAACAATTAAATGTAATTGTGAAGTTGGGTTTTTGTTTCTGGCCAGGTCTAATTTAACCAAAGTTAAGACCCCTTATGTATTTCAGTACAGTTTAAATGCAATATTGTGTTGCACGTAACTCCTAAACTATATTAGCCAACGTCATTAAACTTTATAAGTTTTGTTGACCATCATGTGTACCCGTAGTAGAACGTTAGTGTGAGGTAACTGTGATTGGATTTTCTGTTAAGTGTCCTTTGACCACAATATTGGCTTTTTTGACAATGACAACTTAGAGTGAAGGCATTAGAGTCCTAAGGACACATCTCTAGTTTTAAGAGAGTTAATGATAAATTATAAATGTATATTACAATAATTGTAACAGAATAACAATACATTTAAGGTATTGTGCATTTCGTCATTGCTAAGCCATAGACAATAAATATATATAAATCTCTCAAACGACACAAGGCAGTTCCTTCAAACCTTGCACAAATAAATGTTATTAATAAATGTTTGAATTACATACGCTAAGAAAAGTTAGAACAGAACAAAAAAAGTTAGACCTCCAAAACCCTTAAAATTCTATTTGCGATTTATCATAAAAACGAGGAAACACTAAACATAAATTTTAATGTCTTGATGAGTAATGAGTTACTGACAACAATATCTAAGGTCCTTTGGACTAACAAATGTATACAATGTGAGTTATTTCTAAAAGTGTGTTTGACCTTAAATTTCCTGCTAAAATGGATGACCTAAAAATAAAAATGTTGTCAGTATCATTTCACGCATGTTGACCTTTGAATTGTTATTTTGTGTTGCTTCCTTTTTGTGATAAATTGCAAGAATTTTAGGGATTTGTTAGGTCTAACTATTCTTCATACTGTTCTAACTTTTCTTAACGTACGCAAATTAATCATACACTTATAGCATTTATTTGTGCAGTTTGATGGAAGGGCATTGTGACGTCTGAGAGATTTTTATATTTTGCATTTTTAGCTATGACAAAGCAATGGCGAAATACCTTAACTACAGCGAGAGCTGACAGTTAAAACAAATGGATTACTTACCTTTTTGATATTCCCTCTCGAACACATAATTAAATGAAGGTATTTTTCATAAATAAATTTGAACAAAAAGATTATGTTGTAATAAAATCATATTATACTCATTGCTCTAAACACATTAATCTTGCTAAGCAAAAGTATAATTCCTTTTGTATGATTTCCACATATCATTTTATTGACAGATAAACAAAAGATGTATACTGCCCATTTACAAAGAACTAGATATCGATCCGTCCTGAAGTTATTGCAAGTAAGAAACCCTACACAGGAATGTTCGGATTCTACTCATCACATACAAGAGCCTCTTTCTTACACTATCGTTTCAATCATTTATTCCACGATATCACTAGTTTTTAGCCAACCAGATTCTTAAGATTTGAGACTGGTCTTCAATCTCAGTTTTATGATCTTAGGCTCTTTTTACTTGCTAAGTTTTAAGAAACCATAAGAAAAGTCTCATTCAGTTTCCGAGAAAGAGAGAAAAGATAAAACAAACACAAAGAAAGTAAGCATTGATGTTTAAACTCAGGATATTGTTATAAAATTGTTAAAGTTATCCTCAGCTTTTATATAACAGTTCGTCATTAAACACATGTCTTTGTAAAATTTAGAATTTAAAAAAAATTATTTCGTTTCGTGCTTGAAGGTCTAAATTTCAAATACCTAAAAGTCTTGCGTGACATGTTTGTAGGCTTTTGCATGCAACATTGTTGAATTGAGTGAGTTATTTCACCAGGAACTTGTCCTTGTTTGTTCATATGAGGACCTGTTGGGGCAACTGTAAGGTTGGTGCATCCTTGAAGCTGGTTTAAACGCCCAGTGGCAAATTGTTTTGCCACTGAGCGTTCCAAGGCGTTCCAAGGCGGTATCTTTTCGGGTTATCTCTTTCAGTTTTTGTTTGTGAAATTTATTTTGAAATTGATACTTGTATAACCATTCTCCATTCTTCTCTCTTCATTTTCGGTGTGCGGGGAGGCTGTGTCTACTGGATGTGGCCATTCCTGATATGCATATTTCACTCTTTTATATTATTGAAGTTTGTGATTAGTGTTTGAGAAAGACAAGCGATTACTAACTCCAGGATATCAAATCAAGTTAAGTATTTGGAAATACATATTGTTTGGATTTGCTCATTTTATGAGCGTTATGTGTGCCAAATCTAGGAATATCAAAGCATTGCAGTTGTGAAAGGATATGTACACGTTGCTATTGTGCTTCAAGCACCAGAAGGCTTAGTCACAACGAAACGAGCCCTGAATTTCTTCTGAGTGTATACATTTGCAAAAACGTTAAATATGATTTCTCAACGATTTTTTATTTGATAAAATTACCAATATTGTAAGCCATTACACAATTACAAATGTGATTTAAAGAAAGTTTGCTTCGCCGGTAAGAATTCGGCATTCTGTAATACCGTATAATGGGTTATTTTCGCGATCGAAAATTTTCGCGATTTTGCCATAATTTAAATTTTCGCGGTTGTAATTTTAGCGAATTTTCGCCCGCAGAAATTAATTTTCGCGTTTTTACTTTTTGCAGGCCATTCTTATTGCTATAGTTCTAGTAATCCTGTACCAGCAAAAGTAAATGTAAAAATTAAGTATTATTTGAATAAATGTTTGCTATGGTGTGTAAGCTGTGCATTTAACAGTGGTAATTTATCCAACTGTGATAAACCAAATTGCCCGTAGCATAATTGGCATCCGTTTAAATAACTATGGTGATTATGTTTTTATTGAGAATAATTACCCTGACCACCGCAGATAGGCCTATAGACGTTATGAAGCGATAATTAACCTTTAGCCCGCTGGGGATACCTTTTCAAACAGCTTATTAAGTAGCGCTCATCTGCATTGTTTGTAAAGCATAGTATATGCAACAAACTTTGAAACTATGAAATTATCCCTACCGCGAAAATTAAGTTGGGAATTTTCGGCGTTTATTATTTTCGCGAATTCACGACGGTCGCGAAAAAAGCGAAAATATTATGCTCGCGAAAAAACCATTATCCGGTATATTATCTCGGTTTTATTTAATGCATGTTCAAAGCATCATCATCATGAAATTTGGGTTATAGTGTAACATCGTCGACGTCGTCACACAATGTGTTACAGTCATCTTTTGTTTATATTTATGTTAACTAATTCATTTTCCCGATAGTCATTTATTGGAGCTTTCTTTTCGTGCCTCAATTTTTGTTGAAGAGAATTGACGTTTGGATCGGTCATTTTCCTTTGCTGTCATAAACGGATGAACACATATTTAATAGGCGCGCTGTATATTGTTTAAATTTAAATTAATTGCATGTACCTCCGAAAGCATTTTATGAGTGAATATTTTAACAAATACACGATCATAAGCAATTATTAAATAGTTGTATCTTGCCTACCTGAAAAGTTCTTACTTTTAAGATGCCGCGCGCATTGTTCGACCGCTGAAAATTTCACACTTCGACCTATCCGATTATTTCACATTGGATAATTTAGACGGCAGGTTTAAAATTAACTTTGACTTATAACAACATTGTTAACTTCCAATTCGACTTCATCGGCGTGATATTAAATGTGAAAAAGGTTCTAACACATTTGACGGAACCGTGAAATTATTTCGAGACAACCGATGTTTCGACTTAAGCGCTTTTGACACAACGAGTGTGGACTTCATCTACATCTACATCTACAGAGAGATGCAGCTCACTGTTGGTATAAATAGATGGAAATGAACGTTGAAAGCCACCGAACACGAAATGGTCTGTGAACATCGAATGTTATTAATATGAAAATACCGCATCGAAGTTTCCATGTTCACCGGCATATGCACACCATTGTTTGGAATAGGACGCAATTTTACTATTTATTAGAGTAAATATTGAGTTGCGCTCAACACAGGCTAGGCGGCATGGGAGATATATGCATTTCTATTACTGCCCATGGACAGGCTCGATCAAACCGAGCCTGCAATATTCTCATATTGGTCGTAATTGATGGCTTTCACAGTTCCATTTTCATCATCTTAACCAGGGCTGAAGGTTATAAAGCTGAGCATGGAAACCAGTCTCAAATCTCAAGCATCTGATTGGCTGAAATGGCGACTGGTCGCCATTTCAGCCAATCAGAAGCTTGAGATTTGAGACTGGTTTCCATGCTCAGCTTTATAACCTTGGGCACAATTTTCTAACAATGCTCGATCTCCGCTTGGAACTTGGAGTATACGCTTTCAACATGAATCAAATTATAGTAACACTATTTACAATTGTTTTCAGTATAATCACCAAATTCGAAATGATATTTTGGAAATTTTAATATCTGTTGGTGTAACAAAAGTAACGAAGTGATGTATTATTATTTTTTCCATTGATTCAGCTCAGCGGATTCCATCCGAATTACGATAAAAACTTAAGTGAATTCAATAAAACCTGTGTTTCAAATTCAATCCAACGATGTTTACTGATTAAGTTAATCTAAAGAGAAAAAATATTTCTCGAAATATAACAGAATACAATCTGCTTTTCTAGCCGGTTATATGTGCAAACTATAAAAAAATCAAAAGAAAGTCCTTTACATACTCCATTCTGTTCAATACCAACAGACAAAATGTATGAAAACATTGACTAATTATTCCTCTGATTCTTGTCACATTTCAATTTTTCTAAAGCTTATCGCTTATAGTTTATGCAGCAACAGTCACACAGCATACACTTCATATTATTATTTACGTAAATTAGGTATATTGAACTATGGAATGGTTTACATAATTATGTTTCACGTATAGGGTAGTTTTTGCTATAAATGTAAATCGGAATTGAAAAAAAAACAAACTTGAATTAACTAGATGTAACACACTCTTGGCACCGTGGTTCAGTTTAACAGTTACTGTTGAAATTGAGCATGACGAAGAATAGGTCATTATTCTGCATAATCATTATTTAAACATTAAGGCATAAATACATTTAAATTAACACATATATTATGATTCTAATCTTTGGTTACACATTTCTTCTATGGAACAAAATCATCACCCCGATTTTGACTTAATTTATTATGCATATGTAAAATCTTCTAAATATCGCATACGTTGAATAAATTTCGAGCCAAGAAAAATCAATTCCTTAAAATTTCAAAGAAAGCCATGCTTCTCAACATTATGTAATAAATGTAAAAAAAAACACTACACAAACCGACAAAATTAACAAGAACAAAAACATCATCAACAAACGACCAAAAAAACCAACTGACAATGCTTTACTAACTAACTTGACTAAGCGTAGACTTATGCCGTCGAATCAGTATGTGTCCTTAAAAAAGGTTAAGTTGAAACACTACATTAATAAAATATAATATACTGAGTGCCAATGAAAACACAACACTTTATTTTTTGGAATATGTTTGATGTGTGTAAAAGTTAAATCAATTGGCAAAGGTATATCTCTTTTAAAATAAAAAAGTAACCAGTCGATACATTTATTTCCACTTATTGTTTAAAGTTTTTCTTCTACTGTAACCTGGTACAAACGCATGAAAGTTTCGTGTTGGCATGTACACACCGCTACAAAAATCCCATCTTCAGTTTTAAAGTTTTACTCTATACAAATGTGAAAATGCCAAGACTTTTAGACAACCGGCGACACGTTGTTTAAGGCATGATCCTAGGAGGTATGTCTCGACGTGAAATCGTTCGTCGAATGCATTGTTCGCCGTCGACAATTACTCGCTTGGCCCACCGACATCCTCTGTGAAAGTTCTATTTTGTTTAGGGCCCATTGTTTTCTCGTTTAGGGCAACCCCATTCTCTTATCTGGGGACCATACGCCGCTGAACAAGGAATGGTATTAATCTGAAAATACAGCATTGAAGGTTCCATGTTCAGCGCCATATACATACCATTGTTTGGGATGGATCAAACTTGTACTGTTTATTGGTGTAAATATTGAGTTGCGCTCAACCCGGGGCTAGGCGGCGTGGGCATTAATATGCATTTCCATTAATGCCCATGAACAGGCTCAAGCAAACAGAGCATGCAATATGTTCATATGTGTTATGTTTAATGGCTTTCTATAAGTTCCATTTTCATCTATTTTTCATTTTAAAACACATCTACTTTTGCGAATTTATTAAACTTTTCCACACATCGAAAATATTCCAAAAAGTAAAGTGTTGCGTTTTCATTGGCACTCAGTATATCATTTCAGCAATGTATGTGTAATTTTTACGTGCAAGGTTACCGGAAGACAAATACACGAAATAACATTTGTCGTGTTTTCGTGTTTCATTGATAACGAGTCACCAGATTTTGTTTCCTCCGACAACCATAAAATGTATATGTATCGCGAAAACAAACTAATAAAAAAGGATTACAATATATTATTAGTTTTTTGCAATTGTCACATGATATTTACGCCACAGGTTGGATTGGTAGGGATACGTGACAATCGAATCGCTTCGAGGATGATGCTTCTCTCGGTGCTGTTATTTAAGGGGGCGATAGTAGCCAATTTCGTTTTTAGCGATGAAAAGCTCCAAAATAAGTGCAAACACCAAGAGAGACTAAAAAGGTGAACAAGAAGAAGGGCAAACATATTCTGTCAAGTTTCTCGACTGCCTCTTTCCATGTTAGCTCTAGCCCTGCCTTTTGTTTTCGTTTACCTCCGAATTTATTGTCTTCTTTTTTGTTATTTTTAAAATCGAACATTTCCGTCACTTGGTCAGTCATAATAAAGATTCTATATTCCACAGGCTTGACCTTTTGCTTAACTTGACAGACACTGCATGTGATGATTTGCAGAAACCACTGTAAGGTCTTTGGAACCGGCTTTTTATCTTCGAAAGAATAACATCGAATCAAAATAAGAGAGATAGCCGTTATCAATGTACTCTGTACGATTAGAATGATAAGGAACACTGAGAAGATCGCAACTGTGTCAGAACTTCGAGGCAACGTCGGAAAAACAATGGCGAGGAAAACGGCAAACGCAAAGAACACTGTAATAGCGTAGCCTGCCTTCTCACCGTTTCCACATGGCAAAATAAAGACTAGTATATCTAAAATAGATAACAAAACAGCTGGCATGAATATTGTAAGTAAAACGTAAAGTGGTTTCCTTGTTAGTTTGAATGAAAATGTAACGGCGGATGTTCCATCTACTTCTTCAGAACTATACTTTATTGGCTGAACATCCCAATCCGATTTACTTCCGCAAGAATCCAAATTGATACCTGTACCACTGGTTTGCGCATGCACCTGAAATGTAAATACAACAGTTGATACATGAAAATATTTACAAAGTTATACTGTGCGGTGGCGCAGAAGCGTGCTTGGAATTATATTTTTTGGTGATGTAGCCTAGGCGGTTCTTGTTCGACTCTTGGCTTGTGTCTGTAGAGTACTATATTTCACTATAACACTTTGGTATCCAAAAAGTGTCTCACAGTACAACTAAGCCAGTATTGTTTTGCTAATTTGGACAAGTATGTGGTGTTATGATAAGTACTTGGAGTTCTCGCGTTAGTAGCATGTTCAAACATATCTGAAAATTGGTATTGTGGCCGCGAGGATTCCCGGTACATGTATGAGCCTAAATCTTCATACCAAATCCTATCGGATACTTTTAACGTATGGAAGTTTTTTTTGTCATACTGTATTTAATACAGGGATTACATCATAAAATGTATATTTTATATAGACACTCTATTTTATTGACAAATATGTTTGTATCTATGTGTCTATTTTCTATGTTTCTAAATTTCTATATAGCTTTAGAAGAATCTACCATCATTTAGAAACCGTAGACACACTCTATGAAACAGTAGCTGGTTTGCTTCGACTCGAAATACAATTGTTATGAAAGGCACACAGGCACGCACGAAGGCATACACACACGTACATGAAATAGTACTCTGTCATGTATTGTAATCGAGTTTTTAGTGCCAATTAATATGTAATGCTGTATAAAACAAAGTAGTCATTCGTTAATGTTATGAAATTGCATAAATACGCAAATATGATTTCCGATAATGTAAAGGATGTCTTACCTCCCAGATATAATAACTCCATGCACCAAACCGCAGTTCGCAGGTTTGACTGTCGAAAGGAAAATAACGGACATCCACGGAACAGGTAGATTGGAATACCTTTAATAAAGACAAAGTGGTAAGATATAAACGATTGATTATGATTGGAATTCAGTTATGACAAACGGTATCTTATTCCGAGATCGAAAACGAAACTCTGCCGGGGATTCATTCGCAACTTCTCGTTTCCCACCGAATAGCCAATGGCTATCTCTTGGGCTAATCCGTGGACACGATTCTTCAGATTTACACTTACATTTAATATACGCCAAAGATTTTGAGAACTTCAAAATATATCGACAGTTTCCTTTCGGAAAATTTATAAGATCTTTACGAGCTTCTATTGTTTTTCCTTTCAGTTGATTTTTAAGAAAGTTCTTAGAATGTATTAAATTTAACGTTTACAATGGGATTATTTTCTAACGGCGTAATGAAGACAAATATATCGAAATATTTGCAGTGATACTTTTTTATTTAGGTTTTAATTTATAGAGGCGGATAGTTTCGCAAGTGGCGGCGACTATTGCCCTAGGATTGAAATCTAACCTTTTGTCGAATACCATAAACACGATATTTTCATCACAAGCAACTGGGAATATAACACAAACATTACAATTTAGACAACCACTATTTGCGTACGAATAAAAAAGCATAACGCTTTTGCCATTTTTTTAATTAGAGTAACTGCTACTAAATACTCACACAACTTAGACTGAATAACTTCTATACAAAGGTGTGTATGGAAAAAAAACGTAGTTCGGATACGATTGAAGATTGAAGCAATCGCAATCCGCTAAAATAGGGATAATAATGCGAACCGACCGATGGCATCAACTTAATAGATTTTGAATGTCTCGTCACATAGTTTCTTTCAAATATCAAATCTCGAGTTGAAACTATGTAACACTTGCCTGATAAGGGTACCAAACGATTGTTCCATTCGCATTCACCTCTAACAATAGCGAATCGTCACCCAATAATTTTAAACCTTGGTGGGAATTGAGCAAAACTATATCAGGTTTCCAAACATCAACCTGTCATAGAAAAGAGAAAGAGAGATACACGGACATTTTAAAAGATGGACAATGAACAATTACAAGGATAATAAACGTAATTATTTGTATTTAACGCTAAATAACAATATCGCCGTGTCGGACGTTTATGTTCTGTTATTCATTTAATTACGTTTGTTATCCAGTTTAGTTATTAATTTAGTTATACAGAATTCTTTAAAGATACACTTGCAAAAAAATCTGCCACAACCGACACATTTAGTAAGAGTAAGTGTTTAGTCAAGATATGACCCGGACCCTTCACAGAGGACATGTGAGGATATGGGTAATTTTGATAAAACACGTTATTTCAATTTTAACTCTGGCATTTTTCAAATTACTGATTAATAAATTTCTTAAATAACTTTCAAATTCAGCAGAGCTTCCGCAAACACATATACATGTGTATTCTAAAATGTTTAATAACTATCAGATGATTAAAAATCGAAGTAAATGTTTGTTTTTTTTTCTCAAAAAGACATATTTCAATGACAACTTGCAAACTCGGCTTTCGACAATATATTGAGAAAAAAAAGTCATATTTTATTTAACTTATTTTTCCTGACCTGGGGCCATCGATAGAAATCGATACCGCCGAATTCTTTCTTATTCCAAGTAAGGAATTCGTCCTTCCATGTGATGCCTAAGTATCCGGTCGTTGTAAATGTTTCGGAAGCTTCAGATAAACCATCAATAGACAGCAGCGTTAATCCAACTTTAACCTCTAAAACATGAACACACGTTAATTCTTGAAATAAAATTATAATACTATTGTTCAGTTATTATGGATATTATTAATTTTGTTGATTAAGAATATAAAACTTATTATTTTTTTTAATTTAAATTCTTTATTACTTTTGTTAACAAATAATTAAGATAAGTATAATCTGTTTAACCTACAAGATTATTCTAAAAATTCCGTTAAAATTGATACTTACCTATTGCCTCAGTTTGATTTAATCTTGGTCTTACTTTTTTGTTATAATTTTTTCCGAAGAGATAGTCCGTAAGATCTTTCGCGTTTTGGCCGGTTTGGCAATAAACTGACAAAAACGCTGAACAGAAATAAATCGCTATAATAAACATTTTCAATATTCGCTGGAAAGATAATTGTACTTAAGATTGGAGAATTTGTACTCCTGTTGCATGTTTCACTTTTTTAATACACATGCGCATTATTGTTGACAAGAGAGCACGGTGGTTATGCTTAACGGACTCTATCCGCAAGTCTACCTGGTTCATGGCACCGCTGCAGAATTGATCCATATAACCGATACGACGGTTCGGTGCTTTTACACAAATGATGAGTTTTTTTACAAATTTGATTTGTTTAATTAAAGTGTACAGTACAGATCTTGTTTAAATGATTTTTTAAAAATTTTGTCTGCATGGTAAGTTTATTCATTATATATATAGTGATGTTGTTTCACGATCGTTTTATAACCTTAGCAAAATATCAAAAAAACCGAAATCGGGAGATCAGTCTCAATTCTCAAGCATCTGATTGACTGAACTACTGACTGATCGATATTTCAATATTTCAATGTGAAATTGTTTGTTGAACTTTAACATGATTAAAAAAAACAAGTTATTTTCCCCTTATTGTGGCGTGATCTTTAAAATCGAATTTCGAAAATATCTTTACTTTAAAATGATACAGAGTACGAAGTAGATTATAGGTAAACTTAAAATACAATTACATTTACAAAAACAAGAGGCTATTGTTAATCAACAACGTAACTATTGGCTTCATCAACGAGCCAATCTCTGACTGCCTAAAAGGCTGAACGTTATAAAAATGATTGGAAACCGGTCTCAAATCTCAAGTGTCTGATTGACTGAAATGGCGACTGATCAGATGTTTGAGATTTGAGACTGGCTTCCATGCTTTGTAATTTATTTCCTACGTTGTTCCGGCAGGAAGTCGTTGAGCGTTATCACCGTAGTTAATAGTTTCACATTGCTTCATTTACTGCTCACTTCACTTCCTTTAATGTGAATCATAAATTATTTAATATCGTTTTTCGCAATTCTGTATTCTGTTTTGTTCTCTTGGTTGTTCTTGCTTATGAAATAATTATTGACTCGTTTTAAATTACATTTAAAATCAATGGATTATTATTAAAACTAGAATTTTCAATGGATAAGAATTCTAGACGTATAAATTTATGCGGAAATTGTTCAAAATCTTTGAATATTTAATACACATATACAATGCGAATACCAAATAAAAAATTCATTGCCTAGCCTGATATCATTTCATGTAATACCTGTAGAAACATGTACTAAGCAAGTATTCCTGGTTACTTGTATCTCCTGTAAACAGCTACATGTAAGAGGTTAATATTTATAGACGTAAGGAGTAAGCTAAATGTTTAAAGTTATTTTGTGTTTTGCCACTGACCCTTCAAAGAAGGGATCCACGCAGGCTTCTGTTTCCGTGTTGTAAAAAGAATATGTTTAGCTCTAAAAAAGCGAGAAAACCCCTAATGGGTATTCTAGAAAATCGTTTCTGATTTTTACAGGTTTCGGGACGAGATGTACGATTTACAGAAAGATTAGTTTGATGTTTAACCTCGGTTTTTTTTCAGTTTTTAACCATTGTTAAAGAGACTACTTCAGCTTAACTACTTCTAACTACAGTATTTTATGAATCGAGGATAGAAAGGTCACTAACGTTCATTTTGAGAACAAAAGTGTTATTTTGTCTGGTATACACTAACTTCTTTTATTTCAGATGTCGAATGTCATGGGAATCCAACCCACTCATAAAACCATTCCTCTGTTCGCTGTTGCCTATTGTTCTTAAACCATTTTATGAAATATTCAGTATAAAGGTGTTTGCATTTGTTACATGTAACAAACTTACAGACCATGTCTGAAGGTTATTAAAATGAAATTGGAAACCTGTCTCAAATCTCAAACATCTGATTGGCTAAAATGGAGATTGGTCGCCATTTCAGTCGATCAGATGTTTGAGATTTGACAGTGGTTTATATGCTAAGTTTTATAACCTTGGGCACATATTTGAATATTCCCATTCAGGGTTAATTTACGTTTGTATAACTATATTTTATTGGATGTACCGAATGATTCTGTATAACAGGATCTTCAAGTATGCATGAATGAAGATTGCCTGGAAAGTTAAATTATTTAGAACCATCTGTAGCTTTGCATCAACGATTAAACAGCGTTTTGTTCGTAAAAGAGCATTTGCGTTTGTCTTCTTCAGCGACTTCTGGGATTATTGAACTGGCAGTAGTCCGGCTTTTTAATTAGCTAATCGCACGGAAACTGCAGCTAATGGTTAACGTAGGGACAATAAAATAACAGATTTGCCAATAGCTAAATATACGCAATACTGTTAATGAGAAGACTCTTCAGCCGAGAAATTATACTTAAGGTTGCAAAATGTAAGTCGAAAACATGGTACCACTAGATTTAACGTAATCCTTTTTTCCAATTACTTTTGAGAAGTATTTTCATTAAGAAAGACAACTTTAATTAAAGTTTAATATAATTTAATAAATATATCTAAAATTAAAAATACACTGAAAAACATTCAAACATTAACATGATTAAGAATGATTCATTTATGATTGAAATACAGTAATTTTACAGCAGTAGCAAACTCGTTACCAATCACATTATCAATACCTTATGAAATTGTTAAACTAAGTACATGTGTAATATGAACTAAGGCACTGCCTCTCTCGGAATCGACGAATCAAAAGTGATGTATATCGTATGTTTAACAGTAAAACAAAGAAACAAATCATCATTTGTTGTTTTACTTTTTAACCAAAACTGATCAAGGTTGTCAGATGCATCACTACATCTTAGTGAGCTGAATGATTCTGTGAAGTTTGGAAGAATCCTTTGAGATGTTGAATACAGCAGTTTGCCTGTAAACTCTATGTTAAACGGCACCAAAATGTGATCAAAATGCAAGACTGACCGATGGTATAAGAAATGTAGACTCATAAAAATCTGGTTAACAAGGTAGATTGTAAAACATCATTCCACAACACCTAAAATACCTAGTTGGAATATGGTGACACCAATGACAGAGCAAGTAGCAAAGCTTGTCATATTCTTTGAATATTCAAGCTTGAAATCAACAAACATACTTTTGGGTCTGAGGACTTAAGATAATACTATGAGTGACAGTAGAGTAATTTATTATCCGAATAGAATGAAACATTCAAATTAGTCCATGAAAAGCAAATGCTGAAGGAGTCTATTCCTATTTTCTATGGTTCCATTTCACAGCAAATTATATTAATAACAAAATTATACTTATGGTGTTGTTCATTTACTGTTCTTCAATGAGGTCTACATTAAAACGTTTTTGTATTATTTGATATCACAATCACACAGTATAATGTGAAGTGACATAAACTTCCAAAGCAGCACCTTCTATTGCAGGAATTAGTAGTGGAAGTATATGTAAACTGTATGCTCCCTCTACTGTCTAGAACAGTTAACCTGGTCTCCCGCATTTCATGTGAAGCTGTTGAAATATTAAATTCAACAGCAAATTAATTTATCTTCAAAAATAATTTTATATCTTATTGCTTTTATAAATTTATTTGTCGACAGTTAAAATTGATTTAAAATATTTAGACACAAAAATAAATTTTGTCAAATACATTGATTTTGTATGCTCTGATAATTACTTCAGGTATCCTGACTTACTCTATGGAGACTCTTTAAATCACATGGACAACAGTATAGTTCCACGTCAGCCGAACATTTTTTGATCTGGATCTAAACTTGTTGCTTCTTGGTCAGAAATAACCTCATGAATCTAAACTTAAACAGTCTAGATCCTGATCAGACTGCACAGATGAGCCTGCTGAACTGGATATACATTGGTCACTAATGTGATAAAGGGTGTATTCATGAAAATGTAAAAAAAACTAACATAGTAACTTATATTCATGCACCGGTAGATTCAGTGTGATGTCTATTATACATTCATGCAGCTTTAATAAATGAAAATAAAGAAAATTTATGCAAACCTTGTATCTGTTTACTATGGTAATGTTCATATTCTGTGCCATAGCTGTCTACCAATTCTGCATAAGTATCTATAGGCTTCATAGGGTTGGTGATACACATTTCTGAAAATAAATGTTTTATTTTAAATCTTCTCTGATAACTAGTAAGTCAGTTATGCAGTACCTTTTGTGGCTTATGAAGATGTACATAAATTGCTGTTGCAGTTAACAGTGAACAATTCATACTGTTGCCATAATTTATTTATTACATGTAGGGTCTTTTTATTAAAATCACATAAAAGGAAGATGGTAATGATGAAAAATTTCATGCCATCTTTAATTCCTACACAACATTAGCATAAAACCAGAGTGTTATCACATTTGAAAACCACAAAGAGATGTGCCAGCTGATCTGAATCTACATCTATGCCATCTGATCTGGATTTACTTGGGCTGACCATTTGTGGTAAAAAGGTGTGTCCATGAAGTAGGTTAAGTTATTAACTTTGAAAACTGAAACAGCATTGTTTGCTTTCTAAAAAAAAGTGAACAAGATTATGAGATTAATCCTCTAAATAAAGGATTAAATAAGTGACAACAGGGACCCATCATTTGTACAACATGGTCCGCAGAGAAACTTTGTGGCATTTGATTCTGTGTCTTCCGAAAATTTGGCATGTTCAGGTGATGTTGTGTGAACAAAACTGAACATGCCAGAGATTATGGTACACCATAGCAGGGCTGGACAAATTTAGATTTTTAGTAACTAGTCCAGAACTAGCTGGGTAAACATTTCAGCTAGTCCCACCTTTGCGCAAATAAGCAAATTCTGATAAGTCAGTATTAACAGTATAGAAAGAAACAGGAAATGCAAGAGGAAGCATTACATGGGCCTTGATAATGTTAAAATAGATCTTAAAACATGTTATTTTGTAATAAACTTATTACATTGTTATATGATATGCATATGGTGCTAAAAGAGAATGGCGCATATCAAATTAACGTTTAAACTAGTCTACACTAAAAAATTGAGCTAGCCCACGGACAAGCAATCAGATATTTTGAGATTGTCTGGTACAATTTTCAGCTTGTCCAAGGCGTCGGGCTAGTAGGTTTGTCCAGCCATGCATAGTCATGTAAAGGAAGGGCAAATTCTATGATGTTTGAGTGTTTGTACAGTTTATTAAGGGTAAATTAAAAAAAATTACCTCTCCAGTAGTCTAATTTTTCTCGTATTCCAGTTTCATGAACCAGAGTTGTCACGCATCTTTCATATGTATACTTCAAACTGAAATACAAATTACAAAAAACAAATTTTATAAACGATATTATTTGCCCAATGCATGCATATACCTTCCGATGACTTAATTTATTTTCTTAGTGACAGACTTTCTTAAAGTCGCCGGACAGTCGGACCTGTCCGGTAAAATTTGGACTGGTCTGATGTGATTTCCAATGTTGTACATGTAGGACCGAATGTCCTGCAAAAATTTGATCTGCATATTCCAATTTTACTTGCTAAATTACAATTTTACTCGCTGTTTTGATTCCAGACTGTTCCGAGGGAAATGAGTGTGGATATCTGAATGAAATATTTTATGTATTCGCCATAATGACAATTTGTACCACTGAAAAAAACACAACAAAAACACCCTTAATACTGTGTTTTGCTTATTTAATGTGTTAAATGTTTCAGTCAGACAGAAATTGTTTCAGTCAGACAGATTTTCACATCTTGTCTGACCTCATGTCTGACACTTTTTTACAACTTTCGGGAAGTCTGTAGCGACCATTACACTCAAACATCTGGACCAAGGCATGTATACAAAAGCTCGACACAAACTATTGGACTATGAAAACTAAATAAAATAAATAAATTTTCAAATTTTTACCAATTAATTAATGGTCAACACGGCTTCACCATGCAACACATTTGAACTTGTAACAGTTACTTGTTTGACAGAGCAGAGGTGTAGAATTCCACTCTACCGCTCGCCATGGCGTGTAAATGATCTGTTGGGTCATGAAAGCAGCTGAAACACTCGACCGGCAGGGCGAGTAAATTTTTCAGCAAAGCACAAGTGTTTTCTTCGAAAAATGAAATATTTTAACTTTGTTTACAAAATACAATTCGATTTCCGGAATTTCAAAGATTGGGTCGAAGAAAGTTTATACACCTCTGTCAGAGCATTTATTCCTAAAATCTGAAATAATTAATTAGTGGTAAACACGGCTTCGCCGTGCTTCCTATTTATATCATTCTACACTATGCCTCCTTTTTATGAAATGTAGCTCTAATAATTTTTATTTGTTGTAAATGAAGAATTATTCAGATAGCATTTGGTAAACAAAGCTTTACAGAAAGAGTATTTTATTTAAAAATGTAAGGGTGAGTGTACTATCTGTAAGGGCGAGTGCACTTACTCATTCACTCGACCTGCAAGGCGAGTGGTTAAAAGAAAATTTCTACACCTCTGCAGAGCAATTATTCCTAAAATCTGAAATAAATAATAAGTGGTAAACACGGCTTCGCCGTGCTTCCTATTTAAATCATTGTACACTATGCCTCATTTTTTTATGAAATGTAGCTCTAAAAATTTTTATTTGTTGTAAATGAAGCGTTATTCAGATAGCATTTGGTAAACAAAGCTTTACCATGCCTCAAACAACTTAAATTAGCAGAGTAGCTTTATGCTATATCTGCAAAACTTGTGTTGGAGTCCTGGGCCCAAGATCATAAAACTAAGTTTTGAGACGATCAGTCTCAAATCTCAAGCATATGATTGGCTGAAATGGCGACTGGTCAGATTTGAGACTGATCTCCAGATTTAGTTTTATGATCTTGGGCCCAGATCATGAATACACATCTTCAAGCTTTTCAGATTTCATTTGTCATTTGACCAGTTCTGTCCAGTCTACAATATCCAGAGTTAATTCAACGTAATACCTAATATCTTTCCCACACCAAATTAAAACGAAAGCAATCGGTATTACTGTCTTATCTGCAACGTGAAACTTACTGTTCGTGTGAATGATTGTAGTAAAAAAATAAATAAAAACGTCGTAAATTTCCATTGTTTAGAATGTTGTGGAAACCGGTGTAATTGTCACTTTGCCACTCTGTGTTTTAATTAATTACCGTCGAGTAACCTCAAATCGTGATACCGTTGAAATCGTGATACCGGATATATTTATATCTAGCTCGCGCTTGTTTTTGTTTTATGACGTCAAAACACGGAAGTCAACTTCAGAAACGTCAAGTGACCGTCTGCAACAAAAAATGCTTCGTGTAGTTCTTGGAGGCGTTAGAAAACTGTTTTTCTTCCTAAACTACTATAAAATAGTATGAAAATGTTATTGCAATAAGGTAGCATACCTATTCCATTCAATTTTATTGAATATATCGATGTTTTCCCCAAATTGCACAATGCAGCCGATTGTTTACAAATTTGACAGCTAGGTCACGGTCAATAAAGACTGGTTTAAATTGCTGACATGTTATTATCGAAATGGAAAGTAATTGTACCTCCTTATATGTTCGACTAATGTAAGAGACGTCAAGAAGTGTCGTTATTCAATATAACGTTCTCAAATAACCAAATGACGTTTGTTTTTACTACTTGTAAATCGTATGCAATTTATATAGGTTTATGGAAGCCCACCCCCAGCAAAGAAAATACAGGCAGTACTCGCCTACAACCCTAAACAAATTTTTAAGGCTTATGAGAGCGTTATAGAGGGAAGTCTCTCTGTGCGGAAGGCATCGAAGGTATACAATGTGCCGATGCAGACTGTGAGGGATCGTGTGTTGGGACACGTGGACCCCGAAACTACCAGGTTAAAGAAAATAAATTCAGTAAATTTAAAGATTTTGATTGGATTTGTTGATTTATAACTCAGTTCATATAAATTGGTGATTGTTTACTCTACTATTTTATATTATTTACAGGTCTGGACCAGGGCCCCTGCTGACGCAGATAGAGGAGGCTAGGCTCGTAAAGCACATTTTTTTTATATGGCAAAGGTTGGGTACCCTTACACGAGGGCAGAGGTGATTAATATAGCCTCAGAATTTGCTTCCTGCCTAGGTAGAAGGGACAGGGTTAGTGGTAAACCCTTGTCGTACAAGTGGTTCTATGCCTTCTTAGATCGGTGGCCGGAATCTAAAGTTCAGCGACCCAAGACGGTTTCTGAGTTAAGAGCCTACCCCTGTTCATAAAAAACTCCTACTTTCCGACCCCCTGTCCTTGTAAAGCAGTCTGTTGCCAAAGTTGTCCGCTCCAAATATAACATATCTGCATATAAACCTGTTCAATCTACATCTGGCCAGCAAAAGTCTGGTGGTCCAATTGATCTTAATACACCACAACACTCAGAAGATGATTTTTCAGATATTTCTGATGTTGAGGACGATGAAAAATGTTGCATATGCGGGAAATTTCAACCAGATGAGCTCGTCAATTGCCAGTGTTGTGTTTGTAAAGTGGGCACAATGTGACATATGTAAGCATTGGGCACACCTGATCTACTGTTCGAATGTAAGGGTGATTAGAATGGGCGATGTTTTCAAATGCCCACATTGTGCATAAAACTGTTGATTTGTGTTTAAAATGTAAATGATACCAATACAGGTGTAATCGAAAGTAAAAGAAAACAAATTTAAATCGAATGTTAAAGTGTTTCTGTTATTGCAGTACCATCCATTTCGCTCTAAGCAACCATTTCGTAAAGCTCACGAAAACTCCTATACCATCCTTAATGGAAGGTCTTTCCGGTACATGTATAAAAATGTCAGCCTCCAGTAAGATAGCAACGCAGAATACTTTCAGAATATGTATGGATTGAACGAGGTAAGATGTGATTTTTATTTGATCCTTCATTTTGTTAGCGCATACAAATATTGATAAGGAAATCGAACGTTGTTTCCTTATCGTAACGAAAACCGGTTACTCGAGGGTACCAAAAAGTCGAACAACTACCGTAATGCGCATAGCTACGGTGGAGTCTACTGTTTCTGTGACAATATAAGGTTTTACTCAATGTAGAAACTTATTTACCTTATTTTTTTCGGCGAGTTTAATCTTAATTGTTATCTAACATATAGAAGAAGAACTTCTGAAAATGTGAATCGAGAAACAAAATGGCGGCTTTTCAGTTTTTAATTCCGGAAGTCAGCACAAAAGACTATGAAAGTCACATGGTCCAATCAGAAGCCTTATTTTGCGACATGGTTTCAAATTGGCATGGTACCTCTTTTTGCTCATGCGCAATACCGTAATCGGAATCGACACGATTTCGACGCGCTTCGCGCGTCGAAATCGTAGGGTCGATTCCGTATAAGTACAATATAAGTAAGGGAAGGCAGTGGGTAAGACGTCTGATTAAGCTCAATGTTTCTTACTGCATGTATAACATGAATAAATAAAATGTCCAAGTGTGCAAAACTTATTTTGCCGAGAATATATTCGCTCACCTGAGTTTCAATATACACGCGGATGGAGGAGCAAGTTGATCTTGGCAACCATCTAACCGGACGCAACGAATGAGTGTCAAGAAGAGAATCTTAACAGACATAATCCGAAAAATATTCGACCGATAAGTGAAGGGTACTGTTACACCGTATCCTGGCAAGACATTGCTGTTCTCGTTCTTTGTAATTATGTTCGATGCTTACAAAGTTTTCATGTCCGGTGTTATCATTAAAAATCTCATGTACTTCGGAAAACAATAATATGTAGATCTAATATCGTTTTATTGTTATAAAATCACACTCTTAAATGATTTCGACATTAAAGTTCTTAGAACATATCCTTATACCTATGACATGAAATATTTGTCTGTAAACATGGTAAAAGCGAGGGTTGGCAGTATGCAACATGAGTAGTTTCCCCAAAGGTTCTCTTGTTTATTAATTGTTTGTGGCGTCCTATTTGAATTGACATACATATATAAAACATGCGCTCTCTCTATCTTCCTCTCTTCTTTTTCGCTGCGTGGGGAGGCTGTGTTTTTTGAGTGTGGCGATTCCTGATATGCATATGTTGCTTTTTTTTCAATAAGTGTATTAAAAGCTTGAAAAGGTTATAGATTTTCTTTCCCACTCGGGTTTGTTTCATAAAATTCAAAAATTGTGGGATTTTTCCTAGTTGCTTGACCTTGACCTTGGATTTTATTGTATTAATTTTATAAGAAAGGTAGGGCATCTTATATTATACATAATTATGCTTTGCTTAATTACAAGCTGGAAAGTTCCTACTCCAACAATCAGATACGAACCATTAGCGAAGGTCTATCTCATAAATAATTAAGAAAGAGTTTTTAAACAAAACTGACCATTTTACTTATTTTCACATTATCATGTATTTAGGCTCCTGACCATAGACCAGACCTGTTCGAAAGGAAGAGCGCTAGCTGATACATATACTATATTGAATACTACAAGTTAAGCGAGAAAGGGTTTTACACTTTTTTGACAATGCTATTAGCTTCTTCTGTTTCATATTTTTACATGTATATGTTTTTAAATGCAACATTTTTGAGCTGACGGTAAGGTTGGAGCTTATTCACTAAGACAACTTGAGCTGAAGGTTATAAAGCTGAGATTGGAAACCAGTCTCAGATCTCAGGGATCTGATTAGCTGACTGGTCGCCATTCAGCCAATCAGATGCTTGAGATTTGAGACTGGTTTCCATGCTCAATTTCAAAACCTTTAGCATAGTGCTTGTTTGTTCATATGAGAACATGTTGAGAGTAAATGTGAGGTTGGTGCACCCTAGGACCTGGTTTAAAGCCCCTGTGACACATTGTTTTGCCACTAACCGTTCCAAGGCGGTATTCCATCGGTAGTCTATTTTGAAATCGATCATTTAATTTCTCCCCCTTCTACCTTTCGGCTGTGTGGGGATGCCCTGTCTTCAGGATGAGGCCATTCCCGATATGCTTATTTCACCTTTTAACGATGTCTTGAGAGGAAGCAAATTATATACATTGTGTGTTAAAAATAGATAATGCTGCGGTAACATGACATTGGAACGACATTGAATAATGACATTGAATAACGACAATCTATTTTTGTCTTCGTGGGCAGATATGCCATCCCTTGTAACTTTAAATGAAATGTTGGCATTTATAATTTGATATTTTATGTAACAACTTGTAAAAAGATAAATAAATTTCGAAAGCCAAACGTGCCGTGTTCCATACGCATAAACTAGGGAATTCGATAGCTTATTAATGCCTCCGCCCATGTCAACGAACACGAATTACACGAAATCAGGTTAAACGTCTTAAGTCTACATGACCAGTGACTAGAAAAATAGATTACCTGGACGTAGTTGCGCAAAGAACAATACCAATTTAGAAAAAACAACTTTTCATTATATAAGTATGTCAAGATTGAAATTTAATTTACTTATATTGCTAAAATAGTTATGTTTGCCGAAGAAATATATTTAATTTACTGAAATGGAAAGAAAAGAAAATTAAATACGATTTTCGATATCATCATATTGTCACAAAGAGATCATTGGAAAGTATACCTATCCTCAACCACATTAAGTATGAGCTAGCAGCCGACAGACAATCTCTCTCGTGAACAGGCTCAATCAAATCGAGCCTTCAATAATTAGATATTTTTCGTTTTCGATTGCTTTCAAAGTTCCCTTTATATTTTTTTTCAATATATCTGTACGAAGCGTTGTTTGTGTCATGTGGCGGCTGTAGAAGGTCTCCCCGTACATTCAAACAGTGCTGTTATCAGTTACGTCCTTTGAAGGTCGTTGATCACGATACTTGTGAACTTTGTTTATAGTACTAAAATTAATTAGGTTTACATATTTAGTCAGTTAATAGATGGGTGGTTTCAATATTCAGCCAATATATTTACAGTCGAATTGCGATCACTCGAAATCCCAAGGACCGACGATTAATTCGAATTATCGCAAACTTCGAGTTATCGCGACTTTGACTTTTCCGTAATACAATTCGAGTTTAAGAAACTAACGATGTGCAATTATTACGGTACCGTACATAACAAATGTCTTTGTCAAGTTTGCTAAAAAAACAACAAAATAATAAATTTTTAATAATTTAATTACTCAGTTTTATTTTCATAATTATATAAATAAAGATCGATGAAGAAACTGCATTTTCATAAATTTAAACAAATCATTGTACAAGCATGAAAAATTATTGGGAAATGAAAATGTTGTTTTCCGATCCCATCCAGGTATCCTCCCAGTTACCCGGGTCGTTCACTAATTTACTCGGAAAAATATAATAATAATTTTATTATTTTTCGTCATGCTCAATTGTTTGCTCATTGATACATTAATGAAAAGCCGTTTTAGAAAGGAAAATTAACAACTCCAAATGTTTGTTTGACACCAATTTGAGGCAAATCCCTCTAATTTTTTGCATCACAAACATCATTACATTGAAGAGCCACTAACAACTTTTTGACATGTTGGCGATAAACAAAAGACTTGGAACAATCGCGCGGGAAGTGTGAAAAATCGTGTCAATACAAGTTCTTCGAGTTATCGCAATCAACTTGTGCTAATTTCTTATTCAAGAGACTTTTTTTATATGTTCGAGGTATTTAAAATTTCAAAGTTCCCCTTTTATCTATTTCTCTATCTCTTTTCTCTCTCCTCTCCGTCCATGTCTCTCTTTTCTCCCCCCTCTCTGTCTCTCTCTCTTTATTCCCTCTTTCTTTCTCTACAATTTTTATCCGTCCCAAACGACGTATGGGTTAAATATGAAACCTTAAATGCGTTTAGTTCACATTAATGCTGTTCCATGTTCAGTGGCGTATGGTTCTCAGATAAAAGATAGGTGTTGTCATAAACGAGAAAACAACAGACAGAAATGAACAGAATAGTATTTTGAAAAGGGATTTGAGAATTTCAATCCTGCTTATAACAGATAACATCCTATAAATGCAAACTTTAAATGGGACATTAAAATTAAATTCCACATTTATCAGCAAAAAAGATTTAGAAATGAAGTTCATTGATGTGACATTTAAATTTTGTTTTATTTTAAACCAGATAAAACAAATGTCAATTATAATTGTAATTGTATAACGCCGTAACAACGCGATAAATTCTGATGGAAATTACAGTGTTACGCCAAAGCCAATCCTACGCAGAAATGGTTAGTTTTAGATGAATAAAAAACGAAAACAAACAACCCAACAAGCTGATTGTTAAGTTTGTTTTTGTAATATTCCCATTTCTTTTTGCTTCTTAAATTGCATAATTTCAGATTTACAGGTGGCGTATGGTACTAAGATAAAGGATTGCCCACTACAGGAAGGTTCAAGAAGCGGAACATATTCTAGTCTTAAACTATAAATGGAAAAGTACAGCAAGCAGTCTGTATGACATTGCTCATATATTTCCAGTTGTGGATGTAAACAAGGTCGGGCATGATATGGTTTAAACGAGAAATGATACGAACGAAGAGACTGTCATAATGTTCATTTGCTTACACACCCTTCTTTTTCAAAAAACATTAACTCGTAATGACACTAAACAGCAAACTTTTATGTAGATGTAATTGTAGTAATAGCAATAGTAATGCAAACGTAATGCAAATTTCAAAGTAGATTTTTGAATGGCGTATGAATGTCGTGATGGTTGTAGAACAGCGACGGAAATTTTCCTTTTTTTGGAGTTCGAAATGCTACGAAGAGTACTGGAAAATTACGATCAAAAGACATCACCTAAAATCACTTGTTATGACGTCGCGTATAACACACAGGTTACCGTAGCAATACAGAATCAGAAAACCAGACTGAGATGTATTTTTATCTGCATCATTGTATCATTCTTGCGGATACACTCTGTATTATGCTAAAATCATGCATGGGTATATATCTGTAAAAAAATCAAATAAATAATACAATTCATCGTATTACATTAGATGCCAACGGGAATGGTTTTGATCTGAACGAATAAACAATGTGCGGAACTAAACATAACAAATTTTTGCAGTGGAGAATATACAAGACTGAATTAGTCATGTCACTTCTTAAATATCTGATAAAATGCAGAAAGAACTAGAATTGATGAAAACGGAACGCTGGTTCCAAGTTGAAAGCTTCAGAATGACATAATTTCTCAAGGCAGCATCTATTGCAAATGATGTGTTAAAAGACCCTGCTCAGAAGAAATAAAACTTGTATAATCTTAAAATTATAACAGATAATTCGAAGATAACACATTAAAACACGTAGTCTTCGTAGACTTCTATAAAGCAAAGATTGAAGAGGAAACAAAAACAAAAGAAGACTTCTGTAAAACGTCCGAACCGATTCAAAGATTCATTCGGTATGGACAATGTCTGAGTGTTATATCCAGCCGATTATATCGCGTGTTGAACATGGCAGAGGTAGATTTTTGCTGTCGACGTTTGCTACTGAAAAGTTACTATGCGGAAAAACTAATTAAAATCTTCGGATGATTAAACAATTCTCAGAGCTATGTTTGCCTTCTTCTGAAAACACCGCATTAAAGGGTTCCATGTCCACCGCCATATGCACACCATATTTTGGGATGGCTTAAAATTATATTGTTTGTTGGTGTAAATATTGAAATGCGCTCAATCCGGGGCTAGACGGCTTCGGGCAGTTATATGCATTTCCATTTCTGCCTCAATGCAGTATTATTAGATTTATACAATTCACTAAACAGAACTAATATAAGCAAATCTCCAAAACGTTAACAATGATTCTAACTAATCATGAAATTATTTGACAGATGATCTAAGAATAAAAATAATGCTATGGAAGAAAAATGCAAAAGTTTTAGAGCAGGACATACATTCTTTGTGTTCCTTAGGTCAAAGGGAAACTAGCTTTGACATTGTTTCCATAAAATATTTTATTAGAAGAAACGGAAAATGCATATCAGCCATATTCAGAAGATACTGCCCACCAAACACACAACCAAAAGAAAGAGAGGGAGAGAGAAAGCATGGTTAATAAAATGACCTATTTCAAAACAGACACCACAAACAATTAACACAAATGAGAACCTGAGGGTTACCGCCTTGAAACGGTTAGTGCCAAAACCAGGTTCTAGGGTTCATCAACCTCACACTTGCCCCAACAAATTCTCATATAAACAAACAAGTACAAGTTGTCTTGGTGAAATAACTCCAACTCACCAATCAGCTCAAAAATGTTGCAAGCACAATCAAATAAGAAGCTTCTCGTATGGCAAAGCAAAAGGGCGGGTACTCAATGATCTTTTCGAGACTAAAGCACATGTAGTCAAATCATCAAGAACACGATGACTGGATAAAAGAGACCAACCGAGCTTCTAGAGAACGTTAAATATGACCTTCATATAAATATCTTGTTCTCAGATTTAACAACTAAAGAAAATTATACATATATCTTTATCTAAATCCATAAGCAATCCTAAGAAAGTATCATCTATCGGATTGTTAGGTTTTATTATTTTTTATAAATATTCATAATGAAGTGTTGTTTGTCTTTTGTGTTTTTTTTTCTATAATCAAACGTACGAGTTTAATAATCATATCGTTTTCATATTAATCATATATATTTATAATAAGAATTGGTTCCAAAATCTGAACATTATCGAAAACGAACCTTGTTGTGTAGTATCTTACTACTGTTATTGTGTCGATAAATCATGTTTAACGTGAAGATGTACACTCACCCAAAGTTCTAATCAGTTCATCAGTTGGTCATAAGTTGTATTTGTTTACAATACATGGTAGTTTTTTTTCTACATTAGGTCAAGAGAGGTTGTGAAAAGAACTTTTTGTCTTGATTGCAATTATTAAATGTCTTTTAAATCGTTTATGATTATTTTCTTAGATGAATACTATTTATTTACACTACAGGGTCAACATTTTAACAGACTTAAATTGAAAGGGAGGTAATTATAAAATTCGGTACTTTGAAGGGAATTTATTAAAACAAAAATGCTGGTGATTAATAGAATTTTATGTTTTTCTACTAATTTTGGTTACTATTAAAAGAAAACAAGAAACTTAGAGCAATTTTCTAGTTGCTTGACCATTATTTGCAGGAAATAAATTTTTGGCAAATTCATGATAACTCTTGTAAAATTGTTCAAAAGTCAAATTTTATGCGATTAAAACTTAAATTGAAGACTGCTGTGGCAAAGTGATCACTTATCAAGAGTTAATTCAATCTTATTCTAATGAAAATTTACGGACAATAGTGACCAATTAGAACTTTGGTTGAGTGTATTTCAAACAAAACAAGATCAAGAATATTGAGTGCGGTGCATGAATTATGTTACAAGACATAAGACCATCTGATAAAACAGAATGTTTCAAAGTTAAATATGCAAATCAGGAATAACCACGTTAAAAACATACCCTCCCGAATCGTCAGAGAATGTAAGAGAGAATGAATTTATAGTTTGAGTAATTTAAAAGCAGATTACACTATAAGCAAGTAACGAACACGAGAACCCAATGGGTTACCATCTTAAAAAGGTCAGTTGCAAAGGCCAAGCATTTTTGCCTCTGCGGATTTTAATCAGACTCTAGGGATCTCTAACACCTCATTTGACCGTGCAATTTATCGTATGTAAAATGTAAAAATTGCCTTGGTGAGTTAACTGTAACCCAACCATCAGCATCATTTACAGTTCACAGTAGCAGTGTATGTGCACGGTTGTCGATATCAATGAATGTTACGTTTTGTCAGTATTAACGGAGCTTTGGATAGCTTAATTTAGTCTATGCTATTATTACGCGAAATGGGTAGTTACTCAAAGACCATACCAAGACCGAGCACTTTGAGTTAAATCAAAAAGAAGGAAAAGAAACATGATGAGCTTCCGAGTTCCTTAACAAGATTTCCTAGAAATCTTTATAAATTCTTAAAAATCCTCCAGCCGTCGTGCAAACAGCGAGGTACGCAAAGTAGCGATCAGCTGTAATTGAGATAATCACCCAGGATGCAGAGCGCTGTAGAATATCTTGTTGGTGTTACCGTTTTTTGAAATATGATGACTATAACAAAACACGTGGAGAAATGAATTTTGCATTTTCTATTTCTTTAATTTATAATATCCACGAAAGCTGGTCGAGAACCCTTAAACACTGGTTATTAAATATCATGCCAAGGCAGTTATTGTAACTGCAGCTGTACTTAAAAAAATTAAATCTGGAAAAATCATTTTTTACGTGTTCAATTGAAAAGTTCTCTTCCTTTTTGAATGTACAGATTGTTTTATGCAAAACATGGACAACTTAATATTGCCTTGTTTCTTTAATTTTGATATCAAATCTAAATAAAACATTGGTTCAAATAATTATGCGCTGCTGTTACAGTCGTGATTTAAAACTGCTGCATCTGTATATTGTAATTAAACTTGAATGTCGGGAATACATCTTGCAAACAGTTTTTATGGTACTGATCAAAGTTTATCTGTTATGCAAAAATGTAGTTCAATGAATTATCTACCATGATAAACGCACTTTTTATCCTGAAAGACGAAATACATGTAACTGTGCATGTGTGGTATTTATGAAAAAAAAAAACAACACACACACAGAGAAAAATATGAGTTAATGAGTATTTTCACTTAACGACTTCAGATGTTGAGTTTGTATTTTGCATCAATAGTGTCTGAATTTTTATATTATTATTGTTCGGTTTGTCGAAACAGTATGCCGACGACGACTTTGTTTTAACGACATCAACCTTTGTACACATGTTATTTCCAAATGTATTGGAGTGGTCTTTCTGGATTATCCGAGTTTCGATTTTCTTGCACGTATTTGGAGAAGTGGACTGTGGCGTTGATGACCTTGACTTTGTTAGAGTTATTGAGCGGATAAGTAACGGTCGAAGCTTTTTACTCATTAAAAAGTATATAAGTGGATTTGTTACTGTTGAAGATTTAGACAGAAGACTTGCAACCAACGTAAACCTCATATATAAGCTGCTGGTTTGGCCATATGTTGACCACATCGCTGCTGCAGCGTAAGGCACCCAGGTCAACAGGGAACAAAAACACATTAAGAACGTTATCTAAAAAGAAATGAAGATTGAAGATAACAAGTTGAAGCAAAGTTATTTATAGCAGGTGTTCATTAATTGTTTCATTCAAACTGTTGAGTGTATGATATATTCTTGATACACCTCTGTACATACTAATGGAAACCAGTATTGTCGCCCGTAAAGAGTGTACGCATACAAATAATTGTGTGACGAGCTATCACTATTCTTGTGCATATTTAAATTAGACGGTGGCGCAGAACAAGCAGTGCTGGATTTATGTGGCTGCCATGGCGGTGATGGTCATATCATTGGCCTTAGTCTTATAAGTTATATCGATATTATATCGTGCTTTCCATTAACTAACAAAAGTTTTATTTACTAATAAGTCAACAATGCAATAACTGTAATGGAAATAATCTAAGTTGTGTAGCAATGTTTACACTCCCTCTGAACAGTCCATTCGGTTGAGGATAACAATTATAATAGATGACAATTGAACTTACTTTTGAAACACGACAAGCTAAGAATTATTGATGCTCAATTGTACATCTTTTCAAAATAATGTGAACATTGTGAAATGCAGATATTTTGCTCAAGCGCCTAGCAAAACACATCACTAATTTAAAAGTAACATTAAAATAACTGCACATGATTTCTTACCCTTATCAAGAAGGAGTCTTTTCTTGCACGTTTTCTGCTTTTCGTCGTGGTACGTTTTATCTTTTGGCTGCTCGATTTATATTCAAAGAGAATTGACCCATATGAAAAGAATATGATCACGAGCGGAGCATAGACACAGAAGACGCACACCAAAGCCATGAAGTATATGCCGTTTCCTTGTAAAGAACATGATGTTCCATAGGCCTCTAGTTCATAAACGCCCAATCCGCTTAGCGGACATGTTGCCCAAGCGAAAGCAAAACAGTAGGGAAAGATGATGGTAGTCAAAGTGAAAGATGGCTTAGATATATCTGAAATATGAGGAAAATATTTCTTAATATTTCACTTTATTTTGATAACTTTTGAAACTCATTTTTTTCATTACATACAATAATCTTAACACTAAATTAAGTCTGAAGAAGCCTAGTTCTGAATGTATAGGGTAAAAAAACTTAGATACTATTTTAGAAATTAATACCTAGTATAATAAACACATTTTAGACGCGCAGCAATATGAGAATTAAGGTTCGAAATATCTGGAAAATACTACAGAAACACAATTTCAACCATAATTAGCAATTAATGCATTACCGTTATGACATCGTACAGTGTATGCATAGTGTTGCCGACAATGTGTTAATTCTCAGAAGCACGTGAGTTTCAAACGTGGAAAGCAATTATTGTTATATTAATAACAATTGTTATATGTATAAGTGCTAAATAATTTTCAACATTCGATACCTAAATTTCATTTTTGTGTTTCAAGCTAATGATAAATGACACAATTATTTACATTAAATAGGATGATATATCCGATTTATTTAAAAGCTGTCTGATTTGTTATAAGTTGAAATAGCAAATCGATTGCAACAGTATCGCTAAAATATTTCTTTTTTAATTGTGAAATTGTACTTTATCGAACATCGTAGTAAACAGATATGTCTGTTGACTTCAAAAGTTAGAAAATGAGTAAAATACAAAAAATGGAAACAATAGTAACTAATATTGCAAACATTCCTTCGTCTGTTTACCGTCCTTCAAGAGTTTCTATTTATCTAAGTTTCACATTAAATAATTTGGTTTAAAAAAGAATAAAATTCAAATTAAGAACATTGTGTCTCTCGTCCTAAAAATGTATTGGAAATTTAATAGTATTTTCAGAAGAAAGAATTCTCGAATTTATTTCGGAATTTCATCATTTTTATTAATATTTATGAATGCAATTAAGCCTTTCAAGTTGCAGCGGTATATTAAGAATGTAGGATCGTAATTGGTCATATTACATTGTAAAAGCCGGAAAAGATAAATAATTTTTCTAGTAAAGTCTTTACAAATATTTACCTATGTGGGGATGGCATATATTGATATATCGTACGAATCCCATTGTCGTTAGGGCCGCTACACTGGCAACCCCGAAGAAAAATCCAAGGAAGCCTTGAAAAGCACATCCTGAAAAACAAAACACGTGTAATGCCTTTAACTTGGTAACAAAACATAATTGAAATCGTAAAAGTTTAGTTAAGTATTATTGGCAAAATCTAGTAAAAGGATGCTTTGTTTTGAAAGGTAATTTGTCTAGCAAATTATTTTAAGACCACTTTATAGAAACATACAGAATTTAACCAATATTGATATGAGATCACGAAATCGTTATGTTCAACCAGTTTATTAAAAAATGAAAACAACATAAATAGCATAAATATTTATACAAAACCTTAATTTTAGTGTTAAAACAGAAAATAACAATAGTTGGTATAATACCTTCCGATTCAAACATCCAACGTTGACAGAACGCGGAAACTATCGGCAGCGCGAATGTTGATAGTGTGAGGAACAGATCGCTGCAAGCCAGACTTAATATGTACAAGTCACAGTGGATTAGCGTTTTCCAGTTCTGGAAACACGTGTAAACAACAAGGACATTAAACGCAAGAGATAGCACACCTAGAAGAAATAAAACAATATTTTGACAAGGACCGAACTATTAGAGTTTGATGACGTTAGGCAACGTTTTAAAATTATAACAATATTTTTGCATATAGCTCTGCAAAACTCTTGACAATTACAATGTGATGTATATGTGTATACATTTAAATCAGTTCGATTTTAAATTATGATGTGACACTGGCATATAGTGTTTCTTTCACCTTGAATTATGCAATACTTACAAAAGTAAACTCACTGCGGTCTTGAATGTCACCCAGTGTAAACAAAAGCAAAAGCTGCAATAATTTCTATCGAAATGTCTGACAATCTTTTCTAGACAAGTTAATCATATTGAAATTAATAGAAAATAACTTTGAAAGCCATCGAATCAAATATCAAACTTATGCAGGCTCGGTTTGATTGAACCCGTTATAGTACAATAATGGAAATACATATTACTGTCCCTGCTGCTTACACCCGGGTTGAGAGCCGCTTAATATTAACACAATTATATGTACAGTGCTCAGCAAAGATGTTGAATGAACGGGGAGACTATTAACAGAAGCTGCACAGCACAAACACCAACATTGATCAAACGTTGCGTACTGTATTTTTCAAATCACTATTAATCTCGAACTCTTTTAACATCACCTTAAATCATCCATATATAGCAGATTCATTTTACCAAAATAACGCATATAAAGAGTATGTATATTTACATACAGAACAAAATGAAATTATATAGATTATTATGACCCTCCCCCCAACGGGCAATACAATTTGATACTTAAAACGAAAATGACTTACCAATTATAATAAGGTAAATTCCCACAATAAAATGTTCCCAGATCATCAATCCTGATTCAAATTCCATATCTGTCAAGATGTATCGTTCATTTTATTTGCAGGAGCAAATATCGGATAAAAATACTTTCAATGTTCTGAAAAAGATAATAGCGTCATAATTAGAAAATAAAAAAAAATAACAAAATATAAAATAAATAACTGCTCAATGTTTGCAATTTCACGTATTAAACATAATATTGTAAAAAGTGAAAAAGAATTGTTTCAAAGTAAGGTAAACTTATAATTTCTTTAAGACTAAACAATTGTGACAAAAAGAAGAAAAACTAAAACTCAATGAAAAAAGTTCTATTATATTACAGACAAGTATTGTGGCATAATGCAAACTACAACAAATAGTTAATATTTCTCATTTAATCACATGTCGTCTTGTAAAAACAAATTTTCTGACATTTTTGTATATTTCATTTATTTAAATCACAATAAAAACAATAATTATTTAGTTGCTTATTGTTGTCATCAAGCAATAATTATTTATTATTTTATTTCATAATACAATTCTTCTAGCTCATTCTTGATAAATGAGATTACAATTATTTTTTAATTAAAACATATTTCCAATTCTCCTTACCTAGGACATGTCTGTGTTGACAGCTCCTACTGGTATTCGCTTTTATAAAGTTTTCAAACCACATGATGAAATATATTAATTAAAACCGGCTTGATTGACGGAAGTTTCGAAATAAGCGATTGGATTGGACACATGCAACGTAAAAAGTTGCAATCGTTGACAATGCAATCTGCAATCGATGATCATAACAAAAGCGTAATAAAACAGGAATGAAACAGTTATAAATTTTTCTAATCACACATGTTTTATAAACATTAAACATCATTAAAATATGCTGAATGAGAGATTTAATTATCAATAAACGTTGAACATAAAAAGTTGCTTATTTTCGATAAACCCACGAAGCAATAGTAACTGTTATATTCAATGTCTTGATTCTCGCCGTGTTACAATACTGAGCCGACAACATATCAACGGCGAACGATTAGCATAAACAACACTACGTACCGAAGTTTTGTATGAAATTATTTCCGTTTCGAATAATACGAACTTGACGGTAATTGTCAGTGTGGAGGGAAAAGGTGCGTGTAAATCGTGCGATTAGGCTATTTAAGTGTTGGTTTTATCTGTGTACACCATTCGAGGCGTTTCTATTCAGCGGTAAACATGTCGGCAAGGAGAAGAACACATTTATGTAGCAGATTACTCGGAGAGTTGCTAACGCTTTTTTAAAACTTGATTCAGTGAACTGAAGGTTTGAAGTTTGAGACAGAATAGGCAGCACAGAGTGTCAGAATAAAGCCTTCTCGACGCATTAAAAGATGACGTGACAGTCAACAAGGACATTTGGCAACAGGGAGTTTTCTCCAATAGAAAGTCATTGGTTGCAAGTCAGATAAGTAGGGCACTTCGCCAGTGGTTGCGCCGCTGCTGATTTAACAGGAACCGAAGCGATGGGAGCCAGAAACTAAGAGATTTTTGTGATAAGTACCTTTTTGTTGCATCGGCTTTTGTTAAATTAGAAAACCGGGTATCTTATTTGGTTTGAAAATAGTGTGACTGTTGTTGACCACTTTGTAAAAGGAAAATTAAAATGCTGCTTGGCTTTTTGTACAGAAATCATTTAAGCCGAAAAAGAAGTTATAGACATCGGTTATTTCAGTTGGCGGTAAATGGAAATTGTGATTTGTCATGAGGGAAGCAAGACCAGTAATTCTAAAATAGCTGTTTTTCATATTGAATGAAGTGTTGTAATAGAGGCCCGAATGTAATTGTAATTAAGAGTTAAGAAGTGAATGTACATTTTAACAAGAGAACTTAATGTAACATTTATTTTGAAACATGTAAACAGCGATGTTAAGCCGATAATTTGTTAACAGTGATAGTGAAAATACTTTTTTTTTTGCATACAGTCATGCCTTTTAACAATCAGATGGTTTTCATAAAAACATGACAGTAATGACGGATAGATGTACCGTTATTAAAACAGTTGCACATGGAAAGCGTGTACAATATCCAGCATACTCCTTTCTCTTTAACGATATTATTAAGTTTGGTTATGCGTTTTCATTTGATTCTTGAAACATACGACTCTCGCATTAAATACAGTCAGTTGTAAGAAATGGTAAATTTGGAGAATATGCCATTTGATCTTTTTGTAATATTGAGACCATAATGTAAACGATGTGTATAATATTTACAGATAGTTCTTCCGGTAAGATCACGTAATGGTTGCATTTGTACGTATCTGTTACTCTTGCTTACATGGTTTTTATTTATATTAATATAGGACGTCTTTCATACTGATAGGAGGTTGCAAGTGTTTTTCCACGCCAGCTTTGAAGATCCTGATGCTGTTGTCTGAGGTCAAGGACGCTTTGTATTCTGGAAGGGAAGAATCTAAAGTTTGTAATTTTACTTTAACATTCATAAATTTTCAACAATGGTTAAAATTAAACCATTTATACAGTCTGTAATTTTCGCCGGTAAGGAGAGCTATGTAAATATCGAAGATTATTCAGAAAAAAGGTTAGTTAGTCAAAAATAAACCTGGTATTTTAATTGTGGAATCATATAGCAGACGTTTGTTAATCCGTGTAAGGATGATTGGTTGAAAATGTGTCTCTCTGGATGTATTCGTTAGAAAGCTAATACATTATTATTACATATTACTGAAATGGCTAAAACTTAATTTAAACTTCGCTTTGGAAGGCAGTTTCTTATGAGATTTCAGAGTTGTGATTTGATCTATTTTAGCACTTGCTGTTTTCTTTAGAATACGTGAAGTACTGGGTATTCGCTTTGGAAAGCAGTTTCTTATGAGATTTCAGAGATGTGAATTAATCTATTTTAGCATTTGCTGTTTTCTTTAGAATACGTGAAGTACTGGGTATCTAAGGGTCGGACATTAAGTTTTTCTGAAATTTTTTGGTGGACTTTTATATTTAACATTTCTAATTGAAAACAGATGTTTTAGACTATTAACAATATTTAAATAAAAATCGGAATTCATTTTTTAGATCTCTGTATTTTTGGTAAATATTGCAATGAAGGTTGTTTTTTTTTAGAGAATGTAATTAACAGCTTTCTTATTCAATCTTTGATGAATTTTCAAAGCAAAAACTGAGATTTTCAATGTATGATAAGAATAACTTTGGATTACATTTGTTTTCGGTCCGGAGAAGCTAAGGTGAGTGCAAATAATAAGACTAGTGAGAGACACTCAGTGGTAAATGCGAAAGACAGTTTGTACGCAGACTTTTAGTATCGCTGAGTTTGGATTTGTAATGTTGAAATATTGTCTTTTAATTTAAGCATTATTGAGAAAATGCTATCAATTTTAATATCATCGACTTAGAAAGTATTATGTTATTGAAAAGAATATTATTGGAAGTTACATAGTTAAAAGTAACGATCGCTAAGTGTAAATGTTATTCTAGAGTTATTTTATTTCAATATAACACTTAGTGCTATTGTTGTCGGATACAGTGCCTATATGTGTTGTTTTTTGTTTGACACATGGCCCAAGGTGCCGCTGTTGTGTGGCCCCCGGTGCCCAGTTTTGTGTTGTATGTATGAGAACACGGTGCCGATGGTGTGTGGCCCCCGATGCCAGCTGTGTTGTGTATGAGCTGTTGACGTTTATTTGCAATGTTATTAATGTAACCTGTGAATTATTCCTTGTTTTCTTGTGTTAATTTAAAGCCAGTTATTTTTGTCGTCTTGTATACGTTTAAAATAACAGTCCTTTGTATTATTGGTGTGTGGTTTTATGTTGAAATTGTCCATGGTGTTTACATACAGATGACGTTGGTTTGTGATTTCTAGTGTGTTTGATATGTCTCTTGTATTCATTGCTGTGTGATCCGTGTTTTCTGTGTTGTATGTGTGTTTGATGCTCCGTCCCTGATGCTGTTGTGTCAAATAAGCAGTTCAGGTGGTTTATGAATATTCAGTTGATATAAGATCCCTTATTTTTGTAAATAATGCATCTATGGCTTTTGAGATGATTAATTAACAGCATCGTATTCAATCTTTAATGGGGTTTTTTTTTGAAGCCAAAACTGACAATTTCGGTGTAATGATAAGAATAACTTTGGATATAATTGTGGTCCGGAAAAGATTACGATTAGTGCAAATGATGAAACTAGTGAGATACTCTCAGTGACATGGCAAATGTGAAAGACACTTTGCAGGCAGACTTTAAGTATCGTTGAGTCTGGATTTGAAATGTAGTAAATATTATCGTTTGAATTATGCATCGCTGAGAAAATGCTGCCAATTTTAATGTCAACGATTTAGAAATTATTATTTTAATGAATAGAATATTTTGGGAAGTTACATTGTTAAATAGTAACGATTATTAAATATTAATGTTTTTCTAGAGATGCTTTATTTCAAGATCACACCGAGTGCTATTGGTTTGTGATACAGTGCTTATATGTGTTGTATTTTACACACGGCCCTCAGTGCCAAAGTTTATGTTGTATGTGTTTAAGAACACGGCCCCCGGTGCCGTTGTTGTGTGGCCCCCGGTGCCAAGTATTTTGTTTTATGTGTTTGAGAACACGGCCCCCGGTGCCGTTGTTGTGTGGCCCCCGGTGCCAAGTATTTTGTGTTTTATGTGTTTGAGAACACGGCCCCCGGTGCCGTTGTTGTGTGGCCCCCGGTGCCAAGTATTTTGTGTTTTATGTGTTTGAGAACACGGCCCCCGGTGCCGTTGTTGTGTGGCCCCCGGTGCCAAGTATTTTATGTTTTATGTGTTTGAGAACACGGCCCCCGGTGCCGTTGTTGTGTGGCCCCCGGTGCCAAGTATTTTGTGTTTTATGTGTTTGAGAACACGGCCCCCGGTGCCGTTGTTGTGTGGCCCCCGGTGCCAAGTATTTTGTGTTTTATGTGTTTGAGAATACGGCCCCCGGTGCCGTTGTTGTGTGGCCCCCGGTGCCAAGTATTTTGTGTTTTATGTGTTTGAGAACACGGCCCCCGTTGCCGTTGTTGTGTGGCCCCCGGTGCCAAGTATGTTGTATACGAACTGTTGCTGTTTGCAGTGTCAGTTATGTAAGAACTGTTGCTGTTTGTTTGCAGTGTCAGTTATGTAGTCTGTGCAGTTTTCTTGCTTGTTGAGTAAAATTGTAGCCAGTTCTTGATGTCGTGTTGTATACTAACTGTTGCTGTTTGTTTGCAGTGTCAGTTATGTAGTCTGTGCAGTTTTCTTGTTTGTTGAGAAAAATTGTAGCCAGTTCTTGTCGTCTTGTATACGAACTGTTGCTGTTTGTTTGCAGTGTCAGTTATGTAGCCTGGGCAGTTTTCTTGTTTGTTGAGTAAAATTTAAGCCAGTTCTTGTTGTCGTCTTGTATATGTTAACGTGTCTGGTTTTTACGCACACAGATGCCGTTGGTTTGTGATTAAGTCTTGTGTTAATTTTGTAATATGTGTTTGATATGTTCCCTGAACTCGATGTTGTGGTTTCTGTGTTTTATTTGTGTTTGATACACGTTCTCTGGTGCCGTTGTGTGTCAAATAAGTACATTGGTAGTTAATGTGGTTTTTGAATATTCAGTTTCTTTGAAGATTGATGACACGATCCTGAGACCTACTTTGCTGTAGACCAGTTGTTAACAAAACAAGTGCTTAACATTGTTTTTTGACAGTGGCTGAGGTGTCCGTGATGGTTCCAGATTATTTGGTGAAATTATAAATGAGTAAATTTGTTTTCATTTTGTTGATAGTATGAAGTACAATCTTTTCAAAGGTTGAAACGACGCATGCAAGTTACAAAAGGTGTGACAATTTAAGATTTTTATAAATGTAAATGCCTTTCAACTGCAGTTCTCATCAGTTGTCTCTCTTTGTTTGATTCGATATTACCGCTGAATACAACGACCTATTCCTAGTTTTTGTTTGTGTTTTTTACGTATTATGAGATAAGGAAATAATTAATTTACTCACGTTTAAGTGAGTAAAACGATTTACAGCTATGGTTCAACAGCATAAGACTGAGTATTCGACAACCAATCCTTGATAATTACTTAAAGGCTTGCTCAACAAATCCATTAATTACTAGATGAACCTTACTTGATAAACAAAATGGTATTTTAAACTCTTTCTCAAAACACCATACAAGATTCATAATTTATAACCTCTAGTTTTGCACAGCTACTAAATTATCCTTGTTATTAACATATTGTCTTACAGCCATAAAAGAACATTTAATTAGATATTGCGAAAAGTTTTTTTTTAAAACCTATTTTGATTTATAAAAAACTGAACTGACGTTTTAAAGAAGCTAAAATCTAACAATTTTCAGCGTCCTTCTTGACATTTATTGATTTGTTCACAATGTACACCGCACTCCTAAATAATATAATAAGAGACAACCCCACTTAAAAGAAAAACATGGTTGAAAGAGAAAATACACGTTAATCTCTTGTGATGAACACAGAGCTGGTTCTTCATCTGTACTTTACCGAAGGTTCTTTTAATAATACTTTATGAACTTGCCAAGACCCAATCGAATCGTTCTCTTTTTACTGGATAATATTTGTTATTGATGTGGTTCTTCTGTTTAAAAACAAGCAATAGGTATCCCAATGGGAACTAACTGTGCACCACATGTTTCTGTTCTGTTTATACTGGTACGAAAGAGACTTTATGTTATCTATTTCAACTGAACATCAAGATGACGTTATTTCAGATTTAACAATATCTCTGTGTACCTTAACGATTTTTTAAATATAGATATTTACAAGTTGTCATCTTAGGACAACAAAATTTATCCTTATGAACTTGAGCTTAACAAAGCAAACAATTAAGAAAAGCAAGCAAACCATCTTGATTTAAATCTTTCTATTGACAATAGTTTCGTTACTAGTAAAATATATGATAAGAGATGGTATTGAATTTAATAATGTACATTTTTCTGTTTAAAGAGTTATGTCTTCATGCAACATCATACGGTGTTTATATTTCACAACTTGCGCGTTTTGAAACAATGATATCAATTCAAACAGAAAACAGCCTTTTAAACATCAGTACCACAAATAAAGAAACCAAAAAAATATTTGCAAGTTGTATCGCCGATACCAAGATTAAATTAAAATTTAAAAAAAAAATGTTGGTACAGTTCAAAATCACTTCTGCAGCCAGTTATTTCTCAGCCAGCAGTGTTTAAAGATTTGATTAATAAACAAACTAAAATAAAACTCAGTGTAGATTTCTCCGAATTATTAGCAAAATAAAACATCAGTTAATTCAAAAAAAAGGTTACCAAACATGACATTCTACAGCATTCTAGTTGCTCAATGATTACAGTTGATCCTACAGTTGATCGTTATGCTTTGTACGACAATATAAGGCAGGGGGTTTAAGAGTTTATTAAAATTTGAAGGTTTATCTTGCACATGCTTGTTCATATTAAAACCGTTCCAAGGCGTTAATCCTCTCGGGTTTTCTTTTTTCTTAATTGTTTGTGGTGTTTATTTTGTTATTGAGCATTTTATTACCCATTCTCTTTTTTATTCTCCGCTTATTGGTTGTGTGGGAAGGCTGTGTCTTCAGGATGAGGCCATTCATAATATGCATCTTTCCCAATTTTTAATAACCACTTAATTACAGCAAACTACTAATCTGGCTTGATACGTACCTATCTCCGGTAAAAACCATTTGGGGCACGTTACGGGAAATTGTATCTTTGATGATATTTTACATATAAGTTATTACTATATTTTTGAAATAAATAAAGTATCCATTAATATCCCATTAATAACTGGCAAAATATATTGATAATTTACACTATAACTGTACTTTTACCGCGAAATGCATAGTTTGCTAGGTCTGCCATTAACATGATTAACCCATTATTGTACCTTATATTATTATCATGTTGTTCTTTGTGAACCTGATTCAAAAATAAAAGAAATGTTCTGTTCTGTTCTGTTCTGTTAAGTAAGCAACTTCATGACGTCATTTTACGTCATACCTTCAGTTTCCCTTGACATAACCTATTTGATTTGTTGAACGGCCTGTTAAATATTAGGTTTCGAAGACTTGGATGTGGCTACATGTAAGTTTAGGTGTGTAATGAGATATTTGTTGACGTCTTCAAAGGCAAGTCTGTACAAACTATTGAAAATTAACAGGCATGATGACATTTATACTATACTTGAGGGGAATAGGAAATTATTAATTACTTTTGTCTCAAATTAAAGCGTCTAAAGTAACAGACAATTCAACTGAAAATTGCTCGGAAAACAAATTACAATTGTGTCTTAATGTACACTTAGAACCATTTAAAAGTACAAATAAAAGTGAAAAAAATGTCATTACTAAATCACATAAAAGGAAACACAATTAAAATACTCATTTCAGAGACATTTAAAAGGAAAAAGTGTTTTAATAATTGCCATGCCAGCTTTTTCCTGATAATATATTTTTATTTCAACTTGAACTTAATATTTAACGATGATATTTAAGACATAATGACAATAATATTGATTTGATAGATAATGTTATGATATGTTGAGCTGAGCACATTTTACTATACGTGATGGTACAGCTTTAGATGATATGATAAGTCAATGAGAATAACTACGGTTGTACATTAATTTTGTTTACGGTTTCAAAAGTATTATTCCATGCGTTACTTTTCGTATTGAACTAACTTAATGTTCATGATAAACAATTTAGCATAAACTGTTCGATTTTTTTATCATGTCGGTGTCTAATTGACCAATTATTTTATGATACCTGTCTTAATGAAACAGAGAAATCTAGTCCAGTATTGACAAAATGAGTTTCTATTACAAATATGCTTACAAGCGATGTTTTAAGATAATAAAACTGAAAATGGAAACCAGTCTGCGTTTTGTTTCAGCCAGTCAGATGCTTAAGATTTGCGATTGGTCGCCAATCTCAGTTTTATTATCATGAACGCTGTTCTATTAGTAATACATGTCTTGATTTTACATCGTCGTACCTATCTCCGGTAAAAACCATTTGAAATGAAACAGAGAAATCTAGTCCATTATTGACAAAATGAGTTTCTATTACAAATATGCTTACAAGCGATGTTTTAAGATAATAAAACTGAAAATGGAAACTAGTCTGCGTTTTGTTTCAGCCAGTCAGATGCTTAAGATTTGCGATTGGTCGCCAATCTCAGTTTTATTATCATGAACGCTGTTCTATTAGTAATACATGTCTTAATTTTACATCGTCGTACCTATCTCCGGGTAAAAACCATTTGGGGCACGTTACGGGAAATTGTATCTTTGATGATATTTTACATATAAGTTATTACTATATTTTTGAAATAAATAAAGTATCCATTAATATCCCATTAATAACTGGCAAAATATATTGATAATTTACACTATAACTATACTTTTACCGCGAAATGCATAGTTTGCTAAGTCTGCCATTAACCTAAGTCTGCCAATAAACGTTTTATTTTCTGCATGTATAATGTCAACAAAAAAGATGAAAAAACTTTGCAAACCACTGAACACGACATGTATCAAACTGCAGGTTTGGTGTTATTGAGCATGTTCATGGGCAGAAATGGAACTGCATAATGTTAAGTTACGCCGAAACGTTATATTAAATAATGATGCGCGAAGCGCCATCTTGCCAGTAAATATGTTTAAAAGAACACTGTTAAATATAAACGTTGTAAACTTTAAACTTTATTAATAAATAATAAAAATGTATCCGTGTCTCTAGCACCAACATATCAGTGAACGTTGCTTGTATTAAAACAAACATAAATAATTATTATAATAACTGTCTTTAACAACGTCTAATTTTTTATATTTTGTATTTGAGCGTTTTTATTCAGTAATTTTATAAGCAATATACACAAAGCTATTCAATATTGTAGAATTATATTTTGGAAACAAAAGTTGTGATAAAAAAATGAAAAGTATTCTGTCGTTATATGGATGAGACGTTTTCAGGCATCAATTAGTTGTAAGATTTTTTGGTTTACAAAAAAGTGAAATATGCATATCAGGGATGGCCACATCCAGCAGACACAGCTTCCCCACACAGCCAAACAGTAGAGAGGAAAAGAGAGCATGGTATTACAATAATCAATTTCAATATGGACTCCACAATCAATTAACGAAAGTGCAAGCAACATTCATCACTAGGCTTACGGTAATAAATATGTATGATTTAAGACAAGAAAACATCAAAACAAAATAAACTGTCAGTGAAAAAAATAACGTCTTAAACTAGAAAATAAAAATTATGAAGAACTACTATTCTTAAATTAAGTGAAATATGATATGTATTCGATAAAGTCAAGGACCATTTAGAAATTGACGCAAATAAATGAAAATCTATTTTCTATTGGAATGAATCAAAATATCGGACAAAATGCGGAAAAAGTTGACTTCGGTCATGTTTTATGCCATTAGTGTTGTTTTTATATTTGAAAAGTTCTTTTAATCAGAAACAACTGATCACAAAGTGCAATCCGAACATCTTAGGTCAGAAGTTTAGCGGACGACATTTTTCATGCATTGCGCGGTAGAAATTATATTTTTTTCATATTACTGGTATATCACAACATCACCTTTTAGTTATAGTTAACGGACGCGATTGTGGTAAACTAATAAAAATTTTGTGTCATTGTTTAAATATTTAATCCAACAATTTTTTGTTGGCGTTTACGCCACCCAATGTGATACATGTGAATTTAGATCAGTTTAACTCCAGTGGATTAGTGCCCTTGAATAACGTAACAGTTATGTAGGTTCACTGAGTTTATGAGACGGTAGACGGTGCTGTACCTGTGCGAAATATAGCTGAAGTAAACAAACACCAGAGCAGACGCTAACATTTACTCACCAGGCTATGCATTGTAAAACTTTCTAATTTCTGAATTTTCTCCTAACAATTCTTTCAAATGTAAAATCCCTATTTATGCTATGGCGTGTGGAACGTTGCAAAATTCAAAAAATATTTATAAAGCAGCCAGGTGATGATCAGTATGATGCAGGGGCTTGAATTCGAAACTAGGGAAATCCTGTATAGTAATCTGTTTCCGGGTCAGAAATTCAGTTGGATGTTTTTGGATTTATTTTGCGGAAGATCGGTGGGGATGACAGCTATTGGCTATATTCTTTTCTGAATCTGCTGTTTCAGCTGGTTTGAAAGCAACCATTTCTGGGAGTTGTCGGTTGGACATTAATATTTTGCAAGATTTTAGTTTTCGTGATTTTTGCCTCTGCCGACTGTGCAAAAGTGATGCTTGGACTGTGTTTCAGTGTTCCTTGGAATTTTTGAGGAGTTCTTCATAGCCTGAATTTGTGTTGCCTGAGTAGCTTATAGCCATATAAATGGTTGATATTATATATAAAATATCCATACATATGTACTTTGATTAGTGTAAATGAATTTTCAAGGGTTAACAAATAAAACTGGTCAGGACCACATATTATTTGATAGTTTTCAACTGTTTTTATTAAGGATTTTGCATCTTAATATGTTTTTCTCATTCTTTGCAAATGAATTGGAATACATTTTGCCTGAAAAATATTTGTCAAAACCAATATTATTATTTTTATGATAAATAACTTGTCGCGACAAGAGTCGTTTTAAAATTTTTTTCCCATTTAGTTGTTTTAAATATCCCAGTTAAGATTTTTGTCATTTTGTTAGATTCTGGCCCCAGTAAATGTAATCAGCCGGTTTTTATTCCTTAAAACCTGTAGCATAATATAAAAGCATGATGAGAGGAGAAAACAGTTACTGGCATGTATAATATAATGATTTGATAGTTTTCAAATGTTTTTTATTAAGGAGTTTGTATCTTAGTTTGTTTTTCTCATTTTTTCCAAATGAATTGGAAAACATTTTACCTGAAAAATATTTGTTGAAATCAATTTTATTATTTTTATGATAAATAACTTGTCATGACAAGAGTCGTTTGAAATTTTTTTCTCATTTAGTTGTTTTAAATATCCCAGTTAAGATTTTTGTCATTTTTGTAAGATTCTGGCCCCAATAAATGTAATCAGTCTGTTTTTATTCCTTAAAACCTGTAAAATAATATAAAAGCATGAGGAGAGGAGAAAACAGTTACTGGCATGTATAATATAATCATTTGATAATTTTCAAATATTTTTTATTAAGGATTTTGTATCTTAATATGTTATTCTTTGCAAATGAATTGGAATACATTTTGCCTGAAAAATATTTGTAAAAAATCAATTTTATTAATTTTATGATAAATAACTTGTCGCGACATGAGTCGTTTGAAATTTTTTTCCCATTTAGTTGTTTTAAATATCCCAGTTAAGATTTTTGTCATTTTTGTAAGATTCTGGCCCCAATAAATGTAATCAGTCTGTTTTTATTCCTTAAAACCTGTAAAATAATATAAAAACATGAGGAGAGGAGAAAACAGTTACTTGCATGTATAATATAATGATTTGATAATTTTCAAATGTTTTTTATTAAGGAGTTTGTATCTTAATATGTTTTTCTCATTCTTTGCAAATGAATTGGAAAACATTTTGCCTGAAAAATATTTGTCAAAATCAATTTTATTATTTTTATAATAAATAACTTGTTGCGACAAAAGTCGTTTGAATTTTTTCCCCATTTAGTTGTTTTAAATATCCCAGTTAAGATTTGTGTCATTTTTGTAAGATTCTGGCCCCAGTAAATGTAATCAGCATGTTTTTGTTCCTTAAAACTTGTAAAATAATATAAAAACATGAGGAGAGGAGAAAACAGTTACTGGCATGTATTGTATAATGTTTACATATAAATGTACTTGGATAATTCTTCGTGAATATCTTGGAATGCATGTTGCCCAAAAATGTATTTAGTAGAAATCCTGTTACCATTTTATACAATAAATAATTTGTTACAACAAGACTGTTTGACATGTTTTCCCCAGGTTTATCAAAAAATGGAATTATCTGTTTGATATGATGATCCAGGGACAAGAATTATATGGGACGGAGTCATGGAAAAATCAAATTGTTTCATTTATTTAGCATTCTTTTTTTTTAATTGTCAAGACACATTTTCAACCACAGGTGCTTGGAAGACGGACCCCGTATTCTCCAAACAGGCCGCCCACCCCCCCCCCCAAAAAAAAATAGGGTCTACATGGGGTCTATACTACATAAACTCATCTTTTTTTGTTTTGTTTTGATAGATCGGGATCGATATCAGTCTATCCACACCGAATTTACTATCAAATACCAAGTTCTCTGAAAATTCGTGTTCCGACTGTATAAGAGTGTATAAGGTTATTAACCCCGATCCTATTTTGTCAAGCCAAAATGTAAACACAGTTTTTAAATATCAGCATCGAAACAAATATTGCTCTAACCTTAACAAATCTGGTATCCTTTGAAAAGTCATCTTCTCCTCTGTTGAATTCCGCCGACCACTGGCTAGGAAATTTAGAACATAACATCCATTTTTTTCATTTTTCCGATGCCATACTAAAAATTATCGCCTCGGGACAGAGTTTGGTTACAATGCTGGTATATGAGTGAATTTTGATTGGACGAGCGATAATGAAGTAGTAATTTTGATTGGACGAGTATTTAAAAATTTGATCGAACCGCTGCAAGAATATGTGACGCATTAGACTGCGGCTCGCTCGTCCAATCAGAATTCACGCATATCATTCTTTGTAACCAAACTTTGTCCCGAGGCGATAATTTTTAGTATGGCATCGGAAAAATGAAAAAATGGATGTTATGTTCTAAATTTCCTAGCCAGTGGTCGGCGGAATTCAACAGAAGAGAAGATGACTTTTCAAAGGATACCAGATTTGTTTAGGTTAGTGCAATATTTGTTTCGATGCTGATTTTTAAAAAACTGTGTTTACATTTTGGCTTGACAAAATAGGATCGGGGTTAATAACCTTATACACTCTTATATAGTCGGAACACGAATTTTCAGAGAACTTGGTATTTGATAGTAAATTCGGTGTGGATAGACTGATATCGATCCCGATCTATCAAAACAAAACAAAAAAGATGAGTTTATGTAGTATAGACCCCATGAAGACCCTATTTTTTTTTTTGGGGGGGGGGGGGGGGGGGGGATGGGCGGCCTGTTTGGAGAATACGGGGTCCGTCTTCCAAGCACCTGTGTTTTCAACCAGTGTGGTGGGTTATTATGGTTCCCAATGGCACACAGCTCTTGACACTTCAGTTTGTTTGTTGATCCAGAAGATTATCACTGGCTTCACTGCATAGCTTTATAAGATGCCTAGATTTTATATACAAGGCACCAAATAATTCATATTAAACACTGTGCCAGGGGATTTCCTATCTGTCAAATCGTTTCAGTTCATCCGCTAGTCCAGTTCCATTTCAGCTTTAGATCTAAGACAACAGCGTCATTGTTGAAAGAGGAAGACATTCTTAACAACGATGCTAATTTAAAAATTTCCAGAATATATTTTCCACTAAAATATCCACTATTTTATTTTAACATTTTCACTTCCGTGTTTGTTTTCATTTGTTGTTTTTGTTGACGGGAGTGGTCTAAAATACAAACCTTAATAACGTAGACTGTTACACACTGTTACACATGCCGATACTATCTAAAGATATATTTCGTGTAAGAGATTTCTAAAAAATGAAAATGCTATCAAAATATTCGACGAATGATTAAATTTGCATATGGGAGAAACGGACGCACGTTACACGATGCACGTTAGACAAATAAACGCACGATCGACGATAGACGGACGCACGATACACGATAAACGGACGCACGATAGACGTTAGACGGACGCACGATACACGCAAATTTTGTAACTTTAAACGTTCACATTACTGTATATGTTACTTAGTACACTGAACACATTTCCTATATTTCTTTCTTTTTACGAAGGTGACAGTGGTTTAAATGAAGGTTTCAGATAAAATCTTGCAGACCTGGATTTGAATGAAATATTGAAAAAAAGCATTTTAGGAAAAACTATTTACAGACATAAACTTGAACTGTGGTAAACGTCCTTCAAGTAAGGTAACTGAACAAAGCGATGATTGAACGTGATATTGATGACGTTCAGCTTTCAAGCAAACAATGACAAATGAATGCCTCTTTAAATACAAATTTGTGTTCATTTTTGCTTCATGCTTTTTTCAGATATTGAGTCTTTCTTGTTTTAAGATGATTACAGATCCAAAAACAATTATTGCCTACGTGAAAATCTGCGCAAATCATTCCAATGTAATCCAATGTCAATGCCATTTTAAAATTACATAATACTGGAAAACTGCACTTCTAGCAAGCACGGACTGGATTAAGAAAAAGATTCCAGATCTCATGTAATTAACACAGCAAAATATCTCAATATGTAAAACGTACGTTAACTTACGTACGAAATATGTTTAAATAGTACCACGGACATTAAACGTACGGTTGCGACTTTTCATATAAGTATCATACATGACCGCGAGTAGAAGGTGGAGTTTACCCAACCCTCGGGAGAGCAGGAGATAGGAGGAGCCGAGCTTTAGCGAGGTTCCAACTTTCCCCGCTGTCCCGATAGTTGGGAAAATTCTGTCTTCCACTCGCGTACATGTATGATTCTTTTTCTTTCATACCTATCTACCTTTTATTTGAAAAGGTTAAATTAGAATTTGGTGCTCCGCGGAACACATGTGTCTCCTGCATTGCAAATAGTTGAAATGTTGGCCTATGTTTAATCATATATGCTAAAAAGACTTAATTTAAGTTCATTGCAATACTAAACCACGGCACACATGTGTCACCTTAATTGCATTTGAAATGGGCTTAACTAAAAAATGGTGAAACCTGAGTTATCATTCTTCACCAATAGCTATGTGCATGCAGATGATATACTCCAAGTATTAAGTAAACTGGACAGGTACTTTCAATGTTACAGCCAGCATTTTCATATTAAAGTTGCATTTGAAAGAGGCATAACTCAAAAAAATAGTCAAACCAGTTTTCATTCTTTTTGTCGCCAATGGCGTTGTTCAGTTTGCAGTTGTGCAGATGATATATTCCAAGTATTAAGTGAATAGGACAAGTACTTTAAAAGTTATATGCAACAGAAGGTTTCATGTTAAAGTTGCATTTGAAAGGAGTATAACTCATAAAATATTGAAACAGGAGTTATTTTTCTTGTCACAGATGACGTTGTTCATGTTGATGATATATTCTGAGTATTAAAAGAATATGATAAGTAATTTCAAAGTTAAAGTCAACATTAAGTTTCATGTTAAAGTTGCATTTTGAAAGGGGCATAACTCCAAAATTATTGAAAGAAGGAGTTATAAGTTTTGTTGTCGTCGATGGCACTGTTCATGTTGATGATACAATCCAAGTACTTGTATTGAATGAATAGGACAAGTACTTTCAAATTATACGCAACATTAAGTTTCACATGAAATTTGCATTTGAAAGGGGCATAAATCAAAATTGGTCAAACAGATGTTATGATTCTTGTTGTTGTTGTTCATGAAGATGATATATTCGAAGAGTGAATAGGACAAGTACTTTAAAAGTTAAAGGCAACATTAAGTTTCATGTTAAAGTTGCATATTTAAGGGACACAGCTCATAAAATAGTCAAACAGGAGTTATCATTATTGTTCTTCGTAATGATCTTGTTCGTGAAGATGATTAATTTTGAATATGAAGTAAATAGGACAATTACTTTCAAAGTTTAAGTCAATATTAAGTTTCATGTTAAAGTTGCATTTGAAAGGGGCATAACTCAAAATATAGTCAAACAGGAGTTATGATTCATGTTGTTACTTATGTTGTTCTTCATGCTGATTTAAAGTATGACGTGAACAGGACATTTACATTCAAAGTTATAGGCAACATTAAGTTTCATGTTAAAAGAGGCATTTGAAAGGGGCATAACTAAAAAAAAGTCTAATAAGAGTTATGATTCATGTCGTTGCCAATGTTGTTGTTCATGCTGATTCCAAGTTGCATTTGAAAGGGGCATTACTCCAAAATATTGAAACTGGAGTTGTGATTCTTGTTGTAACAGCTGTTGTTCATGCTCATGATATAATCCAAGTATGAAGTTAATAGGACAAGTTGTATTTGAAAGGGGCATAACTCTAACAATGTTGAAACTGTAGTTATCATTCTTGTCGTCACAGATGGCATTGTTCATGCTGATGATATTTTCCAAGTATGAAGTGAATAGGACAAGTGCTTTCAAAGTTATAGGCAATATTAAGTTTCATGTTAAAGTTGGGGACTACCTGACGACGGCACTGCCGACGACGACGTCGCCGGACAATAGGAGCCCTATGTGTCTACCTGCTATCGCAGGCGACACAAAAATAATTAAAATGTGATAAAAAGGTGAAATATGCATATCAGGAATCGCCACATTCAGAAAAAACAGCCTCCCCACACAGTCATGAAGAGGAGAAAGGGAGAGAGCATGGTTAATAAAATGCAGTTTCAAAAAAGACACAAAACACAATGTATTCTAAATTACGCTAAATTCTCCGTGGCGGACCACCTTGCGGAAGAATAAAAGAACAAAATGACCGAATAACTCCTGCAAAGTTATTTTACGTTAATAGTAAAAAGTACCTCGTCTACAGCGTATTTTTCTCTTATTAGTGTTAGGTAAACAACTTTAAAACTATTTTTGTTTTATTGCTTGTTATTTTCAATCACATCAATCCGAAAAATATATGAAAATACTGAAATATGTCTGGATGATGCGTCCGGCCATGACGTCTTAGACATGTAGATGCGTGCTTTTGTTCGCTAGACTTTTTTGAATGATTTCGTTTTCTTGATGTTTTAAGACCATGTCGCTCGATTCAAAAATGATCATCGTAATACAATGAACCTTCATAAGCTCAGATTTTAATAAATCCAGGACTTAATTTTTAAATTTCATACATTTTCTTACAAAACAAATCATCCGCCGCAACTTTCAAACATGGCAGCACATGCAGAGCACATAGGGGGCAGTTTGGTTTTTTTAAAGGATTTTTCTATAAAGTAAGATTTTTCTGATAACATAAAACAGTTTTAACATATAATAATCGGTTTAACAATGAATTCAAACTGTGACAGACTTCAGAAAGTCTTTCAGTTTGCAGTGAAATTAAAATTTGTCAGCGAACTGGACATTGATGTGGAATGTTCCACCAGTGATAGTGTTGGAAAATAAACAAAACAATGGCACATTGTGTGCAACAATATCTTTGAATTTTTTGAAGTGGAAACGGTGTTAGATTGTGACAGCTCTCTTAGGACTGAATTTGAACTTGGCGGAACTTGGGGCGGACAGAGCTTGGTGGGAGCTGCTAGAAATCAAATTTGATATCGACTTCTGCTGAACATTAGAAAGAATCTTGTTATTGTTGAAAGATGCCGGGTTCTTGTGTCCTGTTTGGAGAACAGCCTGTGTGTCCGGGATGTTAGCCTGCAGCAGCTTCTGGCACAGGGTTTTCCTAACAATGGTGTTGGTGATCCGTTTTCCGGATTGCATATCTGGTAGTCCAGCTTTCTGACTCATGACTTTCATCAGGCTACACAGCGTATGGCGTCCAATTCGCGCTGAAAGGAACCACTGCTCATTTTCTGCTGACCGTTTGCTGTGGGTCACTACAGTCAGATAAAACGGGTGATCAGGACCTATGAAAATTATGACAGATAATTGATTTAGGTAATTTTACTCACAGGGGCTTTGAACACGGACCCCGTTTTCGCCAAAATTTGTATAAACTGCCCCCCCCCCTCCAAAAAATGAGGGTCTACACAGGGTCTTCACTGGATAAACAAATATTTTTGGATAGATTTGGACCGTTATCAGTCTATCCACACCAAATTTACTATCAAATACCAAGTTCTCGAAACTTCGTGTCCAGACTGTATAAGCCAGTATTATACAACTTTTGGAGAAAACGGAGTCCGTCTTTAAAGCCCCTGTGATTTTACTGACATAACTGTAACCAGACTATATTCAGCCTGGATGAATATTACAGTTTTATTAATTCAGTTATTTCAAAGTGTTCTAGGTTGATTATTATATATGAGCTATTAGATTAAACTATTGTTTTCTCTTGAAACATTGATTTAAATTTTATGCATACCACTAAAAGTTTCTAGCCTGTGATTTGCATATGTCTTGTACGTAAGTACAGGACAGCGGCCACTCCTGGTGGCATAGAGCCTTGGTTGCTGTCGCCTGACATTTGAAATGTTTTCCCCGGTCCTGGTTTTAGTTTCTCTCTCTTTGTTTTCCAGGAACTTGGAGTTCGCATCAGTGTCGAAGCCAAGGACAATGTCTCTCCATTTCAGTTGTCTAGAAGTATAAAGGCCATGTTTGATAGCATTGCTAGTGTTTTTACAGGTATGCAATTTTTTTTTTTAAATTTCCAACATAATTGTAAGATGACATTAGCAATAACTATAAAAAAGAGTACACTATCATGTGTAATGCAAAATCCAGAATATAATCTGTTGATTGCCATGCTGTAAAACAATGTTAGCAGATTGAGTTAACTGAACTATGGGAAAACATGAACAGGTGCGATTACTCGGCAAGCCTCATTGCCATATATCTATGCATTTTTTCTCATTGGTCAGATGAATTATATCTCCCTGGTAAAAGTTTACTTTTAAGAACTGGAATATGCATTAAAATTCTGAATTAATTTAGTTTGTTTTTTCAGGTATACCTGTAATCACTGCCCTCACCTCTAATGCCAAAGTGCATTGTGTTGTTGAAGCATAGGGTGTTGATCAAGCTGTCTGGACAGCTGTTTCCTAGCTGACATCGTTTTTTATTGTCCACGGCAGACAACTGGACAATCATGTTTGTTACAGATTGAGAATAACTCTGTGTGAAGGTTGAATTCATGACAGGATTTATTTGTGATTTACTTATATAAAACTATTACAGTAACTATTATTGTTTTGGTTAAAGATTAAATGAAACTTTTGTTTTATTTCAGTTGAGTCCAGAAATTTAGGATTTAAGAAAAAATGACAAGTTACAACCAGATCCTCTGGTCTAAGAGCCTAAGTTCCTGTCTATACAGTTGATTGTTCCACGGATAAATGATGGCTCAAACTCACTCCGTCACGCTGGCGAGCTCGGACAACAAACGTCGGGAGAATATTATTGAGTTCTGCTGGTGGAATTTGGTGAATAGGCCGTTGGTCTCATTTCAGTGCCAAAAAGTCAGTTATGGTCTCCAGGTGGGATTTTGTTTTCTGTGCAGTGTTTTTGATTTTCATGGCATCTCTAAACTGAGCTGGATCAAGTGATACCACCGGGAATCTTTAAGATGGAAAAATTTCAGGGGTTTCATCAAACTGAGTGGGCAAAGGTGGCATTGAGGTTGTCTGGATGGCTTGATACACATGTTGCGGACACCAAGCTTTCACATGTTATAGGGGGTGACTAGATTCAAAGCTCTGCAAATCTATAGAACTCATGAACAGATCAAGGTCATCAGCGGGGAAACAATAAAACATATCTTGAAAGTCAAGACCCTCGACAAGTTCATGCCTTGCTACGGTTCGGATATCACCAGTCTCATAAGTGTGGACCTTGAACATAACATATGTTCCTAATGGCTTGTACATGTCGACTATTTTTTCCTTCTCACCACGTTGACCTACTTTTACAACGTCCCCAATCTAGAACTCTCTTGTTGACATATTTTTTAAACGCTACCGGAAGGAATAAGGAAGATAACTCAATCGTTTACATTGTATAAATTTTATTTCAGTTGTCAATGTTTATTGTAGCAAATCAATACAAAAAAAATAAAATATAACAAAATTATTTCTATTCTGCACTGTTCATTTTGCAAAATATATTTGCTAAATATTTCTCGAATAAATGGAAAGAAAAACGAGATAAGTTTATGAATGAAAGTAGTTCTGAAAGTTGTCCCTTTGTGACCTCGTTGAAGACGCGTGGCTTATTCTACATGGGGTGAAGGATCGAAATTTCCTACACGGGTGAAAACGCCGGATGACCTGATCTGGTATGCAAGAATACGTTACACGTACGTTCGGTTCCAAATGACAGTCATGCTTATAGTGGCTGTAATTGTATGAAAATTACTTCCAGGATAACTCATTTTTATATTGTCTTAGATAAACATTCTTAGTAAGCTAGATGATCATTAGAACTTAACAAGTCCAGAATGTGTTTGATTTTTAAAACTACTTTTAACATGCGATAATGAAAAACGTACGCTTTGGTTTGTATGTATTTCCTATGAATGTATAACATGTGTAAAACGTACGTTAGCGGACGAAAATTATCACGTACTTTTTACATACGGGGCTTGTTTTGCTCTGTAGCTGAGACGCTACATAAAAATGAGACTATCGCGTCACACAAGGTCAAGAACTGGGGCAGTCTTCTCCAAGCTGCTTGTGCCGTGTTGCGGCCATATGAAGTTTGAACGTAGATTTCTAGTTATTAAACTAACAAGAGTTTACTTGTATCTACGTGTAAATATGAGATAATGTTAATGTCGAATGTTAAATGATAAATGTGCTTAAATATTAAGCGTTGTTGAGTATGCCTCTCTGTATTTATTTATTATAAAGATGAGATTGTGCGTGTGTTAGAGAAAGAGAAAGGATATTTGATATTTTATGTATATATTAACAGATTGCAAAGTCACAGTTTGTTGAGTAATTTATACCCTTTTCCCCAAATTACGAAGTTAGTCCAATTTAAAAGCGGAAAAATTACGAAATTACGCTATGCCTCATTATGCATATTTTATGGAACATTATGAAACTAAGCGAACAACTTCACTCACAGCTAGTTTTTATAAAAAGGTACGCAAAATATAATGACATGATTTTGTCGCATACTTGAAAACACACAAAAGACATAGATTTTAATTATATTATACACAATGCATTCTTTTGATTTAAAGAAATGATTTTCATTTTATTTGGCGTCTCACTGTCTATTTGTTAATATTCCCAGAGATGTTATGAATCCAGTGCACTTGCACCTACAGTACCTTAAACCTATTTTATTTGATAAAGATTTTTTTATGAACTGCTACGTTTTTATTGCGCGAAAAGTAATTTAAAGTAAACCCTATCACATACTCGTCTGAACAAATATCACAGTAGATGAATTCGATCTTGCATATCTGATACATATGTTTTGGTGTAAGGTTGTTTTTTTCCTCCAATCAGGTTGTGAACATTCTCCTCCGATTAGGTTGCACTCATTCAAAATTAGATAGTGCCTGTCCAATCTTTATATTGTAAGCATGCGACCGTCATCAATATTCGTTAACTTAGAACGGGGTTTTATATGGAAGAAGTTAATATTCGGAGTTCTTAAGGGAAGAAGAACCTGTCTTTAATATATGTCGTATTTCTTAAGGGAAGAAGAACCTGTCTTTAACATATGTCGTATTTTTTCAGGTTTTAAACGAAAAAGTTGTTTGTCTAAACTAATTAATAAGTACTTCTAACACCGCAACAACAGCTACGAAAAAGACATTTCAGTATTCCAGTATTTGCGGTGCGATGACAAAAATAGGCGAAAAGGTTGTTTTTTTTTTCAAATCCCGTTTTCACAAAATGTCTACGAAAAGTATAATCGTGTTTCGATCCTTATTGTAAACAATAAACTAACTTCTGGTGTGCAAAGTTTACGTCTTAAAGTTGTATTACTATACGAAACGCCATCCGTCGTAAAAACTTATTTCAACATGCATTTTATTGAAAGCCATCGTTAGATGGACTTTGATCAAGAAAACTAAGTAAACTAAGTAAAAATACTAATATATTGTTTCAAAATCAAATATTCTTTAACGTCGGTCATCATGCATTGGTCGTATTGCTGTTCTGAAATAATGCTAGCTGCGATAAATGTATTATGATGCAGATTTTCCATTATTTTGTATTTCATCATAATAAATTATTTGTTATTTAATATAGAAAATCAAATTATAACATGCTTAGTGTCAAAATGTTCCTTATATTTTGAAAGCAATACAAATGTGATACTTGAAATGTAAAATTAGTAAATTAATGTCAATTTATTGTAAAAAATACTAATGTTTTAAATTGTTGAAAAGGGAAAATTCATATTACTCTTTCTTAATTTTAAGTAAAGTAAATTGAGAACCTGAAGTGGGACTTGATGATTGATATCTGATTTAATATATTTTATTTCCTTTGAATTGTAAGGAACTAATTGTCAATCTGAAGCTTTTATCACATTTTGTTTAACAATTGAGATTTTGACAGATTAAAACAGTAAGACCTAAAGCGCATCTTTAGGTCTTACTGTTTTAATCTGTCAAAATCTCAATTGTTAAGTTGTAAATGTCATTTTTTTTAAAAGTTATATAAACTGAATTTTCTAGGATAACAAAAACAAAAACTTTGTGAATGAATCAACTTGAATTTTGTGATTAAATTAAATAATACTTTGTGAAAACTTTGTAAACTGTTTAAAAGTAATTTGTGACATTTAAAATTAAAAAGGGAAATTGAGCTAGCAATCTTAAGACATTACTTTGGGAAACAAAACTTGTATTTGAAAATTGTTATTGTGGATTTATTTTATAAACCGCAAATAAAAATTTAGAAACCTTAAAAGACTTTGTGTAGAACAACTACTTTGTGTACAACAACAATAAACCCGTGTAACACTAGCCGTTCAAACAAGCGCTCACCGCAGAAGAAGAAAGTAACAACGCAAAAGTCGTTTTACAACTAAAATCTCTTCATAATACATGTATGACGCACAACCTCGTCTTTAATACAATCGTTCAAGATAATAGAAAAAAAATGAAACTAATTTACCACATGTATACTTAAAGTCAAAATAAAAGTTCAATTAGCCGTCAAATTTCAATCTTTTACAAACCGGCGCTTCAGCAAACGGAAGCGAGTGTTAAATAACCAGTACATGTTTTGAGCGTGATTGCATGTACATAATCCCTTTCGTCAGCGATAAATTATTAGGCCTTAAAACAAAAAAATAAAAATATTAGCATAGAGAAAGATTTTACTTTCACAATTTATTCTTCATTGAACGAATCTGATTTAAAAACCTGGTATATATTTTAGACGAAACAGTTATATAATTTGACCGATTTATTGCATTTTAAAATTATCAAGCTACATATGTATCGAAGCTTTCAATCTTTAAATCATAATAACCTAAGGCTAAACAGTACGGTCTTATTATTTGCCATGTTATAACACAATTATACATTGTACGTTTTATTTAACCAATAGTTATGTCGGCTTGATTAAAGAATGTCACGGGTAGTTGACTTGGACGTGAATGGTAACAATTAAACTAAATCGATGACGCTCTATTTGTGAATGAAAATATAAATATCACGATTTTGTCCACTGTCATCAAACAATTCTATTAATGATTCATTGCGTTTTGAAATTGTGTGTTTAAAAATAAATGGAACTGTCACGGTTTCTTAAGAAAGACGTTTAAGAATTGAATAAAAAAATAATAAAATCACAACGCGATTTGATCTTCACCACACATTAAGTAAATTTGGGAAAGTTTTGACATTTACTTTTTCATCTATAATAAATAATAATATTTGTGTACATATTGTGAATTCAATTACCGATTAAGAGAAATAATTCGTAAAATAGAATGTGATTTTTTAACCAATCAACTAGCATTAAATCAACACGGATTAGAGTGTTCATACCCGGAACAACAACTACATCAACCAACCGTTACTGTTTAACCACAATTTGAGGTTACTTCACTTGTGGTTTTGTTCTCTGATATTGGATATGGATGTCTACCAACTACTTCTATGTTCTTGGACTATATGTTATCTGCAACTGGTAGGAAAAGCGTTCATACACCTCGATGCAGACCAACAAGAAGGTAGTTTAGTTCTTTGTTTTTTCCAGCCCTCTGGGGTTGTCCATTATTTATATTTTGGTGCATTTTATTCAGTTAAGATTGTATACCCCTCAATATGGCCATTCAACTTATTAATATTGGCATATCTTTAAGCTCATGAAACAATAACATAAAGTATTTTTTTTATAAATATCGTATTTGAAATAAACGTGCATTTTAACACCCCAAATTACTTTAATTACATTTTGGCTTGACAAAATAGGATCGGGGTTAATAACCTTATACACTCTTATATAGTCGGAACACGAATTTTCAGAGAACTTGGTATTTGATAGTAAATTCGGTGTGGATAGACTGATATCGATCCCGATCTATCAAAACAAAACAAAAAAGATGAGTTTATGTAGTATAGACCCCATGAAGACCCTATTTTTTTTTTGGGGGGGGGGGGTGGGGGGATGGGCGGCCTGTTTGGAGAATACGGGGTCCGTCTTCCAAGCACCTGTGTTTTCAACCAGTGTGGTGGGTTATTATGGTTCCCAATGGCACACAGCTCTTGACACTTCAGTTTGTTTGTTGATCCAGAAGATTATCACTGGCTTCACTGCATAGCTTTATAAGATGCCTAGATTTTATATACAAGGCACCAAATAATTCATATTAAACACTGTGCCAGGGGATTTCCTATCTGTCAAATCGTTTCAGTTCATCCGCTAGTCCAGTTCCATTTCAGCTTTAGATCTAAGACAACAGCGTCATTGTTGAAAGAGGAAGACATTCTTAACAACGATGCTAATTTAAAAATTTCCAGAATATATTTTCCACTAAAATATCCACTATTTTATTTTAACATTTTCACTTCCGTGTTTGTTTTCATTTGTTGTTTTTGTTGACGGGAGTGGTCTAAAATACAAACCTTAATAACGTAGACTGTTACACACTGTTACACATGCCGATACTATCTAAAGATATATTTCGTGTAAGAGATTTCTAAAAAATGAAAATGCTATCAAAATATTCGACGAATGATTAAATTTGCATATGGGAGAAACGGACGCACGTTACACGATGCACGTTAGACAAATAAACGCACGATCGACGATAGACGGACGCACGATACACGATAAACGGACGCACGATAGACGTTAGACGGACGCACGATACACGCAAATTTTGTAACTTTAAACGTTCACATTACTGTATATGTTACTTAGTACACTGAACACATTTCCTATATTTCTTTCTTTTTACGAAGGTGACAGTGGTTTAAATGAAGGTTTCAGATAAAATCTTGCAGACCTGGATTTGAATGAAATATTGAAAAAAAGCATTTTAGGAAAAACTATTTACAGACATAAACTTGAACTGTGGTAAACGTCCTTCAAGTAAGGTAACTGAACAAAGCGATGATTGAACGTGATATTGATGACGTTCAGCTTTCAAGCAAACAATGACAAATGAATGCCTCTTTAAATACAAATTTGTGTTCATTTTTGCTTCATGCTTTTTTCAGATATTGAGTCTTTCTTGTTTTAAGATGATTACAGATCCAAAAACAATTATTGCCTACGTGAAAATCTGCGCAAATCATTCCAATGTAATCCAATGTCAATGCCATTTTAAAATTACATAATACTGGAAAACTGCACTTCTAGCAAGCACGGACTGGATTAAGAAAAAGATTCCAGATCCCATGTAATTAACACAGCAAAATATCTCAATATGTAAAACGTACGTTAACTTACGTACGAAATATGTTTAAATAGTACCACGGACATTAAACGTACGGTTGCGACTTTTCATATAAGTATCATACATGACCGCGAGTAGAAGGTGGAGTTTACCCAACCCTCGGGAGAGCAGGAGATAGGAGGAGCCGAGCTTTAGCGAGGTTCCAACTTTCCCCGCTGTCCCGATAGTTGGGAAAATTCTGTCTTCCACTCGCGTACATGTATGATTCTTTTTCTTTCATACCTATCTACCTTTTATTTGAAAAGGTTAAATTAGAATTTGGTGCTCCGCGGAACACATGTGTCTCCTGCATTGCAAATAGTTGAAATGTTGGCCTATGTTTAATCATATATGCTAAAAAGACTTAATTTAAGTTCATTGCAATACTAAACCACGGCACACATGTGTCACCTTAATTGCATTTGAAATGGGCTTAACTAAAAAATGGTGAAACCTGAGTTATCATTCTTCACCAATAGCTATGTGCATGCAGATGATATACTCCAAGTATTAAGTAAACTGGACAGGTACTTTCAATGTTACAGCCAGCATTTTCATATTAAAGTTGCATTTGAAAGAGGCATAACTCAAAAAAATAGTCAAACCAGTTTTCATTCTTTTTGTCGCCAATGGCGTTGTTCAGTTTGCAGTTGTGCAGATGATATATTCCAAGTATTAAGTGAATAGGACAAGTACTTTAAAAGTTATATGCAACAGAAGGTTTCATGTTAAAGTTGCATTTGAAAGGAGTATAACTCATAAAATATTGAAACAGGAGTTATTTTTCTTGTCACAGATGACGTTGTTCATGTTGATGATATATTCTGAGTATTAAAAGAATATGATAAGTAATTTCAAAGTTAAAGTCAACATTAAGTTTCATGTTAAAGTTGCATTTTGAAAGGGGCATAACTCCAAAATTATTGAAAGAAGGAGTTATAAGTTTTGTTGTCGTCGATGGCACTGTTCATGTTGATGATACAATCCAAGTACTTGTATTGAATGAATAGGACAAGTACTTTCAAATTATACGCAACATTAAGTTTCACATGAAATTTGCATTTGAAAGGGGCATAAATCAAAATTGGTCAAACAGATGTTATGATTCTTGTTGTTGTTGTTCATGAAGATGATATATTCGAAGAGTGAATAGGACAAGTACTTTAAAAGTTAAAGGCAACATTAAGTTTCATGTTAAAGTTGCATATTTAAGGGACACAGCTCATAAAATAGTCAAACAGGAGTTATCATTATTGTTCTTCGTAATGATCTTGTTCGTGAAGATGATTAATTTTGAATATGAAGTAAATAGGACAATTACTTTCAAAGTTTAAGTCAATATTAAGTTTCATGTTAAAGTTGCATTTGAAAGGGGCATAACTCAAAATATAGTCAAACAGGAGTTATGATTCATGTTGTTACTTATGTTGTTCTTCATGCTGATTTAAAGTATGACGTGAACAGGACATTTACATTCAAAGTTATAGGCAACATTAAGTTTCATGTTAAAAGAGGCATTTGAAAGGGGCATAACTAAAAAAAAGTCTAATAAGAGTTATGATTCATGTCGTTGCCAATGTTGTTGTTCATGCTGATTCCAAGTTGCATTTGAAAGGGGCATTACTCCAAAATATTGAAACTGGAGTTGTGATTCTTGTTGTAACAGCTGTTGTTCATGCTCATGATATAATCCAAGTATGAAGTTAATAGGACAAGTTGTATTTGAAAGGGGCATAACTCTAACAATGTTGAAACTGTAGTTATCATTCTTGTCGTCACAGATGGCATTGTTCATGCTGATGATATTTTCCAAGTATGAAGTGAATAGGACAAGTGCTTTCAAAGTTATAGGCAATATTAAGTTTCATGTTAAAGTTGGGGACTACCTGACGACGGCACTGCCGACGACGACGTCGCCGGACAATAGGAGCCCTATGTGTCTACCTGCTATCGCAGGCGACACAAAAATAATTAAAATGTGATAAAAAGGTGAAATATGCATATCAGGAATCGCCACATTCAGAAAAAACAGCCTCCCCACACAGTCATGAAGAGGAGAAAGGGAGAGAGCATGGTTAATAAAATGCAGTTTCAAAAAAGACACAAAACACAATGTATTCTAAATTACGCTAAATTCTCCGTGGCGGACCACCTTGCGGAAGAATAAAAGAACAAAATGACCGAATAACTCCTGCAAAGTTATTTTACGTTAATAGTAAAAAGTACCTCGTCTACAGCGTATTTTTCTCTTATTAGTGTTAGGTAAACAACTTTAAAACTATTTTTGTTTTATTGCTTGTTATTTTCAATCACATCAATCCGAAAAATATATGAAAATACTGAAATATGTCTGGATGATGCGTCCGGCCATGACGTCTTAGACATGTAGATGCGTGCTTTTGTTCGCTAGACTTTTTTGAATGATTTCGTTTTCTTGATGTTTTAAGACCATGTCGCTCGATTCAAAAATGATCATCGTAATACAATGAACCTTCATAAGCTCAGATTTTAATAAATCCAGGACTTAATTTTTAAATTTCATACATTTTCTTACAAAACAAATCATCCGCCGCAACTTTCAAACATGGCAGCACATGCAGAGCACATAGGGGGCAGTTTGGTTTTTTTAAAGGATTTTTCTATAAAGTAAGATTTTTCTGATAACATAAAACAGTTTTAACATATAATAATCGGTTTAACAATGAATTCAAACTGTGACAGACTTCAGAAAGTCTTTCAGTTTGCAGTGAAATTAAAATTTGTCAGCGAACTGGACATTGATGTGGAATGTTCCACCAGTGATAGTGTTGGAAAATAAACAAAACAATGGCACATTGTGTGCAACAATATCTTTGAATTTTTTGAAGTGGAAACGGTGTTAGATTGTGACAGCTCTCTTAGGACTGAATTTGAACTTGGCGGAACTTGGGGCGGACAGAGCTTGGTGGGAGCTGCTAGAAATCAAATTTGATATCGACTTCTGCTGAACATTAGAAAGAATCTTGTTATTGTTGAAAGATGCCGGGTTCTTGTGTCCTGTTTGGAGAACAGCCTGTGTGTCCGGGATGTTAGCCTGCAGCAGCTTCTGGCACAGGGTTTTCCTAACAATGGTGTTGGTGATCCGTTTTCCGGATTGCATATCTGGTAGTCCAGCTTTCTGACTCATGACTTTCATCAGGCTACACAGCGTATGGCGTCCAATTCGCGCTGAAAGGAACCACTGCTCATTTTCTGCTGACCGTTTGCTGTGGGTCACTACAGTCAGATAAAACGGGTGATCAGGACCTATGAAAATTATGACAGATAATTGATTTAGGTAATTTTACTCACAGGGGCTTTGAACACGGACCCCGTTTTCGCCAAAATTTGTATAAACTGCCCCCCCCCCCTCCAAAAAATGAGGGTCTACACAGGGTCTTCACTGGATAAACAAATATTTTTGGATAGATTTGGACCGTTATCAGTCTATCCACACCAAATTTACTATCAAATACCAAGTTCTCGAAACTTCGTGTCCAGACTGTATAAGCCAGTATTATACAACTTTTGGAGAAAACGGAGTCCGTCTTTAAAGCCCCTGTGATTTTACTGACATAACTGTAACCAGACTATATTCAGCCTGGATGAATATTACAGTTTTATTAATTCAGTTATTTCAAAGTGTTCTAGGTTGATTATTATATATGAGCTATTAGATTAAACTATTGTTTTCTCTTGAAACATTGATTTAAATTTTATGCATACCACTAAAAGTTTCTAGCCTGTGATTTGCATATGTCTTGTACGTAAGTACAGGACAGCGGCCACTCCTGGTGGCATAGAGCCTTGGTTGCTGTCGCCTGACATTTGAAATGTTTTCCCCGGTCCTGGTTTTAGTTTCTCTCTCTTTGTTTTCCAGGAACTTGGAGTTCGCATCAGTGTCGAAGCCAAGGACAATGTCTCTCCATTTCAGTTGTCTAGAAGTATAAAGGCCATGTTTGATAACATTGCTAGTGTTTTTACAGGTATGCAATTTTTTTTTTAAATTTCCAACATAATTGTAAGATGACATTAGCAATAACTATAAAAAAGAGTACACTATCATGTGTAATGCAAAATCCAGAATATAATCTGTTGATTGCCATGCTGTAAAACAATGTTAGCAGATTGAGTTAACTGAACTATGGGAAAACATGAACAGGTGCGATTACTCGGCAAGCCTCATTGCCATATATCTATGCATTTTTTCTCATTGGTCAGATGAATTATATCTCCCTGGTAAAAGTTTACTTTTAAGAACTGGAATATGCATTAAAATTCTGAATTAATTTAGTTTGTTTTTTCAGGTATACCTGTAATCACTGCCCTCACCTCTAATGCCAAAGTGCATTGTGTTGTTGAAGCATAGGGTGTTGATCAAGCTGTCTGGACAGCTGTTTCCTAGCTGACATCGTTTTTTATTGTCCACGGCAGACAACTGGACAATCATGTTTGTTACAGATTGAGAATAACTCTGTGTGAAGGTTGAATTCATGACAGGATTTATTTGTGATTTACTTATATAAAACTATTACAGTAACTATTATTGTTTTGGTTAAAGATTAAATGAAACTTTTGTTTTATTTCAGTTGAGTCCAGAAATTTAGGATTTAAGAAAAAATGACAAGTTACAACCAGATCCTCTGGTCTAAGAGCCTAAGTTCCTGTCTATACAGTTGATTGTTCCACGGATAAATGATGGCTCAAACTCACTCCGTCACGCTGGCGAGCTCGGACAACAAACGTCGGGAGAATATTATTGAGTTCTGCTGGTGGAATTTGGTGAATAGGCCGTTGGTCTCATTTCAGTGCCAAAAAGTCAGTTATGGTCTCCAGGTGGGATTTTGTTTTCTGTGCAGTGTTTTTGATTTTCATGGCATCTCTAAACTGAGCTGGATCAAGTGATACCACCGGGAATCTTTAAGATGGAAAAATTTCAGGGGTTTCATCAAACTGAGTGGGCAAAGGTGGCATTGAGGTTGTCTGGATGGCTTGATACACATGTTGCGGACACCAAGCTTTCACATGTTATAGGGGGTGACTAGATTCAAAGCTCTGCAAATCTATAGAACTCATGAACAGATCAAGGTCATCAGCGGGGAAACAATAAAACATATCTTGAAAGTCAAGACCCTCGACAAGTTCATGCCTTGCTACGGTTCGGATATCACCAGTCTCATAAGTGTGGACCTTGAACATAACATATGTTCCTAATGGCTTGTACATGTCGACTATTTTTTCCTTCTCACCACGTTGACCTACTTTTACAACGTCCCCAATCTAGAACTCTCTTGTTGACATATTTTTTAAACGCTACCGGAAGGAATAAGGAAGATAACTCAATCGTTTACATTGTATAAATTTTATTTCAGTTGTCAATGTTTATTGTAGCAAATCAATACAAAAAAAATAAAATATAACAAAATTATTTCTATTCTGCACTGTTCATTTTGCAAAATATATTTGCTAAATATTTCTCGAATAAATGGAAAGAAAAACGAGATAAGTTTATGAATGAAAGTAGTTCTGAAAGTTGTCCCTTTGTGACCTCGTTGAAGACGCGTGGCTTATTCTACATGGGGTGAAGGATCGAAATTTCCTACACGGGTGAAAACGCCGGATGACCTGATCTGGTATGCAAGAATACGTTACACGTACGTTCGGTTCCAAATGACAGTCATGCTTATAGTGGCTGTAATTGTATGAAAATTACTTCCAGGATAACTCATTTTTATATTGTCTTAGATAAACATTCTTAGTAAGCTAGATGATCATTAGAACTTAACAAGTCCAGAATGTGTTTGATTTTTAAAACTACTTTTAACATGCGATAATGAAAAACGTACGCTTTGGTTTGTATGTATTTCCTATGAATGTATAACATGTGTAAAACGTACGTTAGCGGACGAAAATTATCACGTACTTTTTACATACGGGGCTTGTTTTGCTCTGTAGCTGAGACGCTACATAAAAATGAGACTATCGCGTCACACAAGGTCAAGAACTGGGGCAGTCTTCTCCAAGCTGCTTGTGCCGTGTTGCGGCCATATGAAGTTTGAACGTAGATTTCTAGTTATTAAACTAACAAGAGTTTACTTGTATCTACGTGTAAATATGAGATAATGTTAATGTCGAATGTTAAATGATAAATGTGCTTAAATATTAAGCGTTGTTGAGTATGCCTCTCTGTATTTATTTATTATAAAGATGAGATTGTGCGTGTGTTAGAGAAAGAGAAAGGATATTTGATATTTTATGTATATATTAACAGATTGCAAAGTCACAGTTTGTTGAGTAATTTATACCCTTTTCCCCAAATTACGAAGTTAGTCCAATTTAAAAGCGGAAAAATTACGAAATTACGCTATGCCTCATTATGCATATTTTATGGAACATTATGAAACTAAGCGAACAACTTCACTCACAGCTAGTTTTTATAAAAAGGTACGCAAAATATAATGACATGATTTTGTCGCATACTTGAAAACACACAAAAGACATAGATTTTAATTATATTATACACAATGCATTCTTTTGATTTAAAGAAATGATTTTCATTTTATTTGGCGTCTCACTGTCTATTTGTTAATATTCCCAGAGATGTTATGAATCCAGTGCACTTGCACCTACAGTACCTTAAACCTATTTTATTTGATAAAGATTTTTTTATGAACTGCTACGTTTTTATTGCGCGAAAAGTAATTTAAAGTAAACCCTATCACATACTCGTCTGAACAAATATCACAGTAGATGAATTCGATCTTGCATATCTGATACATATGTTTTGGTGTAAGGTTGTTTTTTTCCTCCAATCAGGTTGTGAACATTCTCCTCCGATTAGGTTGCACTCATTCAAAATTAGATAGTGCCTGTCCAATCTTTATATTGTAAGCATGCGACCGTCATCAATATTCGTTAACTTAGAACGGGGTTTTATATGGAAGAAGTTAATATTCGGAGTTCTTAAGGGAAGAAGAACCTGTCTTTAATATATGTCGTATTTCTTAAGGGAAGAAGAACCTGTCTTTAACATATGTCGTATTTTTTCAGGTTTTAAACGAAAAAGTTGTTTGTCTAAACTAATTAATAAGTACTTCTAACACCGCAACAACAGCTACGAAAAAGACATTTCAGTATTCCAGTATTTGCGGTGCGATGACAAAAATAGGCGAAAAGGTTGTTTTTTTTTTCAAATCCCGTTTTCACAAAATGTCTACGAAAAGTATAATCGTGTTTCGATCCTTATTGTAAACAATAAACTAACTTCTGGTGTGCAAAGTTTACGTCTTAAAGTTGTATTACTATACGAAACGCCATCCGTCGTAAAAACTTATTTCAACATGCATTTTATTGAAAGCCATCGTTAGATGGACTTTGATCAAGAAAACTAAGTAAACTAAGTAAAAATACTAATATATTGTTTCAAAATCAAATATTCTTTAACGTCGGTCATCATGCATTGGTCGTATTGCTGTTCTGAAATAATGCTAGCTGCGATAAATGTATTATGATGCAGATTTTCCATTATTTTGTATTTCATCATAATAAATTATTTGTTATTTAATATAGAAAATCAAATTATAACATGCTTAGTGTCAAAATGTTCCTTATATTTTGAAAGCAATACAAATGTGATACTTGAAATGTAAAATTAGTAAATTAATGTCAATTTATTGTAAAAAATACTAATGTTTTAAATTGTTGAAAAGGGAAAATTCATATTACTCTTTCTTAATTTTAAGTAAAGTAAATTGAGAACCTGAAGTGGGACTTGATGATTGATATCTGATTTAATATATTTTATTTCCTTTGAATTGTAAGGAACTAATTGTCAATCTGAAGCTTTTATCACATTTTGTTTAACAATTGAGATTTTGACAGATTAAAACAGTAAGACCTAAAGCGCATCTTTAGGTCTTACTGTTTTAATCTGTCAAAATCTCAATTGTTAAGTTGTAAATGTCATTTTTTTTTAAAGTTATATAAACTGAATTTTCTAGGATAACAAAAACAAAAACTTTGTGAATGAATCAACTTGAATTTTGTGATTAAATTAAATAATACTTTGTGAAAACTTTGTAAACTGTTTAAAAGTAATTTGTGACATTTAAAATTAAAAAGGGAAATTGAGCTAGCAATCTTAAGACATTACTTTGGGAAACAAAACTTGTATTTGAAAATTGTTATTGTGGATTTATTTTATAAACCGCAAATAAAAATTTAGAAACCTTAAAAGACTTTGTGTAGAACAACTACTTTGTGTACAACAACAATAAACCCGTGTAACACTAGCCGTTCAAACAAGCGCTCACCGCAGAAGAAGAAAGTAACAACGCAAAAGTCGTTTTACAACTAAAATCTCTTCATAATACATGTATGACGCACAACCTCGTCTTTAATACAATCGTTCAAGATAATAGAAAAAAAATGAAACTAATTTACCACATGTATACTTAAAGTCAAAATAAAAGTTCAATTAGCCGTCAAATTTCAATCTTTTACAAACCGGCGCTTCAGCAAACGGAAGCGAGTGTTAAATAACCAGTACATGTTTTGAGCGTGATTGCATGTACATAATCCCTTTCGTCAGCGATAAATTATTAGGCCTTAAAACAAAAAAATAAAAATATTAGCATAGAGAAAGATTTTACTTTCACAATTTATTCTTCATTGAACGAATCTGATTTAAAAACCTGGTATATATTTTAGACGAAACAGTTATATAATTTGACCGATTTATTGCATTTTAAAATTATCAAGCTACATATGTATCGAAGCTTTCAATCTTTAAATCATAATAACCTAAGGCTAAACAGTACGGTCTTATTATTTGCCATGTTATAACACAATTATACATTGTACGTTTTATTTAACCAATAGTTATGTCGGCTTGATTAAAGAATGTCACGGGTAGTTGACTTGGACGTGAATGGTAACAATTAAACTAAATCGATGACGCTCTATTTGTGAATGAAAATATAAATATCACGATTTTGTCCACTGTCATCAAACAATTCTATTAATGATTCATTGCGTTTTGAAATTGTGTGTTTAAAAATAAATGGAACTGTCACGGTTTCTTAAGAAAGACGTTTAAGAATTGAATAAAAAAATAATAAAATCACAACGCGATTTGATCTTCACCACACATTAAGTAAATTTGGGAAAGTTTTGACATTTACTTTTTCATCTATAATAAATAATAATATTTGTGTACATATTGTGAATTCAATTACCGATTAAGAGAAATAATTCGTAAAATAGAATGTGATTTTTTAACCAATCAACTAGCATTAAATCAACACGGATTAGAGTGTTCATACCCGGAACAACAACTACATCAACCAACCGTTACTGTTTAACCACAATTTGAGGTTACTTCACTTGTGGTTTTGTTCTCTGATATTGGATATGGATGTCTACCAACTACTTCTATGTTCTTGGACTATATGTTATCTGCAACTGGTAGGAAAAGCGTTCATACACCTCGATGCAGACCAACAAGAAGGTAGTTTAGTTCTTTGTTTTTTCCAGCCCTCTGGGGTTGTCCATTATTTATATTTTGGTGCATTTTATTCAGTTAAGATTGTATACCCCTCAATATGGCCATTCAACTTATTAATATTGGCATATCTTTAAGCTCATGAAACAATAACATAAAGTATTTTTTTTATAAATATCGTATTTGAAATAAACGTGCATTTTAACACCCCAAATTACTTTAATTTTAAATACCACATGTAAATATCAATCGGTATGACAAAGCAAGACTATTACGTTAAACACTAGACGATCGACTAGAAAAATGTTTTCACAACTGAATTTTAATTAAGTACGTCGGTATCAAAACGAAATTATTACAGCTATAAACGTTTTTATCCATACATGTAATAGGTCTGAAATGGAATTAAGTCCGGTATGTTTTTTTTTTAAATATGGCTATCTGCTATCTTCCATATATTATTTACTAGACGTATTCTTATATCGAATACCTGTTACTGGATCATGATTACTGGTTTTTGTAAAGAGCTTCATTAAATATTTATATATTTAAACTCAGGTCTGAATATTTCAGTACTAAGGCACCTCGCTTTATTTGATCATAGAAAGTTAGCAAACGCAAAGGTCAACACTTAAAATCTGATCACCTTAAACTACCTTAATCCAAGTGGTCGACAGTCCGTTTCAAAATGTAATTAAAATATTATTTTTGGTCAAAAGAGTTGATTTATAACACGAACTAAAGAACATCGCGAATACTTCTCTGCCTTTTCAAACATGTACGATAGTTGCTCGGGCGTACGATTTTATTTCAAAATATTAAATTAATGTGAGTTTGCTTACTGCAGATTTCATGTGTATTATTGCTTATATTTCAGACCCTGACAAAATGGCATTTAACATACAATGAAAATGATAGGTTCACAAGCTTTTGATTGAAAATATTTTCAACTAATATTACCCAACCACATGCATAACAACCTGCTAATTGAAGAGGTACAGTTCCGATAGAGGTACCCACATTTGTCCGGGTTATTTTTCTTCAGGGACCGGATCAAGTGCGTATGCTTAAATGTGTACGATTCATCATTCAGATACAACACTTATTTATCCACAGCACAGAGGAATATTTAGCAAAGAATTTTGTCACTTTTTTGTTTTCTTAAACTATAGCTGTTAAGATTTAGTTTGAATGAAAACTGTAGAGTTTATCGGCCGTAAACACTATATACAAAACAAAGTTTATAATCTTTCTAAAGATAATGGTAAACTTCTTAATCAGTTGAATATTTATTTATTTCACATATACACTATGTCCTGATCATATTTTAAAAGTATCTTTATTGTAAACATAATTTATGAGTTATCTGGTTCAAATTGACATTTGAAAAAAGCCATATATTACAAAATAATTCGAAGCTCCATTGAAGAAAATAAATTTAATATATCATTTTACGATAAGTCGCGAAACCATTATCCTACAATTTATATATGCATCTATACGAGGCAATAATTTCGTGTGGTCATTGTATTTATTTAATTTTTGTCTCATTACAAGATATTACCTAAATTTATAAAACAACTTTACTACTAACAGTTTTTTGTAGATAGCGTAATCCAACATCAGATAAGATAACGGTGTCTATATCAACAAATAAATAGAGATCATACCAAAACTAACTTAACAATGGCCGCCGATAGTATCTAACGAAAATTCAGCATTTTTATATTAAAGATTACCATAAATATTTCACTTCTATTTAATGAAGTCAGAAATTTTTTAACAGTTAAGTGATACAGAATTTTAAGGGATTTCTGTGTGCATAAAATTTCCCACAGAAAGCCTTTCGCACATGCATATTTTTAGGAGGATATTTGGGGAACAAAAGAAACAAGAGAAAAAAATGCGGTTGTCAGGAACCATCGAGCAGGCCGAGAAATCCAACATGGTCGCCAAATAGAGAAGAAATAAATACCTACTGACTGCACTTAATAATTTCAAGTATCTAACAGGTTCATTTGTTAGGTAAAAGGCATTCAAAGGATCGCAGTGTATGCTTTCAAGATGAATTATAATAAATTGTACAAAGGAAAAACGAACAACGATGTTAATGTCTGAAAAATGTCAAAAAGCGTTTATATTTATAATGGTCCAGGAGTATTTTTAAGTGTTCTAAAGTAGTTATTACAAAACTCTTAGAAAAAAGAGAAAGAACATTTATCCAAAATGTACATTTAAATCACATAAAATCCGTGATAAGTCAAGTTTACAATTATGAACAAGTGCTTCGGGTAAATATACATTAGTTAAATATTTTTGTAGGAAAAAAAGGAAGGTAGTTCTATTCACTTGTTCACACGTTTCACGAAGTTTGCCATTAAAAGCATTAGCTTATGCATGTACCATTCATTTTTCCTGTAGATAGGTCTTCATGTTTTATATTATTTTTATTACTGTTTAGGCATTCGTCCATCCTATCTTTGAATTTTCAATACACACTGACAGTTTTTCTACAGACGCTGACATATGTAGTGTAAGGGTTGACTTAGTACCGGGCATGCATCTTCCTTTTTTATATTCAAGATATCCGTAATTGGCTGGATCAAGTTTAACAATGTAGGGTTAAACATGCATTTGTTAATTTGTTATGTGCAAGATTGTTTCGAATGAGACCTTTCTTTTGTCGCTGGCATTGCTATTTTTTGTATTCTGGTACCAAATTGGGTGTACTAATTAATTTGATCATGCACTTTTAGAAAATATTAAACATTTGTTGTGTTTATGATGCGAGTTAGAGACCGCGTATGTTTTATCAAGTAAAACATACCTGTAATGGTAACTTATCAAATCTAAATATTACGGCGCTCGATCCGCCGACATACGGTGACGATCTTTTGGGACAACTGCACTTGTGTTTACATACTTAGGAAACAGCCGATGTGCGGGATGACCTTATATTATTTGTAATTAGCCGACTGGCAAAGATACAAACTTCAAAAAATCTTATATTATCTGACTGTTCACTCAACAAATCATTAAATATTAATATTAATTATTTTAGCAAAAATTACTATACTGCATTTTCAAATTTGATTTATTTAAATGATACAGTGTTTCGAATGACGACACACACTTATCAAGATAAGTCGCACACATTTTAAAATTGCATAATTGAAGAAATAAATTAAAAATTACTACACCTCCCTATTTAAAACACGCAGAACGTAAATCAACAGAACTAATGATGATGATGACGATACACTGTGGCAATATTATAATGGACTATTTAGATAATGTTTGAAAACATTTAATGAACACCATTTCAATTGAAAAGAAAATGATTAAAAAAATTCCGATAACGTCTCTGACTTAACTGCGAGAAAGCACCTCAAAGTAAGCGATGATCACAGAAAGGATAGTAGGCAGTATTCGTCATGGAAATAAATTGATCTCATGAAATCGTTATGGGTACTCATACATGTAATATTACTAAATAGATGAAAAGGGAACTTTGAAAGCCATCGAACACCACAAATATGAAAATATTGCAGGCTCGGTTTGATTGAGCCTGTTCATGAACAGTAATGTAAAATGCATATTATTGTTCACGCCGCCTCGCCCCGGGTTGAGCGCAACGTAATATTTTCACCAATAAACAGTACAATTTTGACCATCCCAAACGATGGTATGCATATGGCGGTGGACATGGAACATTCAATGCGGTATTTTCAGAGAAGAAGAAGATAATTTGAAAAAAGGGAGACATTGCACGGTGATATTAGGTATGTGTCAGTCTCGAGTATATGGCCGATCTGTGGCAGTGTAACTATTCTCGGTGTCATAGTACATATACATGGAAGTGCCATGGAGCTGGAAAATCATGCGAAAACCTTAACATCAAAGACACAAATATTGTATACAGCTGCAACCTGAATAACTAATTGTAAAAATATGACTTATCGTCAGCCAGAATTTAATGAGGTCATTTATTCATCCGATTCTGTATTAATATTATATATCCCTTTTATAAAGTTTTGCACACTTAAAATTAAGACTTCAATGCACGAGTAATTAAATCACTTAAAAATCAACGAGTAGATAAACTTAATGCGCGTATTGAAATAATTGTGTTAAAGTAATTGTGTGTTTCTGTCCTCCATGTTAATATTTTCATTCTGCGAGTTAAAGAGGTCATTATTTTCTGCTTAAGATGAAATATTTACACGAACTCAATATTATTCAAGCGTCAGATAAATAATGCAAACAGTCACGAAGATCTCGCTTGGTGTCGATTTAAATATCGAGAATAAGGTGGCCGTTTTATGTTTCCGTAGCATCATTCTTAAACGAAATGGACGATAAATTACACTGATCATGAGATATTTAGGGCTCAGCTAAAAATTTTACTATTAACTATATACGTGTACATAAGTATGATTGTTTTTTGTTAGTTTTTGGTTGCACTAAGTGAAGTTAGGTCTATGGTACTCGCATAACCGGTAAGAGCGATCATGGCCAGACTATTTCAGAACCAGCAAAAGACATCATCTTTTAAAACAACAGACAAATGCTTCTGAGAGATCAATCATCGACACGACTGAATGTGTCTTTCTAGAGCTACCGTTCGGCTCACGAACTCTACATGAACACTACTCTTAAAAAAATGTTGATGTATATGATAGGCATTGAAAGATTTTGACTGAAAACATTCTAGACTAATCATTTTGGACTTCGATCAGCTATTGGCTGTAGCTGGAGACGCGAACATTATGCGGAACTATAAAAATGTATTAATATTTGAGCGCTAATTAATGGGCTATAATTAACATTCATTCTTATGTAAAATAAACAATAAAATGTGAAATAAAACATACTTATTATTTTGTTTAAGATATCGGATATAAAGGGTTTCGAAATCAAATATACAGCATTTTAATATAATAAGGATACATCTATCATATATAATCTACATATAATTTTTCACCTTTTGCTGTTCTGTCACGACATTTCTTTGTGTGTGAATGAATACATTGCCAGTTTCGGCTTTCATGTTTATGAGCATCGGATATCATATTCTTTTCAAGGGCTTGTAGGATTTCACGCACTTGGTTTATTTAATTTACTAATATAGAAACAGTATCACTTGTACCCTGATGTCAACGCCCCGAGTCAAGTTACAATATACCAGATCATTATCTTTTCATGAACATTATAAGACATAATCTGGACGAGAGTTTTGCCCAAGGTTATAAAACAGAGCATATAAACCAGTCTCAAATCTCAAGAATCTGATTGGCGACCAGCTGCCATTTCAGCAAATCAGTTAGTTGAGATTTGAGACTGGTTTCCAATCTCAGTTTTACAACATTCAGTCTCGTATACGCCTTTTACCAAAATCTAATACCTATCGGGCAACAATGAGGTCTTCTCCACGAAGAGGAGACAAGAAAAGTAATAAATTGAGGTAAAATCAAAACAAACCGTTAGAAATGTATTACCTGCATTTGTTTGTGAATAAATGTTTTAATTTCTTTTGGCAGGCTGTATTAAGTTTGCACACTATTTAAGACTCAGTAAAAGTCTGACGTCCATAAAAACGGATCATGGACTACATGTAAATATAAAAGCAATAATATTTTTACCACCAAAGACATTTTTGCTTGACGCAGCTTAATTGAATATACTTTCAATATGTTTGACTTCTATGTCTAAAATGACAACATCTTGAACGAAAGAGAAAGATAAAAGTAGAAGTTCGAACATTGCCATGAATTAAACAACAAATAAATATAATGGATTTCACGTCTGACGTAACTGGAAACTTTTTCACATTCAAGGACCGTTCAATTAGAGATAAAAGTTAATAGATAGATATTGTTTCACTTCACAAATGCGTCTTATGTCATAAACCATAACAATCAATCATGTAAATGCAGGTGAGTGTTAACAACATCGTATTATAGTAATTTGCCGCATCAGTCTAAGAATCCATAAACCTAGTAAACCAGGAATGGATTATCCAACACAAGAGATCTAAATTTATTCATTTGTAACGCCCGGTTGTGTGTAGATGTATAGAAGTGAATTTTACAACAAATCCCTCCCCTTCTCTCTTTAACCAAAGAGCGCACGCACGTACCGACGCACGCATGCACACCTATGCTATGTCGGTTATGCAAACAGGCTGTGCTATCATGATTTGACCTTTCCTTACATTTGTTTTATATGTTTCCTTATTCTCTTTTAGTTTTAGTTGAAGTACACGAAAATCCAGTGAATGAAAGTAGAAGAAGGCGTTCAACAGATGGTTTCCCAGAGGCAATTGACGTTGACTTCAAATCGAACGGTCTTAATGCGCGAATTCCATTGCGCAGAAACTATGACGTCAGTGATGACGTTCCAGTCTTATTAATGAGATCGAAAATCACAAAATACAGATTCGACAGTGAAGAGGTATGGTTGGTCGCTCCACGGATGTTCTTTGTCATATTAAGAAAAACCCAATTAACTGTGAATCGCAAATCTCATTACTTAAATAAGACATATTATCTCTCCTCAATCGCATTTTCGCTTACTCGCCTTCACCATTGTTTCTTTAAAATTTTCGCTGTGTGTCTTCGCGCATATGCCATTGCCCATTTGCCCGTACTGGAAATGCTTATAGACGATTGCAAAGACGCAAAAGGAAGTCGACGAAGACGCAAAGATATTATCACGTCCTTACCGTCGTCCCTTCGCGCAATTGTAAACGCCCTTTTGTTAATTTGCTACATGTATTATGAATTTGCTCTTTCATCTACAATTTTGCGTCTTCGCTTCGACGCTTTCCTAACCTAACATTTTATCAATTAAATTTTCTTCATCTTTCGCTCCCCAATCTCTCTCTCTCTCTCTCTCTCTCTCTCTCTCTCTCTCTCTCTCTCTCTCCCTTTCTCTCAATCTCTCTACATCTCTATCATATCTATCTCTCTATTTATCATTCTCTCTCCCTCTTTTTCTATCAGTATTCTATCACTTTCAAATCATACTTGAATCTACAAAACTTCAAATGAATATCCTTTTCAAACACTCGACCTTCTATCGTGATCGCTTAGAAAGTTTGATTGCTAGACAAATATTTTTCATTGCATTAAAACTGTTTTTGTTTTGTAAGACAAAGAACAAGTTAGGTCACAGCTGAAACACGATTTATTAAGATACTTCCGTATAGAGTTGGTTGTTCTATTGACTAGTGTCAATATCTTGGATTTAATTAATTACCTCATTCAAACTGTGCTTTCATTTATAACTACCTTTAAAGGTAAGAAAAGCACAACTCAAAGTCTTACAAATTTTCGTATATTTTAACCACTTCTCAAAAGTTTTAATATCCCATGCACCTGCTTTCTACTTTCCTGTGTCATGTTACAACCATGTGAAAGATTATTCTTACCCCTTGTCAAAAAGCTATGATCGGTTAATCTCAGCTCTTTTATCCGTTTATGGCAAATCATTTGAGGACAGCACACGCCCACTCATGGAATGTTGATACATTGGTTCGGCGGCTTTCAAGCTGTTCTTATAAAAAGTATTCAGCCAAACCATACATCTTCAAGCTAAGGCTTCTTCCACTGTTCACACTCGTTGCTTGAACATTTCCATTTATTTGTGGTTATCCACATACTGGTGTTGATAAAATAGTCAAATATCAAGCTCTATTTGAGACGTTTCGTTTTCAGTTTCCAATTATAATTATACAGAGCCGTTATGCAATTGATTGCGGAAGTCCGGTCATGGTCAGGTTTTTACAAGGTGTCTCCTTAAATTGTATATGTAAATATTTATATGGCAAGTATTTGACCAGTTAACGGCAGACTTACCAAACATACATGAAAAATTAGAGTGTCATTTAAACACACAAAACGCATTTAAAATGATAGTGTCTCTAGCTGGGAGCGACTAAATGTACGTAACAATCACTGACTAAATGTACGGGGAGACTTTTTACGGCCGCTACACTGCACAAATAGCGCTACTGTGAATTTCAAATGATAGTGTCTCTAGCTGGGAGCGAACCCGCACCGTCACGGCGACAGCGCCTAGCCATGCAATTCCTGCGACGTAACCAACTGAGCTAACCGGGACAACGCCAATAAACGTTGATCGGATAGCCCTGATATACGTAACAATCACTGCATGACATCGGTAACGGGTTAATTTTACTGATAACAGTACTGACTAAATGTACGGGGAGACTTTTTACGGCCGCCACACTGCACAAATAGCGCTACTGTGAATTTCAAATGATAGTGTCTCTAGCTGGGAGCGAACCCGCACCGTAACGGCGACAGCGCCTAGCCATGCAATTCCTGCGACGTAACCAACTGAGCTAACCGGGACAACGCCAATAAACGTTGATCGGATAGCCCTGATACACGTAACAATCACTGCATGACATCGGTAACGGGTTAATTTTACTGATAACAGTACTGTCTAAATGTACGGGGAGACTTTTTACGGCCGCCACACTAACAATTAAGTTAAAGTTTAAAACCTAAAGCTGCGTGTCTACTTTTATGACGTCAGATTGTAGTTTGCTTGTCAATTATACGAAATGCATGTTACTCCTAATGCAAACGATCATCAAAGTAAGTTTGAAGGCGAAAGTAGCACGAAACAGAATAATTAAGTTGATGATAAAATATAAATCTGAGACAAAAACGTTCAAAACTATCAGCTCTGCGTCCCCTGATACTTAATACAAAATTTAATTCTACTGAAATGCATGGGCTTTAGTGTCGAATCCGAATTTCAGTTTACTGGTATAGTTAACCAGGTTTTCTTAAGAAAAATCCTGGTTATTAGATTGGGGTATGTCGTTGACGGGCGGGCGGGCGGCTGGGCGGGCGTCAACATTTTGATAAGTTTTTTGTTAAAGTTGCGTTTTTCTCAGTAACCATTCAAGATACAACTTTGAAACTTTACATACTTGTCTGACATATTAATACCAAGTATCATAATCCCTGACTGTATTTTGACAAAGTTATGCCCCTTTTTCACTTAGAAATTTTGTTAAGTTTTTTGTGAAAGTTGTGTTTTTCTCAATAACCGTTTAAGATACAACTTTGAAACTTAAAATAGTTGTCTGACATCTCAATACCAATTATCAGGACAAGTTTCATAATCCATGACTGTATTTTGACAAAGTTATGCCCCTTTTTTACCTTAGAAATTGTGTTAATTTTTTTGTGAAAGTTGTCTTTTTCTCAGTTACCATTCAAGGTATAGCTTTGAAACTTTACATAATTGTTTGACATCACAGTACCAATTATCAGGTCAAGTTTATAACCCCTGACTGTGTTTTGCCAAAGTTATGCCCCTTTTTGACTTTGACTTTTGTTAAGTATTTTGTGAATGTTATCTGTTGATGCCAAATTGCCTGTTGACGCTAAGCTTGGTTTGTGGGTAGCTTATATCAACAGTCAGCTTGCGATTTCTACCCAGGTGTCTGTGATAAAGGTCAATGTCACTGTTGCTAAAAATAGAAATTCAGCTTACCCTCAATAACTTGAGTTTGCTTTTACCTATTGATGCCAAACTCAGTATATGAGTAGGTGATATCAAAAGGCAGCTTGGGATTGCCACCCAGATATCTGTGATCAAGGTCAAAGTCACTGTTGCTAAAAATAGAAATTCAGTTTACCCTCAATAACTTGTGTTTGCTTTGGTATATTAACGCCAAACTTAGTGTTGGTATCTAATATTAAGATGCAGCTTGATATTGCTACCCAAGTGCCTGTGATAAAGCTCAAGGTCACTTTTGCTAAAAATAGAAATTCAGTTTCTGCTCAATAGCTTGAATTTGCTTTGGCCTATTGACACCAAACTTGGTTTGTGGGTAGCTTATATCAAGACATTACTTAGGATCTGTACCCAGGTGTCTGTGATAAAGGTCAATGTCACTTTTGCTAAAAATAGAAATTCAGGTTTCTCCTTATTACTTGGGTTAGCTGTGATCTATAGACACCAAACTTTCTTTGGGTAGCTATTACCAAGATGCAACTCAGGATTGCTACTCAGAAGTCTGTGATCAAGATCAAGGTCACTGTTGCTAAAATAGTTCACTTTCTTCATATCAGATATTTTCTTAACAAAAGTATAAGGATTAAATGAAAACCTGGTTTTCGGCGCGTGGCGACGTTTTTTTTTCTTGTTTTAAATATATTTCTATAATGGTGTTTGTAAACTTCGACTTTGAAAATAGCTTCGATTTTAAAAGATAATGTGGTGTAGGTCTGCATTTACAATTTAGTAGAACGCAAACAGGAGAGGATGCTCACCGCTTGCCAGTGGTGTTTATTACTTGCCTTTTTCCTTATTTCAGTTAAAAAAGATCAAAAGTCCTGATGAATCAGGCGAATTTAGCATAAAAATAACTTGTCAAATGGTTGATTTATGTTCGTCCCAGGATGCGCTATTTCCAGCAGTCACTTTTTAAATTTACTAATTTTTGACTAAGTTGTAAAAAGAGTTCTTTGTAGGACTTTAATACATTGATTCACAAACCTTTAATGTTTTTAAATGGTCTACAGCGACCACTAGTTAGTTTTTAAATTGTAGCACCTACTGTTAACTTTAGAAAGTCGGACCAAGATGTAAAAAATAACGTCCGCTTTGCCAAAATTAAGTGACACGCATGGCCCGTTTTTCAATTTGGTGGGTCATTTGAGCCATTATCGTTAACATAAATGTTGACAGCTTCATTTACAAAGTTTACGTAAATGGCTGACATATTCACATTTTCAGTTTTTAATTTTACATTCTTTATATATCAAAATGATACATTAAAAACTTAAAGTCACGAGAGTAATGACTGTTTTTATTTCTGCACTCGTAAACATATTTGTGATCGTTCAGTTGTAGCATATTTATTATCAGTCGAAGCGTGGATACACCCTTTACCATACTTGACAAAAACAGTCAACGTGATGCTTTGTATGTCTAGGGTATCTGTTTATAACGAATATATACTTCTCACAGTTTCCTAAGCACCAAGTTACCACGTATCACTATGAAGACTATATTATATATCATTACGTTGGAAATCAGTAAGCGATGTATCTATAAGGTCCCCAATGTGCAGATTACCCTTAATGGAAATTCGTGCAAACTAGTTGACATTGTATTTCATAGTGTTTTATGGACCCTCCACAAGATCCTGAATACATTTTTTGAAAACCAAATCATTACTTGCACTTGCAACTCTGAACGTTTATGTCTGAATCATGGCAAATCGTGCGAATGTTTGAAGATATTATCAGATTCAGACATCTTGGCCAAAATTGATATATTTAATAATTAGCAACATATCCATTTTTGACATCATCCCATTCAAATTCTTAACAACTAAAACACATTACACTTGTTGAAACATATGTCTGTTATTTGTTATTAACAACTTATCAGGTGCATAAAAAGAAAGAAAGTTAAAAACTTGCATATGTTCAAAAAATACCTATTTGAGTAGTTAGCAATTACATCTAATTATTTTCTAGTTGTTGTGCCCTGTTGTCGAAAGAGGGTCACTGAACGTCGAATCAAAATTTCTAATCAAAATACATTGCTACATTCATGTAGAATATATTTAATGTGTGCTCGTTTCGTGTTCTATGTTGCGAAAGGAAAGTTCCCACCAGGCATAACCCGATTTACTTTGGCTACCAAAACTAGGCGTAAGAGTGTCGTTTTTAACCATTTCCATTCTTACATGTATAATGTCAATTAGCCTCGCAAATTTTATAATCATGAGAGGAAGAAGATGGAGAAAACTATTTTGTGACGACATGAAGTGTAGAAGTAAAAATTCTAAGACTAAGTTTACAAGACCGCTTACAATCTCCACCTTAACCAAAATACTTTACCATCTTCAAACTGTTTTAGTTAATGACATAATATAAACTGTAAAAGATCAACATATACAATGAATACAATGGAACGTCAAATAAAGAGGTGCCACCATATTCTTTTGTAGCCAGCAGCGTTTTATTTTGATCTGGAAAATGGAGCGTCTTTCATGGCCTGGCAGAAGAGCGAAGAGACAAGTTCGCCAGAACAATACAATTTGGTAAGTACAAACAAAGCAATACCTTTTGGTAAGTGTATTCAGAGCAGTACAGTTTGGAAAGTTTGAATGTTTAAACCGCGTGTTAAGAGAATCAGAATTTATAACACATTTCATCCCTTAATAAATCTGTATTTGAGAGCACGAATTTTTTCTTATTTCAAAGACAGTCTATATATATATAAACTTCACATTAACTTCTAATTGTTTACTGAACAAATACATGTACATATTCAGTTTGTTAATTTTAATAACACATAGTATCAATTTTGCGTTATTAAACACAGATGACACTTACTCGTACAAAACTTCGAATGAAACTTTGCAATATGCCATTTAAAACATTAAATGTTTATTTTTAGTTCGGAACGTTCGTCTCCGGAAATGACGAGTTCTTAATACAGCCTCCCGGCGGGGGCTTCACGAATCACACTTTGGCGAAAATCACGGACGATTCACCTGTACGGTCAGACTTCGTACTCAATCCTGATTTCGGTAAGGTTATACATATATATACTATATACTTGATTGTATAATATTATACAATGTGTGTATTCACTACATGTAACTTTATCTACAGTTACTGCTCGACTCTCAGCAACTATTATACAATAAAAACTTGTACATGACAAAAAAGCAAATACTGTAGACTCGACAGTGATCACTGGTACATGTAGTAAGGTTATTGATATCATGTACAAGTTGCCACTTACCAAAGCTGCCTACATGCAGCCAATTGCATAGCTTAAGTTAGAAGATTCTGTGTTCTGTGGATTTTCATCGTTTCGGGTTAATTTCTCGTATCTCGTGCTCGCGTGGGTGTGCGAATTTTAAGCCCGAGCTAAAATTTGTAATACGATGTTACTCCGGATAAGCATCCGAAATTTTCACATCATTCTAACGTTCCTCACTTGGTGGTTGTGTTCGCACATATCGATGTCCTATGAAAATTAGTTTAGTCAGTATAAAGATTGTAAGAAATTGAATATACTCGTATTAGATAAAGCAAGATTAAAGTAATTATTATAACTTTGCACACATAAATCATCTCGCACATCATTGGAAATAACCGTAAAATGTGTTGATGCATCTCATCGGGCCATTAAAAAAGGCATTCAGTAACAGCATCACTGACTTCAAAGTTTTTAGTATTTTACCGGTGCACGTAGAGAAGACTATTTTATTAAAACATCCATATTACAAATTACTTACATATTTATTTCAATAATTTCGATAATCCTACTGCTTTAATTACATAAATTATAATCTTAAAGCTTTTAAAGCTTTTAATAACTTAAATTTAAGGAAACCTCGGATTACAATATGCTAACTACAATGCAAGATCATCAAATCAACTATAGAGGTCAACTATAGCCGTTAATTTGCAACCAAATGATGTGATATAATACGCGAATGATAACTAGGCAGTCGAATGACAGAGAAGTATTATTAAATTATTGTTCAAATGCAAAAAGTTTTCGAAGTTTGATATCTTCGTGTAACTTTCTTAAGAAATACTCCCTGGAAATATATTCAACGCGCCAATATATTCAGTAGAAGCATAATAAGTTTTAATAGAGTATGACGTGACTGTCTACTTATCTATAACCAGTCTATACATGTATAAATTATAATTATGACATACGGCGAGCTCATTCATTAGAACAAAACATGTCAGGACGGACAGAATTTGACATTCTGTGTATTTGGCATTAGTTTAATCTCCATTTATGCGCGAACTAGCGTCCTTTTGAACCAATGCCGGGTACATGTATGCCGCGTAAATTAAGTACAGCGAATAGCCATTTCAGATAGGTTTAAATATATATATTTATCCTTCAACTACCCATTTATTTCGCGTAAATCGGCCTGCCGTGTAAACTTGACGTTTATACGGCACCCAAGCTTTATTAGGCAGGTCCGGAACTACTTTTGACCTAGTTTTCCGATACACAAAATACTTGCTAAAACTTGACATGAAACTAATGCTACTCTGTTTGCAAGTTCCCTAACAGAGAAGGAACCATTTGCACTACGAAAGAGTCCCATTTGTACTACGAGAGAGTCTAGTATTATAATCCGCTTGAAACAGGAGCCTTTCTAATTAAAACCGACGTCATTTCGAGATCAATATTCCTTCCGGCATGACAAGTGTGTAATCAATTTCGGACATATTTTTTGGATTGTATTAGACTAAAATGTGTTTTAATTGTTGCTTTTTCTGTGCTGATGGATTTATATGCTTGAAGATAAGAAATCCCGATTCAATGCCTGCGTCTAGGCCATTTCGGTTTCGAAATAAAAACTGAAATGGCTTTGTTGCTGGTGTTAAATTTCAACTGACTGAAGTCTGTGAAGAAGTGAAAAAATAACGACTATTCTTTTGGACAAGGAAATACAGAGACCAGCTTTTTTCAAGTAGGCTAGTCAGCTGGGAAAAGTAGAAACTGGATGTTGCACATTGGACATGTTGGAAGCCTACGAACCGTAAACCCGCTGTTTATGATGACAGGTTTGTCGACTGTTCCCAATGGTTTTTGCAAAATTATTTTTGTTTCAAATTCTAAAAGACACCCCTCATATTTCTTTGGTATTTCAGTATTCTCTACACATTATAAACGTGAAAACAATTTAAACAAAATGGCCGAATTTGTACAGAATTGTCTCCAGGACAGATGTATTCATACGCCAACAACAGATGTTCATTCTTTTTAAATTAAAAAAATCTCTTTCAAGCGAAAAAAGAGAAAAATAGGTAATGGTGGTAGGATAAATATAATATTAAGTTACTGTTAGGCTCGGCAGAGCCTCGCCCTGTATATTTTTCGGAGACGAGCCTAATAAATTCAGGCTTGGTAAGACAGTAACCTAATATTCTATATATAAATTGTTCGTTGAATTGCAAGGGCGAAATGTCAATTTAATCAAACGAAATGACATTATACACAGTCTTGTGATATTTCATATACTTGCTTTTATGTTGTGAGCTTTGGCGATATACCTGGGCTGAAGGTTATAAAACTTAGCATGGAAACCAGTCTCAAATCTCAAGCATCTGATTGGCGATTTGTTGCCATTTTAGGCAGATTGGCGACTGGTTGCCATTTCAGCCAATCAGATGCTTGAGATTAGAGACTGGTTTCTATGCTCAGTTTTATTACAATGGGCTTCGATATCTTTATATGATTATGGACTTACTTGTCCTGGTTTGTAGATACAGTGTACAAATTATTCGACGCATTATTGAATTTAAATATAAATTACCCCACAAGTTTTTTTTTGTAAAAACAGCTTCGTCACAATTTTAAAACGATTTATTATCACGTTTGCGAAAATCACCATATTCTAAAGGTTTCATTTATTAAACAGTGTTTGTGTACTTAAAGCATCCGCATTGATTTAATAAGACAACTTGATTGGTTGAGAGAATCACGGTCGCGTAATTTCTTCATGGTAATGATTTGCATTGTTGACAAAAAAGTTGTATTAAATCCGCGAAATTTCAGCGTAGGCGGATGCAATTTTTTGTCCCGTTCGGGGACGATTCCGATGAAAATAGCAACCTCGTTATAGACAAAGCTGACAGGGTTGTGATATCATAAGTAAAATACCATATCCGGCAATGATCAAATTAACCTGTCTATATTAATTGTTGGTAAAATCTATCTTCCTTATTTAATCAGGACTGGTATATTGCAACCGAATCGTGACTTAGGAAAAGGATAATTTACTTACCTCACTTATCTGTCACGGCAGATTGGATACAGGTTAATAAACAGTCCAAACCTCAAAGCGAGGAGTAAACGCGTAAACTTATGCCTATACTTAAACAGGCCACCAAATATGAAGCAATAATCAATGATAATATATAGATTATAATTATAAATTAAACGTCTAACTCTGTAGATATCATTCTAAGGCCCCAGTACAATGCCAGAATTCATCTTCTAACTTCATTTACATGTAAATGCAACGAAACGGATGCTATAACAGAGATTAAAATTGATTTATCATTGGTTATATTTTTTTTTTATTGTTTTAGAGTTTATCATTTAATTTTGTACATTTGAGATAAATCATGAATTAAACCTTGAACTACCCGCGTACATTGTGATATCATGCTCAAGTATGAAAAGGAGCTTTAACAGAGTAAAGCAGTTAACAGGAGGCTTTTAAATTTCAAACCGATACACGTAGTCCTGCAATGGTTGAGTTTTGGCTATGGGTGTTGGTGATAGCGTTTGTGCACATGTATGATGGGGGGGGGGGGGGGGCGTATACGCAACATTAAATCAAATAAGTCGCTTCAAATCAAAAGTAAGCTAGTTTTTATCATTACAGTTCATCGACCCTCTATAGATTATTATATATTTGTATATTATTATTATTATTATTATTATTATTATTATTATTATTATTATTATTATTATTATTATTATTATTATTATTCTTTTTCTTCTTCTTCTTCTTCTTCTTCTTCTTATTATTATTATTATTATGTGCAAAGTGTATATATAGATACTTGGAACCTGTACATACATGGATTCCGATCTGGATCGGCACTGTTGCCTTTTATTCCTGTCATCGTGTTCTTGCTGATTTCACTACAGGTACTGGAGTTATTTCAACAAGACAACTTGCACCAAAACAACTTGAACTTATTTTGTGATGTGTGAACCTGTTGGGGCAAGTGTGTGGTTGGCGAACCATAGAACCTGGTTTGCCACTGACCGTTGCGAGGCGGTAACCCCAAGGGTTCTCTTTTGTTTGTGGCGTCTGATTTGAATTTGACATACTTACAACACACATGCTCTCTTTTCCTGTCCTCTTTTTCGTTGCGTTGGTAGGCTGTGTTTTGTGAGTGTCGCGATTCCTGATAGGCATAATAATACAATTGTTTGCCAGAAATAATCTAATGAATTTAAAAGTGAACAGAGCAGATCTTGATCAGAACGCAAGAGTGTACAGGGAAATGCCTGGAATTCAATGGAAACTCTGTTTTTATCTCGTTTTAGATTTCAATGCTGCGCAAGAGAGTTACCAAAAACGAAACACAACAACAAGAAAAAAGCGAGCTGATATCAACTATGAAGTTGAGATATTTTTCGCAGTAGACTATGCCATATATCAAAGGTGAAACAACGTGATTTATAATATAAACGGTGTCAGTCGTAGTGATTTCAATATCGCAGCTTTTCATTAAGAAACTTCGGAATGCTTTCTTTTTTCAAAAACATATACCATGTATGCTGATATATCTAGCATTGTTTTTAACTACACGTAAAATATTTTCTTTAAATTTCCACAAATATAGAATACATTGTGTTAATATTTTTAACGTACAGCTATGATTATTTTCGTTTACTTTTAAAAGTAACCCTAAAACAAGTAGTAGTTAAAGGGAGAGTTTTGAACGGTCATCAAATATAAAGGAATTGATATTATCACCTTAATTCTATACATAAATTAACTCAACAGATGGTATGCCACCACAGAAGGGAAAGCAGACAGAGCTGGGACGACCATCAACTACATCAAACAATTCTATGCTTTCGTTCTTAACGCAGTAAGTATATGTATATGTACGAAACATTTCGTGATAGTTATAAAATATAAACAAAACTATTTTGAATTATTTGAATAGTTTGTATCAAATTCGTCTGGAATTAATGATATGTTAAATAATAGCTTGACATTAGAAAAAACGTTAATACATGTAACAATGATCACAGATTCTTCTTGCTCTGCAATACGAAAACAAACCATCAGTAGAATTACGGATGAAAAAGGACCTTTTTCGATGACTTTGGAATGCCACCGATCACGACAAATATCAAAATATTGCAAGATTAGTTCATGAGCAGTGAAGAGAGTGAATGTTTGTCAATAAAAGCTGAATAAAATTGTAAATAATATACACAAGTAATGTGCACTGTTTCTACAATTTCAGATCAACGTAAGGTACAAAACTGTTACTGGGGGCGGATATACGATTACATGCGTTTATGCTGGGATATATATAGCAGATGTAAGTTTCTTGCTTTTTCAGAATTATGTGCTAGTTTCATCGACACGAAAAGGTTGTCAACCCAATACGTCAATATGTCCGTTCGCCAGGTTCCGTTTATCTGTTAAACATAGTCTGGTTTCCATAAATAAATATTTTACATAAATGTTATCAAATATGTGTTCAACACACCAGGTAAACAAATGAGATCGTTGAAAAAGTAATTGTGTCAATGGGAGATAACTAGTTTTGTATATTTTTATTTTGAATTTACGTTTTTACGCCCTTTGTAATATTTATATTGACAGGATTGCTGCAGAAATAACTTTAACATAACAACGACTGACTATCAATACATATTCATGCATTTAATTAATTTCAATGTCAAAACCTGGAATAGCGTACATGCACCTTTAACATCATCGCATCTTTATGTCAACAATCAGTAAAATACTTTTGGAGGGGCTTCATTTTCACTATATTTTCATGTTATCATGTCGTTTTAAAGAAGAGGCTGGACACACATTCTTGCTTGACACATAAAACATATTCCATAAAATATTAACACAATCACAATTTTGAAAATCAACACCCCACAACATCCCCAACTGACGCTGTCGGTGAATAAATCACTTTTTACATCCGCCAGAATGCAAGCATAATTCAAATCTTCATCATGCAAGCAACATATTCAAATATTTACATTCCTATTGATTTTTTCGTTTAAAAAAATCGGTTCATTTTGCATGAATCGCATGACCCGTAATGACGTAATAACGTCAGGTGGAATAATGGCTGTTACTATTGAAAAATCCCACGTATTACTCCCCCTTTTCACTTAATACTTATTTTTGAAAGCGTTCGACTTAAGTTTATTTAAAGAAAAATATGAATAAAATGTAAATATAAAGAATGATTCTTATTTTGGTGCAGCAGTTCATGGATTTGCCAGCTCTCGCGTGCACGTCCAATCTGCATGAACCGCACCAAAATAAGAATCATTCCTTAAATAAACACAATGATTTATCTGATATAACTTAGCGTATGGAAAGACAATGATAATGTTTTGGCTTCTCACAAATATTATTTTACTTACAAATAACATATGATTCAAAATAATCTAACAATACATGATTTAACATGAGATTCCAGCAGGCTCATTATGTTTGTCTCAATAAGAAAGGTTTAAATGATTTCGATGAATGCATTATAAAATATTAAGAGTTAGTTCTCCGAACATATCTTTTAAAATACAGTTCATAATTTCTTCAAAAGTATAAAAAGATAATAATTACCTTTCTTAAAGATCGATTTAACGACTCAACGGCTCCGGACGTTCACAGTTTTGTTTCACATTTTTGCCATTTATTATTAATGCGTTAAGGTGTGAAAAAAACTAAACTTTTTTCTCAAAAAACTCAATTTCAGAGTGCTTCAGCTGCTCCGTTTGTAGAAAACAACAAGTTAAATGTGGGAACTACGACTGGCATTAATGCAAACACTGTACTAACGGCTTTTCGAACCTGGGCTGAAACGAACCTTGCCACTACTCACGGCTACGATCATGGAATGATGTTTACAGGGTATGAACAGTTTCTCACTGCTTTACGGAGAATTGTTTCACATATTACTGATATTGTAATATTATCAGTCGTTGCCAATCTCCACTAGGCCATCCGACGCTTCACAATACACCTGACAAATCACTACCCTTGAACAAATAGTGCGCCTAGAAATATACAGAACGTTAATATTGGTTACCCACACTTCCGTTTTTTAAACGAACATTTATTAATTGATAAATCGTAATTTATTTATGCATTTGAGTTCGGAAGAGATGAAATTTACTCTCTATACGTTATTTGTATTAGCCATGTCATACTAGTATTAAACAAATTGAATAAATACACAACCTAATTCTGATTTGAAGAACGTCTAGCTTAACTGACGTTTCTCATCTATTTTTAATTTATGTTCATGTTTGTTAACGGAAGTTAGTTTATGGCATCTTTAACTATTGGATAGGTTATATTGTTTGTGTCCGTTTCGTTTGTAAATATGGGCATCTGCCTTTGAGCAATAAACAAGAAATACGTTCTTTTGGTTTTCAGGTATGAAATGGGAACTGTAACCAATAGCGGTTTCGACAATGCAGTAGCAGGTAATGTCTTTTTGCAACATGTTGTTCAAATTTAGCGTGTTAAAGGGACAAGCATTGTTCATTTATATAAAATTGACCACTTTATAACTTTACAAATACTCAAAGTTGTGTGACAATAGGACGACAACGCCGACACAGACAACAACTACGACTTAGTCGGTCGTAGGATCAAAATTGTTTATCTACTTTCGCATGTGACCCAAAACTGTTTGTTACATTACTTAGTAATAAGTTCTAAGACAACACGTGCCTGTTAACACTTAACCAGTTCATACAGTGTTGCATCCGTAGTTAGCATCTGTGAAGTTATTATGACAATATTGACCATTTAAGTTGGCTGGTACACGAGTTTCTATGCCAGAACAACTTGGTTCGAATATTTAACTTCTTCAATTGCGAACATGTTTTGTTTTGCTTCAAAACTGCCAAAGCTTCATAGCCATCCTAAACAGCGGTTTCTTAATACATGTACCCGGTGCTTCGAATATGGCAAACATTTTAAGGTATTCTTTTGTTTTCTTTCTTAGGTTTAGCATATACACCTGGTGTTTGTACGACATCGAAGTATTCAATCAATGAGGATACATTTAAAGCAACGATGGCTACTGTTGCCGCTCATGAACTGGGACACAAGTATGTTAACCTCTTAGCATGATACCCATTAGACTTTAAGCAGTTCATTGCAGCAATTAATTGACTTCATAAACTACATGTATAACAGGCGACAAAGAAAGGGTGACATTATTTGCAATATCGCGCGAACCATTTGATAAAAACAATGACAACTTACAGGTCACATTGATAATGGTACTGTATCCAATATCACATAATGGCATTGTGTTGAGATGTTTTCCGAGGAAAGCGTTAAACGGGAAAACTAGAATCTTCTTCCCACTTTTCATGCATTTCTTTATCCCCTTAGTATATTAAATGATACAGTTTTGTAGAACATCGAATGATTTACTAATTCCGATATACCTACATTTTTTGATGTAAATACTTGTATTTCATTCTCTTTATTCTATTTCCCGTCTGGTTCATTTTAAAAAGCACAAACCCAACAGTACTCGGCCGCTGGCTTAATCCTTTTGGTGACACGAGAATTGTCAGATCGGATTTTGCAAAGCATATTTTGTCGTTTGCTCTCATGTCTGAAACGAATGTTTTGGGCGATTATTGGCAGCCCATCGCAAAACGTTGTGTCACATTGTGTCGTACAATGGCAAATGTTGCAATTTACAAAACTGAACTTCAGCAACTAAGCGAGTTAAAACTGAGAAGTTTAAACACAAAAAACGAAATCACATTATCATGGTCTTACGCATGGGACTACTTTCAACTACTTTTACTTTAACTCAAAAAAAATAGTTCACCAAATATATATAAAATTGCTTGGGTTTCTTCGGTTTGAATGAAAGAAACTGCAGATTTGTCATTTGATCTACCACAGGCTTTTAAATTCACAATTATAACTCTATACAATAAGGCTGCAAAGTTAGGTAAAAAATCTTGACATTGAGCCGTTCGCAGAGATGTAAAGTGAGTGTAAGGAACGTTAACTCTGCGAAGTAGATTGGTATTGTACATTGTAAATATCAAGAGTGCTATCTTTTCAGCTTAGGCGCTCAGCATGACCTTGCATCAATGAATGCGTGCAACGAGAACAATGGTTATATAATGGCTCCCTCATCTGGTGTTACCTCCGATCCTACATTCAACCTTCGACTGTGGATATTTTCCAACTGCACTTTAAATTACTTCAACACTTACATCAACAGTTTGGGGTAAAGATTTTAACTTTTTTGGGTTCTGTATTTTGTTCAATGTAAGACATATCCGTTTCGTTTATGTTTTTTCCGATTATTTGTTACATTTAAGTTACATTGTATTAAACGATTTTCACGGCTTTCGTTAGAATTTCGAAGAATATCAATTCCATTGTCGGGGTCGGGGTCGGCGGCATCGAGACCAGAACCAACTGAACTTTGAAATTATTGATGGACTTGTTTAATAACTTTTAAACTACGTCATTAATGTTGTTCTTCAGTTTTTTAATATCTTTTATACAATACTAATGACTAACGTCAGACCTAAACGATCTCTTCTACTTTAAACATCTTTGTTTTCAACATATACTTAGATGTTTGTTTTATTTTATTGCTTTTAGCTTATAACTAAAATCATATCATTACATGTCATCAACTTGATGTATTTAATAACTATTTATAATAATTTATGTAGAGTCTAAAACCACTTTCAATTCACCGTAAAGTGAAATGGTGTTACTCTGCAAATAGTACATTGATGGTTCCATGTTCCCCGTCATATGCAAATCATCGTATTGAATAGATCAAAATAGGAACTGTTTGCTAGTGTAAGTATTGTGTTGCGTTCAGCTATCTAGGTGTTGGGTTGTGTTGGCAGAAGCAATTCAACCATTTAAAAAAATTATTCAAACCAAGTCTGTACTATGTTTTATATATATATTTTTTGTTTGATTGCATCTGTTTATTATTAATATTATCGCTATTGTAGGACAGTAAACTGTATGTCAAGTAGGACTTCGACAGACACCAACGGACTGAATGCTTATAGCAGCGACCTAGCAGGACAAGTTTACACCCCTGACATGCAGTGTGACAAGACTCAAGGATCTGGATCCTATTTATTTAGAGTAAGTATGCATTTCTTTTGTAAATTTCCGGTTGTTTTGTTATTTATAAAGTTTTTAACTTTCCTTTATAGTTGGTACACAATAATTACTATAGTTAGCTCTAAATACATCGTAGCTTCGTTTGTCGGTGGTACTTCTTGATGAATTAAATACACTTTACATATATGTAGTAAACCATGTATTACTTTGCCACTTCGTACATATCTGAACTGATACATATGTTTCATCAACTGCCATTACTGTAAAATCGAGGTTTACACAAGTGTAGTTTACACAAGTGTAGGTTATGCGTTCTTGAGATAATATATTGCAGACTTGAAGACTACTGTACCCAATCTGCACACTGGTATGTCTTAGGGCTACTACATGTTTACTGCAGACACTTAATTATCTATATTTACACTTCAACTTCATCCTCTACGATGAAGTCTTATTCATCTAACGAATCATAAGCTCTGATGGTAAAGAGTGTGACGTATTATTTAAAAGGCGTGGCTACAGTAGAGCTGTTCACAATTTATTGGACGTTGCACGATGTTTTGACGTGTGACGTCGCTTTGCACGCACGTTTTGCCACGGGTTGCTGCGAAAAAGCGTGCCGTCATTCAATTTGTCATCAACGTAGCTATTCCAACAGTTATTCGAAAAAGCCGTAATTTTACGAATTCTTCTATTTATTTCTGTATTAATGATAGATCTATTATAAATGAGTGTAAAAATAAGGATTGAATCGATAGTTGATGGTTTCCATTTTGGTATGAAAAACAGTTTGATTGTTTAAAGTACGCGAGAAGCCCTTCAGGCTTCACACACTTTAAACAATCCAACTGTTTTCCATACCATCAACTATCGATTCAATCCTTAAGTACAAATAATGTTATTTCTATAATAAGTATCATCTATATCATCTATACGTCAAGTATGTGTTTCAGTGCTACTATGTTGCAGACTACATAATCATCTGTACAATATGGTACGTCAAGGTCACTACAATACAGACTGTACGAATATCTGTAAATGATTTATTTCAGGGCTACTATGATGCAGACTACTCGAACATCTGTAAAATAATGGCCTGTTCGGCGGTTACAAATGACGGAAGCTATTATTATTATATACCATGGGAAGGTACATCCTGTGGAAACGGAAAGGTAATGTCCGACGTATTGTTATTTACTCTATTCAAAAGTTGTATTCCTTAGTTTATGTGGCTCGTATGGGTCTAAAGTCTAATGTATGGGTTGGTTCATTCAAAGGGTATTTTAACCCAACTATTAACATTAAAGCAATAAATAAATGTTTTATAAACAAAAAAATATTCCCGAAATATACCAAATTGCACTTGGTTTAGAATTACAGTTCCAGAGTCCGACGATGTATTGTCTGTCAAAATTATACTGTAAAACAGTTGTCATATTGTATTGTTACAATTCCGGAATGAAAACTGTTTCTTAATATGAAACACTGGCATAACATGTTTCTCTAAAATATAATGGAAACATATGAAAAGTTAAATAACAATAAAACAATAGATGTTTTCTCAAATACTGATAAAAATTATGGTTAGTTAGCTCAGAGTGCGATTTTCAAGTACATGTAAGATATATTATTTCATATCTTTAATTAATATCATGTGTTATTTACATGTATTCACATTAAACATTCTTAAATCAAAGGTGGTAAATTGTTTTGCCATTGACCGGTGCCCAAGATCAGATCCTTGACATTTGAGACTGATCTCAAAGCATAGTTTAATGATCTTGGGCCCGGGTTATCATTTTCGATAATTGCTTGTGGTGTTTATTTTGAAATTGATCATTTTATGACCCATACTCTTTTTTCCTCTCTTCTTATTGGCTGTACTCTTTTTCCCTCTGTTCTTATTGGCTGTACTCTTTTTTCCTCTCTTCCTATTGGCTGTACTCTTTTTTCCTCTCTTCTTATTGGCTGTTCTCTTTTTTCCTCTCTTCTTATTGGCTGTACTCTTTTTTCCTCTCTTCTTATTGGCTGTACTCTTTTTTCCTCTTTTTTCCTCTCTTCTTATTGGCAGTACTATTTTTTCCTCTCTTCTCATTGGCTGTACTCTTTTTCCTCTCTTTTTATTGGCTGTACTCTTTTTTCCTCTCTTCTTATTGGCTGTACTCTTTTTCCTCTCTTCTTATTGGCTGTACTCTTTTTTCCTGTCTTCTTATTGGTTGTACTCTTTTTTTCCTCTCTTCTTATTGGCTGTACTCTTTTTTCCTCTCTTCTTATTGGCTGTACTCTTTTTTCCTCTCTTCTTATTGGCTGTATAGGGAGGCTGTGTCTCCTGTATGTGGTATTTCCAAATGTGCATTTTTCACCAGAGCATTCTATTTTTTGTTTTATTCACAATGTTATCCGCTAGTTAATGTATGGTACTGTATATTTCCTATTTCCAGATTTGCCAAGCCGGGTCTTGTGTAGCGTCAGCGTCAGCTCCTGCTATAAGCAATGGTGAGTTCAAATCATTGTGGAGCATATATAGTAATACCTGTACTGGCCGAAGTGAAAACCAACTTACTGTAATGAGTATGGGCAACGACGATTGTAAGGGACCAAGAAATGATAGATAAACTTGAGACGTATACTCACATTAATACTCAAAACAACTGAACATCTGCCATGCTTGTTATGCTTACAACTTGGTTTAAACCCCTTGTGACAAAGATATTTTGCCACTGACCGTCCCAAGGAGGAACAACTCAAGTTCTTTATTTCTTTTACTGTTTCTAGTTCATCATGTTTTAAAATGAGAATATTATAAATGTATTTGGTTAACTTCTTCTAGGAGGCCACACTTTAGAGTTAGGCTTTCATAGGCCTAAGCGTTTGGTTTATATAGATTTTAATAAGATTTGGACTCCATATCTAGTTGGTTTTAGCTGTGATTTAAAATTATTAACTTCTGTGATGTCATAATATTAGCTGTGATTTTATTTATTTAGCAGAAATTTCATATTTGATATTTTAGATATTTTGATATTTTAGAAGCCTGTTTGTTTGGAGATGTTCCATACAATGTACCAACTACGACACAAACCTGTTCAGCATTCCTTGGTTCCACAACTACCTCTTACAACTGTTACACGAGCTTTTACAGGAAAAGTTGCTGTGCAACATGTGAACAACACAGATTAAACAACATTGCACTAACAAGTAAGTGTTTTGCATACTACATAGCGGTAAATGTGTATTCAAAGAAGGTTTTGACGTTTTGTAAGTTCACCGAAGCATGAGTACAAGTTGTATTGGTGAAATAACTTCAACCCGCCCATCAGATCAACAATGTTGCACAAAATCGCACGAACATATAAAACATAGGAAGCTAATAGCATCACAAAGCCAACGTGGTAGGTACTCAATAATCTTACCGAGACCAGAGCTAATGGAGTCATATTAGCAAGAACACGTGACAGGGATAAAAGAACCAAATCGAGCTTCTATGTTCTTATACAAGATTTCCCTATAAACCTTTATAACACTCTTAAACCCCTGCCACCGTCGTGCAATCAAAGAGGTAAGCATAATGATCAACTATAGATGGGTTAATCATCAGGTCTGCAAAGCGCTGTAGAATATCATGTTGGTAACCTTTCTTTTTAAATTTATGTACAGATGGATTTTACGAATAACCGGGAGAAATTAACATTGTCTTTTATCTCCGAAAGTTTATGAATTAAATCTCCATAAAAACAGGCTGTGAGAATACTTGTTTCTGTGTGAATTTTTTAAATTTCAATTTTCGTCTTTTCTGTAAAATGTTTAAACATTATAAATTGTTTATATAAAATATATTTTGAAATGTTAATAATATGAAGTTTAAACTCAAATTATAACATCACATCCACCTAGCCTGAAACTTAACGATGCCAGAGACCAAGGCTATAAAACTGAGCATGGAAACCAGTCTCAAATCTCAAGCATCTGATTGGCTGAAATGGCGACTGGTCTCATGTTTATAAACTTGGGACCAGGTAACCAGACTGTCAACTTGACTCTGCCAGGCTGCAAACGACACGCTGGCTTCACTAACATTAGTTTGATGATAAACTATAAACTCAGGATGGTTGTGCTTTTTAAAAAATAGATTGAAAACTACCAGTACATAACACAATTATTGAGATATTAGACAAAATTCCAATTTAGTGTTTGTAAAAATCTATGTCAAACTTAATTTCAGGTTGTGAATACGGTGATAAAGCGTCATGGTGTGCCACGCTGAGCCTTCAAGGCTGTTATTCAAATGAAGCGGTGTGTTGCCAATCTTGTCCTGCAAGGGCCTTAACTATTGATGGTATGTTTATTGGTTGCCTGTCATTTCATTAAAATTAAATACATTTAAAACTTAAAAACCATATAATTTCTACTGTATACTAAATGTAGAACGGGTTCTTTGCCTTGAATGTTCGAATGAAAAAAGCCCATTCGTCTCTCACTAAATTCTCATATTTAAAATAATCAATACATTCAGTTGTCATATTTTCCCTGTACATTTAATCTTGTAGTTATTATTGTAGCATTTTCATTGTTATGAATATTATTTATGTTATAAACGAGAGATATATTTAAGACGCAAATAACATTTTGATATAACTTTTTTTCTAACTTTTCTATGTCAAATTTTATACTGTTAACAAAAAAATTACAGCAAAATAAAAAAATGGAATTACTTGATAACTCGCATGATTTTCTTTAAAACAGGTTGTAAGTATGGGGACAGAGCCGGCAACTGCGACAAAAATTCTTGTCCATTATACGATGCCAACAGTTTGCAACTCTGTTGTCAAACATGTGCACCGGAAACAACAACCACAATATCAACATCTACAACGACGACGACTTCTACAACAACCACACCAACAACAACAACAACGACACCTACAACCACGACAACAACACCAACAACTACAACTACAACCCCGACAACTACAACAACGACATCTTCAACCACGACAACAACACCAACAACTACAACTACAACCCCGACTTCTACAACAACGACACCTACAACCACGACAACAACACCAACAACTACAACTACAACCCCGACAACTACAACAACGACACCTACAACCACGACAACAACACCAACAACTACAACCCCGACAACTACAACTACGACATCTACAACGACTGCAACAACGCCAACAACCACAACTACAACCCCGACAACTACAACTACGACACCAACAACCACGACAACAACACCAACAACTACAACTACAACCCCGACAACTACAACAACGACACCTACAACCACGACAACAACACCAACAACTACAACTACAACCCAGACAACTACAACTACGACATCTACAACGACTGCAACAACGCCAACAACCACGACAACAACACCAACAACTACAACTACAACCCAGACAACTACAACTATGACATCTACAACGACTGCAACAACGCCAACAACCACAACTACAACCCCGACAACTACAACTACGACACCAACAACCACTACAACAACGCCAACAACTACAACTACAACCCCGACTACTACAACAACGACACCTACAACCACGACAACAACACCAACAACTACAACTACAACCCCGACAACTACAACTACGACATCTACAACGACTGCAACAACGCCAACAACCACAACTACAACCCTGACAACTACAACTACGACACCAACAACCACTACAACAACGCCAACAACTACAACTACGACCCTGACAACTACGACATCTACAACCACTACAACAACGCCAACAACCACAACTACAAAACCGACAACTACAACTACGACGTCTACAACTACTTCAACAACGCCAACAACCACAACTACAAGCCCGACAACAACAACTACGACATCTTCAACCACTACAACAACGCCAACAACAACAACGACGACACTTACAACCACTACAACAACGCCAACAACAACAACTACTACTACGACACCTACAACAACGTCAACAACTACAACTACGACACCAACAACCATTACAACAACACCAACGACTATAACTACGCCAACAACTACAACTACAACACCTACAACCACTACAACAACGCCAACGACTACAGCAACGCCAACAACTACAACTACAACATCTTCAACAACTACAACACCGACAACTTCTACACCTTCAACCACTACAACAACGCCAACGACTACAACTACAACATCAACGACCACAACGACGACATCTTCAACCACTACAACAACGCCATCGACTACAACTACAACCCCGACAACTACGACATCTACAACGACTACAACAACGCCAACAACCACAACTACAAGCCCGACAACTACAACTACGACATCTTCAACCACTACAACAACGCCAACGACTACAACTACAACTCCAACCACTACAACTACGTCACCTACAACCACTACAACAACACCAACGACTACAACTACAACTCCAACCACTACAACTACGTCACCTACAACCACTACAACAACATCAACGACTACAACTACAACGACGGCACCAACAACAACGACGACAACGATATCTCCATCAAATGATACTAGAATTATAAGATTGGCGGCCTCATTTCCAATAAAAAATGAAGGCATTGACCTAAACGATCCCGACAATATAGAAGATATTGAACAGCAGGTTTGTAGACTATTCGAACTTCAATCATTAGTTTGCAAACATGATCAAAAAATAAAGTAAAATATCGTTAAGAATTTAAACCTATCACGATGCGAGCAGCCCGGGCAATATGACACCCAGACAGGCCATACATCCTGTCATACGCTGTCAACAAAGAATCTAAATAACTATTAATAAATATACAACGGTTAAAGATGTTTGTAATGTTACAGAAATAAAGTATCTAAATGATGGCATTTTCTTCATGGTATGTTTTTTTCTAAGTATAAAGTTGAAGGTTGCGGATGTGTTCTATTCGATTCTTACATGTCTGTTTCAGTTGTTCCTATTCTACAAGAGGAAAATGGGTGATACAGTCAAAGATGTTAACGTTATTTCCTTACGGTGAGTATTCTCAAACATAAACGGAAAAAGATTGGAAATAGTATATAATAGAATACTAGTATTCCAGTGAAGTACCTGTATACATATAAATTATTCAAGTAGATAAAAAGGAAAGTTTGACTTTAAAAGTTTCCGGACAAGACAAATATGAAATAGTAGGCTCGGTTTAATTGAGCATGTTCATGGGCAGCGATTGAAGTGCATATTTATAACTGCCCACGAGGCTTAGTCCAGGGTCGAGCGCAACTCGATATTTACATTAGTAAACATTAGTGATTTGATCCATCTCACACGAAATCGTGCATATGACGGCGAAGATGAAACCTACAGTGCAGTGTTTAATGACTTTCAATGATCGGTGGCGTATTTTTTTCACAGATAAAAGAATTGGTTTGTCCAAAACAAGAAAAAAAACAAGCTTTTCTGGACAGAATAAACCAGCTTTTTTTATCTGATTGTAAACATCATGCATATCACAGAAAACACCAAATGAAAAATTTACTCATTTACCCCATATACTTGGAATGAAAAGCAAACATTTGGATTTTTTTCACTTTAAACCATAATCTTTATATTTACCTTGAAATACATGTACAACCTAAAAAAACTAGAGATAATATTTGATAGATCAATTAAATAGCTGAATATAATGTCTAAATCTGATTTTATTCAATGTGGGTTTAAAAAAGAGCAAAATTTAAGGTAGGCGTAGGAAAATTGAGCTTAGCTTTTGGACAGCTTTTCTAAAAAAAACCGTATCGGCAAACAAAATGATCTCGTAGCACCAACCCCAAAAAAATAAACACACTTGAGATAATCAAGCATTATTCTGTTATGTTCAGGAGAGGAAGTGTCATCGTGAACTATGAGGTTGAATACGATAACAGTACCAAAGCAGCAGCAGATTTGAGCCAAGCAACTTATAACCTTCTAGATGGTACAGAGAAGTTAACGATATTGAATGAAAGCGTCTCGGCATCAAGCATAGTCATCAACAACAGCACAGGTTTGATATTGTTATTACACGGCAAAGAGACGGTAAAGCTCTTGAATAAACCCGTTTTAGCATCAAAATTATGATAAACAACAGATTAGGTTCAAATTCGTGTAATATGTTTGCCCATAACATTAAAATAATGATATAAGATAAGGCTAACACAACAACCGTTGTTGTGACGTTGTCATCGCTTCTTATATATATCCATACTCGTCCAACGTTCCTTTTGTCATTTTGTCTCTAATTTGTCTTTTTTGTCGTAAGATAGATTGAATTGACCTGATGACTGATGACTGTCATTTGATGTCATCATGGCACTTCGATTTGCGATTTTAACATTTAAAAATGACTTGGGGGGGAGGGAGATTTACGTGAGTTATAGTATATATTGCTTAAAATTATTTTATGCAATTAAATCCCAAGCGAACCGAACATTACCATCACTTATCCCGGTATTTCTTTTGTTTCACTAAGGGCCATGTACAGGAAAAATTCGTAACGGTCAACACAGTATATTTTCATAAATCAGTTTAGAGTATAAAATTCTAAAATTACCTCCTTTTAAATTGAAGACTGTTCTAATATTGGGACTGCGATAACAATAAATAGTATTGACTTGGTTTAAATTGAATATGAACTTTGTGTGAGTGTATTCCATCACGTTGGTACATAAAAAATCACAAAACAAAAACTATTTGTGAAATGAATTATATTTAATTTATAAAAAGTACGAGTGAAGTTTTTTCTGTAGCATTTTGTAGACGAAATTTAAAGTCATTTTTCATAAAAACCATTCAACCAAAAATCATGTTTTATTAATGTTTTCTTACATTTTCAGTTTTGACGAATAACACAGACAGCTTATGCCAAGTTTTCAAAGAAGCAAATGGCGGATGCAAACGAGGGTTTAATTGTCAAGTAATAGAAGGCAGCCCAACATGCTTGTATGTTATGAATTATAAAATTAATGTTGATTGTTTTGCAAATTGTTAAATTGAATAGTTGTCTCATTGTCGGTGATTCCAAAGATATCTTCTTTTGACTTTCATTTTGATATTAAATTTAGTAATATTAAACTATTATTTAAGAGCTAAATATTAACCATGAGTTTTGGGCTAAAATCATTTGGGATGTTACCGAATCGCCTTTTGCGATACAGTTTTGCGACTGCGCCAAAATACGGTTGATAATCGTAAATAAAGTGCTTTGATCATGAAACAAGTTAATGAGAGTTGCAATCACATTTTCACGTAAGAAAATGCGACCATTTACGAGAAATGATTAATTATAGTGACTGAAAGCTATTAATATATTCACCATTTTGTTGTTTTATAATAAACTATTTTGTGTTTGTTTCTATATTTTAGGGAGAATAATCCAAAATGTAAGTATTTTAGACTTATTTTTAAAAACTTCGTTTTATGCTCTCTTCATACCCTTTACTGCAAATGTGATTTTAAAACAAGTTAACCCGAAGAAAACTTATGAACTGGTTAATGTGAAAATTTGTCAACCATAATAATGCACAGTTAGTTTCTTTTTGTCATCAAAAAAGAGATACTGTGACCCAATTGTCCAAATGTTATCCTACGACAAAGCAGCGGGTAGAAATACATAAAAGCATTATCGGTCAGGTACATAACCGTGTCATACTTTTGGTAGTTGCTTAAATGACACAAAGTTAAGCCTTCAGTTTTAAAAGATTGCATAATTTATTTTGTGGTGATTAAGTGACATTCGATTGTCGCTTTATTTTAACGAACCTACAACTAAATGTATCTATTCTTTTTTTATAACAAATATGGAATTTCAAATTCATAATTTGAAAATAAAATGCTATTTTATCCCCAAAAAGGCTAAAAGTATTGTCGTTAGCACAGCTAAGTCACGCACGCACATTCTCTAAAAATCATATGCAATTATTTTTAAGAACAATCCTTTAATAAGTTGAGTTTAATTCTATGTTAACTGTAAAATATGAAAAGGCGCTGCACCAATGCGAGCTGCAAGCTTTATAATATGTTATTTTATCAATGAAATCTCCTCGTGCATCTTTTTATATTAAATTTTATTTCAACACTTAAACCTAACAAAATATTACCTCTTGCTTTCTCAGACGGAGCTTGTGACCCAACGATTGTGCAATTGCCTATTTTGTTTTATTATTTTCTTTAATTTCTAAGACTTATGTTTATATTTAAAAATAAAATATTATGTTCATTTTAATACAACTTAAAAAATATTTTGTGCAGAACATGTGATATGGTAAAAACAAAGTAAATGTTTTGTTTTTCTTTTCAAAAAATATATTCCTATCATGTGGAAACGTATTACAGAGACTCCTTGAAAATAACAACAAAAAACAACACATATTGATTTTTAAAATTCGTTTGTTTTAGATGAATTGGCATTCATCATAGCAATTATAGTGTCTGCATTTGCATTCCTCATGTTAATGCTGCTCAGCCTATTTTGCGCTGCCCGTGCGTACAGAACCAGGAAGACGAAGAAAAAGGTTCCCGAGTCTCTATCAACTAACACAAATCCGTAAGTGACTAAGCTAAACTGACTCTTTATATTTATTCAGATGTTACCAAATAACATTTCGACATATGAATGAGTAATGGAGAACTGCATCTTTGCAACAAACACATTCGGTATTATTAAAATATATTAAAATAAATGAAAAGGGAACTTTGAAAGCCATCGATCACGACAAATATGAAAATATTGCAGGCTCGGGTTAATTGAGTCTGTTCATGGACAGTAACGGAAATGCATATTATTGCCCACGCCGCCTAGACCCGGGTTGAGTGCAACTCAATATTTACACAAATAAACAGTACAAATTTGACCATCCCAAACGTATGGCGGTGGACATGGAACCTTCAATGCGGTATTTTCAGATTAATACCATTGCATGTTCAGCGGCGTATGGTCCCCAAATAAAAGAATTGGTTTGCCCTAAACGAGAAAACAATGAGCGGAACTAAACAAAATTTTGACGGATCACAGAATATAAATCCTGCATATCACAGTCTACGCCAAAGGAAAAAATTAAAAAGCAGTACAATCATCTTCCAGTATTTTCCTTATTTAGATCTTTTAAATTTTCTTTTATTTCTCTATCACTTTGTTCATGTTGACTTGGCTCGAGTGGCTCTGGGCCTTTTGCTTCACAAGGCTATACGTTCTTATGCTTTATACGTTTTGTGTGTTTTTGTATGCAACGTTTTCGAGCAGATTTTTTTTAAAATTTAGAGCTAATTAATAAGACAGCTTGTACTTGTTTGTTCATACTTACTGGAGCCACCAGTGTGAGATAGGTTTATCCTAGAACCTGGTAAAAATCCACAGTGACAAATTGTTTTGCATCTGACCGTTCCAAGGGAGAACCCCTCGGGTTCTATTTTCGGTAATTATTTCTGGCGTGTTATTTGAATTGATCACACCATAAACCCATGCTGTCTTTCCCTCTCTATTTTCTGGCTGTATTTTTGTGGTGCGGGATTTCCAAACATGCCTTTTTTACTTTTGTATCGAAAATGTTAAAATTTTCAGACTTGATGATCATGGATACTGGTCACACAAAACCAGTCGGATGGCCCCATATGGTGTGATTGGCGGGCATCAGGATATGCCGTCTTCCTATGGCTACCCATCCTACATGGAAGAACTGTCGGCAAAGAACAAATTACGAGATAAAAAGCTCAGCAAAGGGCACCATAAGGACAACAGATTCAGCAAGTCGTTAGAAAATAATGGAATTTCGAGATTAAATAGAAGCAGTCAAAAGGTTTATGCGGATAATAGATTTGTGAACGGAGGATTTCAACCACAGCAGTTGCATGGTAGGTTGATTCAAAATGCTCTAATTTCAATATTTCGTTCGAGACTTTCGCGAAACAGCATTATCAATAAACATATAATAGGTTTTTCCCCCGGTACAAATTGCTCCGTAAACTGGCCATGTGTCAGAGTTTTGGATGTTTAGAAATTTGTTCAGTACATGTAACACATTTTCAATCATAATTTGCATACATATGGTATAAAAAGATTGGGTTGCAGTTGTCATTTTGACTGTTGTACTCTGTATTTGTTGGAAGTTTTAAAATGTATAATTATTAAACTACTTTCTTGATGAGTTTTGATTATTGTATCCATCAGTTTCAAATGAACACACTTGTCTGCGATTGTATCTTAATAACAGGCCCCAAGGTTATAAAACTCAGCATGGAAACCAGTCTCAAATCTCAAGCATCTGATTGGCTGAAATGGCGACCAATTTTCTTATTTGTCATTTAGAACTTCAATGATGTTCAGAATCCGTCTTTCTTCTGCATGTTCTATTCTCAATGAACTTACCATATAGTAAAATAGAGGTCACAGAAAAAGAATCGCATTTCAGCCAAGCGTAAATAATTATAGTTTTAATTGAAATAATAATAGTTGTATCTTTGGGGAGTGGCGTATAAAAGTGATCTGCATCCTTGATTCTTTTCAATTTTTTTTATAAAAGGTTCATATATGTCTTTATTCATGTTATTTAGTCATTAACCCATTTGCAATTTAATAAGCAATTGGAGCTTTCCTTTATAGAGCGCCAATAAACAATTTTGTTAAGGGTGTACGTTTCATGTTGATGACAGATGTTGTTATGAGAAATTACTTTTTGCTCATTGAAATATAATTCATACATAATACCTTTTAGTAAATATGAACGCTATCTTTAAAAACAACTCTTTAAAATCATCCACCTTTTGAAATGTATGGCAATCACATAGGCTAATCACAAAACGCATTCATTAATTCATTTTAATTGTAAAAAATTGAAAGGTTGCCCTCAAATCAACGTCAAAACATTAAATAACGATATCATTGGTATTTTAAAACTCTGGTGTCTTGAAGCTCAGCTTTTTATTCTGCCAGTTTATGAAAACATGTCTTTTTATAAATCTGTTACAAAATGTAACCACCCGGTTAGTTTAATAGCTCCAATCAACAACATAAAAAACAAACACAATCTGTTGCAGATGTTTTGAATACTTTACAAAAGTTTTTGTTACAACAGGTATTCATAATGTGTTCTTTTTTTACAGTATATGACAACCATGCCATGAGCTATGACCAGGTTTTGTCATCAAGTTACGCCTCGAACGTGGCATGATGCCTGTACACCAAGGTAAGAACGCTTACACAAAAAACGATGTCTTTAAAAAAAAAACATATTTGCGTTCACTTGTTTATTGACAAATAAAGTTTTAATATCAAATACACTTGCCATCATATCAGTTTCTAGCCATCGTTAGCATGGACTGGAAAACAGCTGCTATTCAAAAAAAACTTTTGTTCCGAAAAGAAAATTCGAAAATGTGCTAGGAGAGGATTAATGATTATAATTTATATGATACAAACATAACAAGAAGATAATACACAAGTTAACAACGATGTTATGAAATATTGTTGGAATTGCATGGCTAGGCACTGTCGTCATACGGTCTCGCTTCCCAGCAGGGACAATATCATTTGAAATTTACAGCAGCGCTAATTTGTGCAATGTTGCGGCCGTAAAAAGTCTCCCCACAGATATAGTCAGTAAATAATCGGTGTCATGGAGTGATGATTACATTTACCAGGGTTATCCGATCAACTTATTTGCGGTTGTCCCGGCTAGCTTGAATGGATAATACCATTATGTATGGCATATTTATTCATTTTAGCACTCTTCGATAGATTTCTGAGAAGGAAGGAAGAAACCTGGACAATCCTTGGATGTAAAGGAAGCGTGTATAAAATTACCAGAAAATAGAGGAAAAAAGGAAATTGCACTATAAAAGCCCGAAATGTTCCATAAATAACAGCACGGCATATCGGCTACAATTTGCTCAATATAAAGGCAGCGTCTATGCTCACAACCTAGTATCAACCGAGTTGTTTTTGTGTGCTCCACCTCTAACCAAACAATATGCACTGAATCGTTATTACGAGTATCGACATCGGGTTCAGAATATGTGATGAAACAGATAACGTTATTATTTTTATTACTATTTTGACAACTGTATACTTCATTCACTTTATTTTGATGATTTACGCCTTTTATGCCCACATGATAATATCTATAAATTGAAAAAACGAGACACGTTTGTTAACATATTTATTAAACGCCCTTTTTAGTATAATTTTATTTCAGCCCAAAATTACAAAATGGTGGAACGTATCATATTTTAAAGGAAGGAGTAAGATACTCATGTTACCAATGTTTTTTCTGTAACGACCCACCCATGACACTTCAAAATAAGGAAGAGAATTTACTTGTTGAAATATCAATTTGTATGCAACCGTGCATGTAAAGTTGAAATCAGATTCAATATCAGATTTAAGTAAAACGCCTATGAAATGAAAGTGTGTTAATTTTATTTTTTCACATTAATGTTAAAATATTGTAACACGTTTTGATTGCACCTTAAAATACTCAAAGCAACTGAAAATTCAATTCTTGATTGACATTTGTACTTAACTTGAATTAATACTATAAATATTGTTTTATATGAAATCTTTACCGTAGATACAATGTATCCTTTATATATGTCACGCTGGTCGTGACAATACGGATGTTAAAATTTTGTGTTTTTGTACTTCTTTGTCCCATAAATAATAAACATATTATATAAAATTAAAACATGTGATGTGTTTCATTTGTGTCGGATTTGTTTTAGTACAGCTAAAATATAAATTAAAAAAAAAATCAAACTGTATATAACTGTTCTATAGATCAACTACTTGAAAGGCAATGTTCGATATTCGCATAAATTTCCAAATATAATATTTTTTTTTAAAAACGGTGCGAATCGAAATCGAGAACATCGAAGAACGTGCGTAACATGTGTTCCAAATGAACTCCCAGGACCGATCTGAATACTTTACGTACGTCTTCCATATTGTCACACTTCTCAGTTTTACCTATCTGTTGTTAAGTATTCTGTCCTTTCTTCTATACCTTCTGTACTTCCGAATTTATGAACTTGTCACCTGCGTTCAATACCGAAAACATCCAGTGCATTAAGCCTTTATATTTTTCAATCTTGTTTTCAGAAAAAGCCTCGTATGATAATTCTTTTTCCAGATAATAAAATGTATGTTGTCCTAAAAGATGTTGCATTTTGTTCTACAGATTCTTACCGTGACTTCAAGTGCTGCAAAATTATTATGGCATCACTATTACAATTGGACATGTCGCCTTTGCTATCTGTTCGGGGTTTTAAGGCCATACCCGTGTTTTATTTGAAGTGTATGTTTCGTCCAATAGTCAACTTTTACAATATATGTCTTGTGAAGGTTTTTCCTTGTTATACGTTTTCAACCCTGTATTATTGTTAGCCTTTCTGTTGTAAAACTATGTAGTACCTGGCTCCAAGGTTATAAAGCTGAGATTGGAAACCAGTCTCAAATCTCAAGCATCTGATTGGCTGAAATGGCGACTGGTCGCCATTTCAGCCAATCAGATGCTTGAGATTTGAGACTGGTTTCCATGCTCAGTTTTATAACCTTCAGCCCTGAACACTTAACAAATTTCTTTTAAATTTCTTTTTGCTATTAAATTCTTATGTTTATATGTTTGTATGCTTTTGCATGCAACATTGTTGAGCTGATGGGTGGGTTGGAGTTATTTCACCAAGACAATTTGTACTTGTTTTGTGATACGAGAACCTGTTGGGGCAAGTGTGAGGTTGGTGCACCCTAGAACCTGGTTTAAACCCCCAGTGGCAATTTGTTTTGCCACTGACCGTTCCAAGGCGGTATCCCCAAAGGTTCTCTTGTTTATTAATTGTTTGTTGCCTCCTGTTTGAATTGACATACATATATAAAACATGCGCTCTCTCTATCTTCCTCTCTTCTTTTTCGCTGCGTGGGGAGGCTGTGTTTTTTGAGTGTGGCGATTCCTGATATGCATATGTTGCTTTTTTAGTTAGGTGATAGATGAGAATTTATTTAAAATCCGATTTCGGATTTCGACAAACAATTTGTTCTCTTTTCATATACTTGTTTGAAATCTAGTTTGCATGTTGGGACTGGTAAGGTATACTCGGCCCTATGCTTCCAAAGGCTTCTATTTCTAAACATGCTTCTAAACCTATGTTTGTGTGCCAAATGCAAAATCTGCTTTCGGAAAAAACAGCGCCCATATATACAAAATAGCACAAAAAAAACAATAAATTAGCATGTGTTCATAATATGACCAATTTCAAACACTACAAACAACAAAATCAAAACCAGATGCGTTACCGATTTTTAACTGTCAGCGGGAAAACATATTGTTACACAGAGTAAAAACAGGATCTAAAATGCACCGACCTCTCAAATGTCTCTTCGTGTTCTCACAGTAAACGATTACCAAAAGAAGCTGATGGCTCTGCTAAAAGGTTAAGTACTCGATATCCTTACTGAGATCAGGCCCCAACGTTTTAAAACTGAAAATGGAAACCAGTCTCAAATTTCAAGGATTTGATTGGCTGAACTGGCCAATCAGTTGTTTGATATTTGAGACTTGTTTCCATTCCACATTTTTATGATCTTTATCACAAAGCACCTGGTCAGCCATAACACGATGACAATAATAAAATAATATATGTTGATAACTGGTATTCATTATGATTTTTAGATAGGAAGAAAAGTTACTGTAAATCAACAAGACTTAAGTGATCACAATATTTTATCTTCTTGCTTATAACGTTGCCAAGGGTTGAGTGCAATTCAAACGATGTTATGCATAAGGCGGTGGACATGGAACCTTCAATGCGGTATTTTCATATTAATACCATTCCATGTTCAGCGGCGTATGGTCCCCATATAAAAGAATAGGTTTGCTTTAAATGAGAAAACCATGAGCGGAACTAAACAGAACAGAATTTTGACTGGGGATCTAAGAATATAAAACCTGCATATCACAAACAAAGCCAAAGGCAAAATTAAAAAAGTGACATAATTATGCATATCAGGAATAGCCACATCAAGCAGACACAGCCTTCCCACAAAGCCAAAAAAGAAGAGAGGAAAAGAGAGCATGAAATTATAATAATCAGTTTCAATATGGACGCCACAAACAATTAACGACAGTAAGAAACCCTAGAGGTTACCGCCTTGGAACGGTCGTTGGCAAGACAATTTGCACTGGGGTTTTAAACCAGGTTCGTGGGTGCAGCAACCTCACACTTGCCCTAACAGGTTCTTATTTCGCAAAACAAGCACAAGTTGTCTTGGTGAAAAAACTCTTATTCACCCACCAGCTTAACAATGTTGCATGCAAAAGCACACAAACATATAAAACATGAGAAGCTAAAAGCATTGAAAAGCCAAATGGGCGTGTAAATAACCTTACGGAAACCAGGGCTGAAGGTTATAAAGCTGAGATTGAAAACCAGTCTCAAATTTCAAGCATTTGATTGGCTGAAATGGCGACTGGTCACCATTTCAGCCAATCAGATGCTTGAGATTTGAGACTGGTTTCCATTCTCAGTTTTATAACCTTGGGCACAGAGCCATTGGAGTCAAATTAGCAAGAACACGAAGACATGGATAGAAGAAACAAAAGAGGTAAGCATAGTGATCCACTCTAGATGGGTTTTTCACCAGGCCTGCAGAGCGCTGTAGAATATCACGTTTTGAATTTACGGATGGTGTTTACGAACAACAGGGAAAAATTAATATTGTCTTTTATTTTCTTAAGTTTATAAATTAAATCTCTATTAAAAACTGGCTGTGAAATACATTGTTGCAATAGTGATTTGAAACTGCACCTGTATTTGTAAATGAAATCCGGGTATCGGCGAAAAAAAACTTGCATACGGTTTTTCTTAATTTATGATACCGATAAGCTTGTTTTAAAAGTGTTTCTGTTATGCAAAGATGAACTCGGGGCTGAATTTCGACTGCATGACTATGAATTGTATGTCGAAGTGCGATCTACTATTGCACACATATAAATCGCTTACGCGTTTTTGTAATCTTTTGCAATGGAAAGCTGAATATCGATCTTATAGCTGTACATTGGTGAATGCTGAGCTGATACCAAACCACAGCTAAACATATAGGGACTTACCTTTTTGAATGCAGAGCTCAGACTTCCCGAAAGTTGAACAAAAGTCAGACATTTGGTCAGACAAAATGTGAAAATCTGTCTCAACGAAACAAATTCTGTCGAACCAAAACATGTTAAAAAGGAATAATCAAGTATTAGGTGTTCACATTTCTGTCTGAAATTTGGTCTGATAACATAAGAAATCACTTCTGACCGGCCCAAATTTTACCACACAGGTCCTTCGGTCTGGGATCATTCGGGACGTCTGAGAGCTGAATATCAATCCCATGGTAAACAATGGTGAATACCAAGCTGAATGTCCAACTCACGGCTTAACATCGTGACATCTCACTGTATGAATGCAGAGCTGAATGTCGATCTCATAACAGTTACTGTAAATTGGTGAATGCAGAACTGAATGTCCAACTCACTGTTAAACATCGAGAGACCTTAATTTTTGAATGCAGAGCTGAATGCCGATCTCACAGCTGTACATTGGTGAATACAGAGCTGAATATCCAACTCACGGCTCAACTTCGAGAGACCTTACTTTTTGAATGCAGAACTGAATATCGATCTCATAGCTGACCATTGGTGCATACAGAGCTGAATGTCCAACTCACGGCTAAACATCGAGAGACCTTCTCACAGCTGTACATTGGTGAATGCAGAGATGATTTTTACCCACAGCTAAACATTTAAGGACACACCTTTTTTGAATGCAGAGCTTAATGTAGATCTCATAGCTGGTCATTGGTGTTTACAAAGCTGAATGTCTTACCCATAGCTTAACATACAATGCAGAGTTGAATGTCGATCTCCCATCTGTACATTGGAATATACTTTGCTAATGCAGAGCTGAATGTCGACTGGGATCTACGATTGCATTTCCAACTTTTAAACGAACCTATTTTTTGGATTTATTCTGACCGACAAAGAAAGTTATTACCTTTACTTTTTACATTGATTACTTTGAAACCATTTGGTATCGCAAAGTGGTATTGGTTCATACTTGCTATTTTGGTAACATAAAGTCTTATTCGGTTGTTTTCTTCTTTACATAAAGAGATCATTATTATTATTATTTCTTCTGCTGGCGGTATTTAAAGGCTCGATATTTGATAGAAACTGTTATATCAACAGGAAAACTTGAAAAAAGGGAATGGGAAACCATGTTAAAGGGTGTTATGCCTTTTCTTCGCGTCGCAGAAAATTCAATTTAACCAGAAACTGAAATTTTTAAATGTTTGCATTATGACATTCTCTTCTGTTTAAGAAAATATTTTAGCAGATGGTAGTCGAGAAATTTGTAGAAACCCGAAATAGGCTTATGGGTGGCAACATTGGTACCGTCTTCCGTATCTTGATCAGTAATTGTTTCCTATTCCGTCATAATTAAAACTTAAAAATCATATGAAGCCATTCATATTTTATCAATCAGTTGCCGCTCGTACCAATTGCAAAAGGGGTAACATTCTTTTGACGCGGAACATATTGAACCCCACTCTGCTTACATGACTGCATGCTAAAAGATGGGTCTTTAAAGAAGTTATCTTTTAAGGTAGTCTAACTGTAATGATTTCCCGCGCTTTTTTCTCGAATGTCGGGAATACTCGGTTAACTCTCACTAACAGTCGACAATAATCGATGTTGCTTCGGCTACTATCGGCTCTGACGAGTAGCGTGGGAAGTCACCGAAAGCGAGCCGATGTTTGACGACGTCGCAAATTTATGCGTGGGAAAGCATTACAGTTAAACTACCTCAAATCGTTTTTATATTCGATTAAATTGGACAAAGTTATCACAGGATGTCGCCAGTTTTTCGCCCAGACAAGACGAACTATTGTGCAGAATGCTGTGAACAAGACAATTGCAACTACGGCAAGTCGCTAGACACCGTCTTTAATAACGACCGGACGGCTGGGTTAGCCAGATGTTTGATGTCTTTCATAGAAATACATAAGACGTAGTTATTTAAAACGTGCAAATAAAACGTTTAACATCTCCAGCCCAAACCGTACCTCCGCCTGGGAAAATAAACTGTGTACTGTTTAAAAGGAACCATCATTCATACAGATGATGGTTTATTATTTTTGGAAAATTGCATTGAAACAAAGTAAATATAAATAAACAAAAACTTACTAATAATTTCGGAAACGAACGCAAAATTTGACCAATTGATAAAATTAAAGAAAAAATACAAGAAGCATATTAACATCAGAAAACTCCATTTGATTGTAAAAATGAACTTCATGTCATTAAAGTGAAGGAAATATTTAACAAAGTCTGCATATTTCATAAATAATAAATAATAGTTGGATAAATAAATATTGGTGTAACTTTTAATATACCTGCAAGACTGGACCAAACATATATACACCTTTACTTTCCAAAAAGGGGCCTGAAAATGTTCAAAATGATTATTTTTAACTACTTATAGGCCGACAGTCACTTTAAGGCATTTATTGCAACAATGGCTTACCTGAAAAATATTCAGTCGATTTTCACCAGCTATTTTCTCAAGTCGTGTCACGTTTACGAAATTTCATTATTCTCATATCTCAATGGTCTATCAGTAAGTCATGCATAATTCATATTAATATGTACTTGTTTATAAAATAACAGCTATTCTATGACTCATTCATGTATGAAAGTCCCGATTCATTAAAACCATTAATATCAACTCTTGTATACAATCAACCAATGATCTAATTGGTCATCAATTATATTTCTTTAGTTAGTTTCGTTTCTTCCTACGTCAAGATAGGTTTTGGTAAGAACTGTTTTGTATTGAACTCAATTCTCTAATGTCAATACCATTCACTAACACCGCAGGGTCAAAACTAGAACAGAAAGGGAGTTAATTTTAAAATAGGCTACTTTGAAGCTAATTTTTTTAAAACAAATTTACCGATGATTAATAAGTTTTTTAGTTTTTCCTACTAATAGGGGTTCTATTAAAACAAAACACGAAATTAATAGCAAATTTCTGTTTGCTTGACCTTTTTACGCAAGAAATACATTTTTATCAAAATTAAGGATAACTCTCGCCAAACTGTTACAAAGTCAATTATTACAAGATAAAAGTTAAAGTTGAAGAATGTTGCTGGCATATGATTATAAATAAAGAGTGAATTTAATGTATTTCTAATAAAAATACGGACAAAAAGTGAACAATTAGAACTTTGGGTGAGTGTATTTATTGACTACTATACAAAATAACAACTATTATTTTTAAGTAGGCCTTTCGTTATCAGCACAAAGCACTCCATTGTAAATCGTTAATCTAAAACAATAAGTAAAATAGTATTGTTAGAGTTGTACCCGAACATATACAAATACAATGTAAAGAAAGGGAAGTAAAAGCGATTTCAATTATGTAAAATAATATTTTTGACATCATGATAGCAAAAATTAATAGATAATGGATATTAAATTGGATTTTAACGCTTGTATTAATTTATTTTTAATCGTTTGGCATTTATTACCATTAGGTAAGTATGTTTAGTTTTGCAACTTTTACATTAAATATACTGAATAGGCCCGATAAGGTCAGAAGCGTTTCATACATGTATGAATTATTCTTTTTCTAAAATATTGTATTGAAAGCCAAAGTGAACTATGAAGCAACTGTTTTATATAAAAAGAAACAGTCTGTGGAACACGTTCTAACTTTGTTGAGATCTAAGAATGATGAAGGAATCTTTTGGTATCTCCGGACACAAAAATCAGATTGCATATAACTGACTCAGTTTGCTCGAGTCTGTTTCATCGGTTATGTTCACGGAGTCAGTAATGTCGAGTCTTTTAACGAACATGTTTTGCCGAGTTTGTTTACAGGCTTACTTTGGTCGAGTGTGTTCACGGACTCAGTTTGACTGTCAAGACTTGATTTGCTCCGATCTGTTCACGGAGCATTATCATGTGTGTTCACAATACTTGGTACTGCAATCTCCGCTTCAACACACCATATTAACGTATTCTGTTTTGCGCATCTTAGCTATGACTTTAGTGGCACTCCATATTCCGGCCTCAATGTAAATGGGCACCATGTAGGATTATAAAATACTGAATCGAAGTTTGGCCGTCTGCTAAAAATTGTGCGCGCGCATTGGCAAAAGATTTCACAATAAGAAGAAAAATTGCACAGTGCGAATATAGAGTGTACAGTGCTAACGAACAAATGCACAGTGAAAAGAGACAGTGGACAATGGACGATACTACTTCGCTGAGTGCACACAGCGAAAAGATAGTGAAACGTTCACGATGGTGTCCGAAAAAAGGGTCGTGGTCTTAGTCTAAAACGTAAATAGATAACCTTTATGCTCATAGGATCCACGCTTTTCGTGTAACGTCATTACAATCTATTTGTATAAAATTCGTTGTAAAAATTATCGTAGGTAACAATAACTGATGAATGGTTCATAAGTCCAACGTATAACAATAAAAACAGAGAAACACCAATGAGAACTAATTTGAGTTGTTTTGTAATATTAAGGCATTTTTCGGCGTTAGCTGTCTAAGCTCTCTTTTGACCTAGTTTTTCGACCAGTGAAATGTTGTAAATAATACTCGTATTCTCTTATTATGCAGAGGGAAAATGAAATAAACTATTTCGATTGGTAGCTATTTATACCAGAGAGGCATCTAGCAGGGTGGAGAGGTATCTAGTGGGATTTTTATTATTATGCAGCGGAAAAATCAAATAGATTAATTCGATTGGTTGTTAGTGGGTGTTGTATTGGAGGAAAAACATATTTACGATTGAAGTAACCAGTTAAGTCAATATTGATGGCTTAAATACAATATTATATGGAATATTCTTGGGTGTCAGGTAAACACTTGCATACAATACACAGTGTAAAACGAAAGAGAATTGTAGATATTCCTAGTTCTTACTGGTTCCTTTCTAGTTCCTTTGATACTGATTGTTAATTTCAAGTACAAAATACAAGTTTATTGTAGTGTAGTGGCTAACACTCTCGCCTCTCAAGCGGAGGCCCCGGGTTCAATACTCAGGACGGACACTTTTTGTAAAGTTCATATACGTAAAAGTTGGTAGATTTCGCTCTTGTAACAGGCTGTTATTATTTATATTTATTAAATTTCAAGGACATTTATTCATCTTGAATTCTCACTCTACACGAGGTATTTTATTGAAACTGAATATTTTGCTTCAGTATCTTTAATCGACTTGTTATCACTGTATGAAATTGTTGCAACAGCTTCAACATTTTTTTTGAAAGACACTTTCAATAAATTTATGAGTTGTCATGATTCGGTCGCTTAATCTCTAAGTCATACTAAGAAGGCAGGGAGGGTTCGTCGACATCTATAACAAATAAAATAAAATAACTAAACTGTGTCTGCTTTGCCTCTCTGTATTTCTTTCTTTCTTATATACATGTATATATAAATCTTTTCCATTAACGCCGTTTATCTTTTTTAAAGATATTTCTTGTTTATATTTCCGCTACAGCCAGAGAATCAATACTTAATATTTTATTGAACCCTTTCACCATATATACATATTTTACGCATTTGCGACCAGTGTAGATTCAGATCAGCCTGCGCATTCGTGCCGTCTGATCTGCCACAGTTTATAAAACATAGGCGTCGGTGATATATCACAGAAATTATCGCGGGTGGAGTTCAGAGTCGCAATGATATATGACGAGAGTTGTATCCCCTGAAGCTATTATTATAATAGTTCCAACAAGAAATAATGCTTAACAATGCTTAAAAAAAACGGTACTACTTCGCTGAGTACGTTCGTCAAGAGGTATCTGACATCAATAACAGGCGTGTAGTGGTGAAATATCATGGATTAAATCAATGCAATTGCCTATGGAGAATATCTAATGATCTAATGAAAGCGACAGACTACAGGCCTAAGAACCGCCAAACAGTAGTTCTAATTTTCAAAAGTCCTGATGGTATGTATGTCGAACCCTCAATACTTTCAGTGCTTTGATTTCTTGTATTCTGTTTCAGTCAATGGGACTTGTACATGGCCTTCAGCGTTCGCATCATCACAATGGCATGATAATTCACGTGGTTTACTCACATTTAGTTTGAAAAGTATGACAGGATGGACGTTTTCTCCAACAACCGGAGTCAACATGTCGTCCTGGGACTGTGTGTCCGTCAGTACGTACAGCACGGACGGACAGATTATTATGATGTAAATAATTAATGTCATCTAGATTTACATTTTAATCGAACAACCTGTACAACCATGCATGATGTGAATATTGATTTAATAATTGTTTATGATAAACATACTTTGTATGTAAAAAGCAATTGTTTGATAATTAGGCCAACATAACATAACATAACATAACATAACATAACATAACATAACATAACATAACATTACATACCATACCATACCAAACCACACTAGTCTTAATGTTACCCAGCATTAAACATAAAACAATATTTGTAGCCTACAATATAACAAGGCAATATATAACGTTAACATATTGCTCAATTTGTCATTGCTTTGTCATTGACAAAAAAGAAAAAAAAGATCTCTCAACCGGCAGAATGCAGTTTCATCAACCTTTTCCAAGTCTATAAGTGTATGAATTTTTACATACATTAAGAAATGTTAGAACAGTAACGAACAGTAACGAAAAAAGTTGGATTTAAAAAAATCCCTTAAATTCTATTTGCAATTTTTCCCAAATACGATGCAACACAAAACAACAATTCACTGCCAACATACATGAAAGTGAAATGATACTAACAACGTTATCTCAGGTCCTTGAAAAGAACTTTCAATTATGGAGAGAGAAATAAGCATTTTTTTAACACATTTGGAACTTTCACAGATATGCAAAAAGTATTTGATTTTGTTAATAGAGATGTACTGTTGTAAAAATGTCGCCTTATAATATAGATGGAAAGTTTTATAATTCTATTAAGGTTATTCTGAGTAACACTTCATTTTACATCAAGCTCAGTGGTATGCTCTCAGCCTGGTTCCCGACTTTGTCAGGCGTAAAGCAGGGGGACAGCAGTTCCCCCGAAAATTTTTGCATGTATATGATCTTGAAGAAGGCCTTAATACACTTAACAAAGATATACACATTGACGGTACACATGTTTGCTGTTTATTATACGCAGATGATATTTTATTGTTGTCTGAAAATGTAACTGATATGCAGAAAATGTTAGACCTTCTATTTGATTGGTGTAGAAAATGGCAAATAAAAGTTAACTACACTAAACACAATTAATTCGTTTTAGACATAGAGAAATGCAGAGTAGTAAATATGAACGTATCATTTATAACATGTACAGACATACGGGCAATTCTATCACTGTATTTCGACAAACTTTTATTATCAAGGACGTAAACAACTGAGATGAGAAATACATAAAACGATCTTCAGTACTCGATTATATCTGCTCCTGGTCCCTGCTATGAAATTCGTCTTCTGCTCCATGGAGCTGCCCGTTGCTAAACTCCAGGTCTATCCACTAAGCTCTAATAAATTTAATGAACGTATGTCTGTGTTATCGTATTTCACATATTGCCAGGAGAAGGACTTAAATTTTCTAACAGTGCTTACATATATAATGTAGATTTTCAGAGTAACATAGCATTTTGATATAAAATGCAGAATTTCACGATTTCAACACAATATTCCGTATTTAAATCGTGCTAAAATGCTTATTATCCCCTCTACCTCTCAGGAATCATATTATCCCCTCTACCTCTCAGGAATCAACGGATAGGTGCAGAATATATTTGGCTTTTAATGTCAGTCGTAAGTTTTTTCCAAGCTTTAGTCAAATATGCCAAAAAATGAAAACAACTTACACCTCTGCAAAATATGCAAAAACTTACCATGTCTGCTCCTGGATCTGCCGCCCGCTCCTGGATCTGTAATTTGACGGGTGTAATATGATTTAATAGTGGGAAATATGCATACAGTTATATAGTAGTTTTGGTTCGTAACTAGTACTCATAATATTTTGGTTCGTAACTAGTACTCAAAATTTGTTTTAGCGAAAAACGTAAGATATTGGATTTTTTTGGTAAAATAGCAATTTAAAGACATAAGGAAAAAGTTAGTGTGCGTTAAAAGTTGTTTTGCAATATATGACATCTCACTTTTAAGCTAGAAAGAAGAAAAATAAGGGTTGTTCACCATTCTCAACAACAGCAAAGGTACCGATTGAAAGCTTTCATTAGCGCGCATTCCTATTTCTGTAAATATTCTAAGAAATATTATATATATATAATTATATATTTCTGTAAATATTTAGCTTTATTGTCCGAGCACGCTCTCGCGTTCTAAAATGTTCGTGAATAATACTTTTGATACCCCACGGTGACTGAGTTGAGCTAACAAAAAAATGGGTCCAGGGCTTCAACCAAAATCACCTTAATTAGAACGTCGACATCTTTCAAATTATTCGCTACCGACTACTACGCCTATGTATGTATAACAGTCACACAAGTCACACCGGCGTCCTACAGATACTACATCAATAATGGTAAGTTGTCAGAAAATCTCCGAGACTTGAAACCAAAACAGACGTGATTTAACCTTTGGCTTTTCGTCTTAATATTATCTCAATAAACAACATATACAATTATTCTTTAAATTTGAATGGTAACATCATAGGCCCGCTTTATCTCCAAAGAATGTCGATAACAGAGGAACATATAAGTATAGAATAGTATATCAATATGGTGTTTTCTTGTCCAGACAAGCAGAGTGTTATCTCCAATGAACGACTATTCATATACCCGGTAAACACTCTAACAGATTCGGGGACGATTTGCTCTAATCATGGTGCAAGCGATGGGGAGTATCAACTGCTAATTAAAGAAGGTATGTTGTATTGTTCGTGTACGGTTTTTTGTGGGATCATCGTTTTTTCGCCTTTTCGATCTCCTGGGCGAGACCATGAAAACGCAAAAACACGATGCGAAATCGCGAAAAAAAACGATGAGGGCGCGAAAACACGATGCGAGGACGGGATATCAATATCGCGCTTACCCTCGCATCGTACTTTTGATCTCACATCGTGTTATCGCGTTTACTAAGTCTCGTCAAAAATGGCCGAATAGGCGAAACAACAATTGCCTTAACGATACATCGTAGTATTGCGTTGTGCAGCTGTAGCGTCGTTGGGAGACGTCATTTTGTTTGGTGTTCTGTTTTCTAGAAATGTACATTATTAAAGGTGACTTGTCATGTATGAGGAAGTGTTTTCAAATATCAAAATTGATAAAATAAACTGTAAAAGACCCCACAACAAAGGAATTGCGATATCATATTCTTAACAAATCAACGTACGAGTAAATATATATATACAAAGTCAGAGTTGTTACATAGTTGTAATCGCAGTAAAATTCACTAAAAACAGAACAGATCATAAAATGTTCTAATGAGTCCAAGCTTTTGAAATTAACCACAATTCAAACGTTTTTATTTTTCATTTTTGTTTTCTTTTGTAAATGCTTAATGGAAAAGGACGGGGCTGTTCCTCTGAAACGGAAGTTCAAACATAAAAACATCATTATTCTTTATAAATTCTTAAAACAATCTTTTTTATGGGAACTTACCTCAACAACTCTTTGTTTACTAGGGGGTCAATCGTCGATCAAGATCGACTGTCCATGGTATTTACTCGGTAACTATGGTTACACTCACACTACAGCACAGAACGTCGTCACGTGCAACAAGACCACATCTGAAATGAGCATGTGTACATATACACAGCAGATCACCTTTAACTACACCGCGTGCCCGACAAAAGTAGCTTATTCAGGTATGAATATTTGATATATATTTAATGTAGATTTAATTATGTTAAATTGGTTGTATTATGTTAAAACAAATTGCAAAATAAATTATGTAACCCTTGTTCCCTTGGAAATGTTATAAAAGTAATAAAATTGCTTTAATAAATCAAAATCCAAACACATTGTTTGGTATTAAATTGAAATTCATGAACTCTTGTACTTCTTTGTGGTCACTCACCAATAAGAAAAGCGTGAAAATCATGCTCACCTCTGTTTACCTATAGGGCAATTTAAGGTTCCACTACACTCCTCCTTGCACGTTCATCGATCAAAAAGAACATTAAAGCGAGATCAAAAATTCACATAATGCTAATGCTCTTCAGAATAGTGGTTTTCCCTAATAATGCTCATCGGATGAGTTTCTTCCATTTATAATAATATTCAGACGAGTTTCATCCCCTTAGTTCTTAGACGACATTTGCAAAAAGTTTGATAAAAACTGCAAAAAATTATTTTGAATGCTTATATGACATAAGTCTCGTTGGTGGTACAAAAAGGCAAGATGCAGTGGAAGCAAGCATATGTACAGTATAGGATATGACGTTATGCCTAAACTTAATGTAATTTATTATTTTCTTACCGCTCGGTACAGTTGACTGTGGTTTGTTGTGTTAAAATTCAATTATAGTTTTGTTCACTAACAAATCAGGTTCATTTCGCTCACGAAATTATACATTTGCTGACATGATACACCGCCAAAGTTGCGGCCTCAGAATGCTCTCTGATTGGATGCAAAATGATGTACTCATTAAAGGGACGCAAATTATAGTATATTTCGTAATGTACTTTTTGCAGTCTCGAACACGGTATGGTGTGTGGCTAATGTTCAAAGTGGAGGGACCAATTATGTCATGCTTTACAATGCTAACGATGCAGCAACGGATATCGATAATAAATCCACGTTCAGATTTACCTGTATGGTAAGTGTTATTTGAAATTTCATTGCTTAAAGGGGATGCAAACATTCTTCATGGGTGGGGAAATTTTGAAGGGGTTTTCTTAAATTAAGTTTAATGAAATTTAAATTAAGTTTAATGAAATTTTTGGTAATTGATATCAGACCATATTGATATAAACACCACTCAGCTCTAGTCTCACATCTCAAAAGATAAACAGTGTGAATTTTACTGATGAAAACATTTGTATCCATTAAGAAAAAGCCTAAATATAAGCAATTCTAACGTGTGCAAAAGCTGATTATGATTGTCGCTCAAGGTTTTTGTTTTAAATTACAACGACTGTTGAGGCTTGATCATTTTTATACATTACAGGCAGTATCCAGTGACGTCAGTAGTGCCTCATTGTCCCCTAGGTATTGCCAGAGCGGGCAGACGGCTACCTCCTACCCAGTGTAGCCAGCTGGTTTGCCTATTGGGGCTTTACTTTCTTTCGCTCCTCCATCATGTAATTATATCAAAGACCTATATATAGATATGCGCCATCACGTTTTCTCGTGTCATCTCGCGGCCTGAGTTATCTGAATGAGTAACATGATCGCACATGTATTACATGTATATAAGTCTTTGCTTATGTATATTGTTGAGATTGTTATATGTAGCTATTCTCAGCCAAAAAAGAAACCTGACACTTTTTTACTGCATACTGAGTGAGATACATATAAACAATCTATATTTTTGCACCCTCCGCACCAGAACTATCAAAATGCACTATAAAGTTTAAAATACATTTAGTTACTGTTTTCATTTCCAATAAAAATAACATCGTTTGTCAATCTTATTTCGGGAAAATAGGTAAAACATTCTTTTTTGTGATATTCTAAGTAATATGCATAAACCAAGTTTTAAAAATCGTGTTAAAATAGAGGAACAAAATTAGAAAAATATCGTGTTTAAATCATTTTGTGTTGTCGAAAAATTTTGATAAATTTTATAACGAATCAAATTATTTTTTTCTTTTTCAGCAACATGTCGTAAGTGTTCGTTTGATATGATTGATTACCAGCCAAGTTTGTCATTTCACTTTGTTCTCTTGAATTGCCAAGAACATTCCCATAGCAAAATGTTCAGCGTATTGCAATGAATTCACTTTTGGTCCCAAAATAACAACAGAAATAAATCTCAGTTTAGTTGATAAAATCAAACAAAGATCAAAACTTTATCTAAAATTTTATTTGCAGCGTAACTCTAGTTATTTTTTGATATGCATATATTAGAATAGTTTAACTACGGTGTTTCATTGGGGCCATCGTTGTTGAGCACTGTCGACCTTTTGGAGGAAACTTCAATGCGAGATTGCAAAAACGCGATGTGAGATCATGAACTCGTGATGCGATTTTGCGAGAGCACGATGCGAGGTCACGAAAGATCGATGCGCTGGCGCGATAATGGTATCGCGATCTCGCATTGCGTTTTCGTGGTCTAGCACAAACAAACAGACAGACAGAGCTGTGCTTGGCTACATAGCCAAGCAATTATGGCCCAAACGGAGCACTGTAATAATATGCAGATGTTGTGTTAAGACTACAGGCTAACTACGATATATGGCATTATGTTAACACAGTCTTGATTTCATTTTAAAATGATCACTCCGTTGTTATTGTTGTAACAATCAAATTTTAAAATGCTCAACCGTTGTGAGAGTTGTACTAATCACATTTTAAAATGCTCACACGGTTGTTAGAGTTTTAATAATCAAAACTTGTTATACGCTAGCCACATGCCCCGTATTGCCAGCAACCGCAAATGGTAACGTCACCGTTTCAACTACTGATTCCGTGACATCAGCGCTTTACGCGTGCGCACAGAACTACACATTGTGGGGATCCAGCTTAAGAAGTTGTCAAGCTGATCGCACGTGGACCAGCACCATGCCATCTTGCGGGGATTGTACATGTTTATGTAAAATAAGCAATTCAAAAATGATCTTATAAATTTTTAAGTTACAAAATCTATATGTAAAATCTATTGCTGTAACTTCCGATTTCACAGCATTACTTTTATATGAGCACTTTATGCATTTTTAGGTCCCTTCTTGGGGTTGTTTTGTCTAATGGAAATGAAAATTGCGTGATCATTTTGGGCAATGGAGAGACTGTTTTCTTGTTCAATACATGTTGTTAGTTATTCAGCGACTGAGTTTGCCAATTTTGATTTGTGTCATGCAAACGATGAACACGTACATTCAATAACGCACTCTTACACTATCGGCTCATTACATTCACCTCTGTTATAGGCTGGGGCTACTTTCAACTACTTTTATTTTAACTCAAAGAAATCGTTCATTGACAATAGCTTGGGTTTCTTCGGTGAAAGCTAGTGAAGATTTCAGTCATTTGTTTTACCTTAAGCTTTCATAATTTATGACTGTATAAAATAAGGCTGCCAAGTTTGGTAAAAAATCTTGACATTGAGCCTTTCGCAGAGATGTAAAGTGAGTGTAAGGAACGACAGCTCTGCGAAGGAGATTGTCAATAACGTTGTGAAAACGGATATTACCGCAGTCGTCTTTAACGACAACATGTGGTTGGTCAGTAGTAAGGTGAAAATTTATTTCAGCTATTCAGCTGTTCAATGACCAGGTCCACTTACCTGATATTGGGTCAAGTTGGTTAAAATCTGTGCTCCGGCCTCATACAATCACAAAGTATTTTCTTAAAATGAGCAGTGTGTCTCCAATTTTGCATGTATGACAACTGCTGTTGTGTCAAGAACATAGTAGTCAGTTTATCCCCATCCCCCAAAATTACACAAAATTAAAAACGAAATAAATGAATTTGCAATGAGCTAAGTTTTCATTAAACCGGCACAGGACAAGACGTTGTAGACCAATTATTTCAGTAAATGTGAAGGTCGAGTCACCAGAACTGCAATGTATTTCAAAGGAAATGTTTTTTAAATGAAGAAAAAAAACAACAACAATTTATCGAAGTATCAACAACGTAATATTAATCATAATAATAATTACCTCAGAAAACATTAATGTGATTTAAAAATATCACATACATTTGCGAATTGCATTTGGTAAATTATGTAATACGATTCGAAATATACTGAACAAAAATAAAAAGTATCCACTTTGTATGCTTATATTCTCATTAACACATTTCATTTAATCTCGAACACTTTGAATGGTGTTTTGATAGTTAATCTCAGTTGTTTTTAAGTTAAGTTGTTCATGTCTATAATCTTCCACTACAAGAACTTAGCAACGGCCAGTCGAATAACAATTAATAATAAATTACAAAACACTACATATTCAACTAAAAGGGAGGTAATTGCAAATGGTTGGAATATCTAGCGTTGTTTGACGAAGAATAGTTGTTTTTTTCTTATGAAAGTTCTGTGATTTTATGAATCACAAGAGGCAGAGAAATTGATTCAATTCAAGTAAATGTAAATACTTTTAAGTACTGCTGATTTTTTCCTGGAATCCTCATTATAACAAAAGGAAAGATAACGAAGTTGTAGCGGCAAATTTTCAAGAAAACTTTATTCTTTTGCAATGATAACAGAAATGCAAAATTTGTCACATATAGAATTTTGAGTTTTCATTTTCAAATTTTACAAAACTGAAGATAGGAAAGTGGATACTTTTTTTTGTAGAGTATAGATAAAATTTCAAAAGTTGTGGCTTGTTTTTATAATCATTATGATACCATCTTAATGCACAAACATTAACGCACAGCAAATTCATTTATAATTTGAGTGGTATTCCGTCGACGGCCTATGATTACTGGATGAAATTCTGGAGTTTAAATGTGTGTTTTACTGGCAATTAAAATTTCATTCAATTTGGTGACACGTGGTCACTCGGTATTACAATATAGAACTTATATGGTATTCAAAAATGGTGTGGGTTTATTCGCGCGTCCTAAGTCATACTCGTCAATTGAACATTGGCCATTTAGTAAAGGATAGACAATGAGTGGAGTGGTCTATGAAAAATAGACGCTCGCTGCGCTCGCGTCTATTTTTCATAGCCACTCTACGAGGTGTCTATCTGACTTAGACCACATGACTACAAAACCCCGAAATTCTCGTGAACAAAGCATCGATCCCCCACACTTTACAAGCCGTCACACAAACTTCTGTCATTAAAAAATTGTGTAAAAAAGGAGCCACAAGTATTTAGTGAGTAAATGTTTTATTTTGTTGTAATTTTAATCAGAAATTTAATCACATTAAAAAACTACTAGTTTTTAAGTAAGTTTTATAATTTTGTCATTCATTAAAAATAAAATGTTTTGTGTGTTTTAATGAATAAGTTCATCATCATCATCATCATCATCATCACCACCACCACCACCACCACCACCACCACCACCACCACCACCACCACCACCATCATCATCATCATCATCAACAACAACAACAACAACAACAACAACAAAAACAACAATATTAATAATATCTTTAAGTTTATTAAATTTTGAAGGCGTAAACTGCTAAATATTAACCGTTAAATTCTCATAAAATAGTGAAAGAGAAAGAATGTTTATTTTATAATTTTTGTATAAAATTAGATTAAGACTTGTAAATATAAATATTGCAATCTTGTTACCATGTTTTAAAAATGAAACCAAATACACGGTGTACGTTTATTTAGTTTGTATGCTCAATGTTCTGTGTCAGTTTTCATTGCACCATCATTAATAAAAAACGAAAATTATCAAAATCTCTCTAACGGCAAAATGCAGCTCAACAAAACAAATCATTGTTATTTGTGAATGTTTTTTTACATACGTTAAGAGAAATTAAAACAGTAAAGAAGAACAGTTAGACAAAAAAATCCCTAAAATAGTGTATGACATTTCCTGCTCGCGAAAATAGATGACAAAAATAAAAATGTTGATTTCTCTCTTCATAATTTGGAATTCTTTTCAAGGCCCTTTGATATTGTTGACCAGTCGCCATTTCAGCCAATTAGATGCTTGAGATTTGAGACTGGTTTCCAATCTCAGTTTTATAACCTTCAGCCCTGGTTTCGGGGAGGTGGCCAGTGGCTTCTATGTAGCAAAGAGCTACCATATCTCTTAAGGAAGATAAAAGGTAAACAGTAGTATTGCTTTTATCAGTGGTTCTTGGCCACCAGGTGCCTAAAGCTAAGTTCCAGTCATTTACTTCTGTAACATTGCCAACAGTTTTGTACCACTAGATAGTAATGGGCGTTACATTGTAACATTGCCTCTCAAAAAAGTATAGTCTGTGGTAAGCCTGCCGTGGCTACTTGCGTGTTAAACCGTCCACAATTACAGGTCCGGCTTTATTTTAGCCGTGGCAGCTTTGTTGAGATAAGTGTTTAAAATTGTATTTTTATACATTTTTTTACAATTAAACATCAGTATTTGCTTGAATTCACTTAACGTTAAATGGATCGTTACATTTCATTATCATAGTCAGGATCTAGATTGTATTTACTCAATTTAGGGTGTAACGTTAAAGGAAAGCAAATATTTTTGTATAGACACAGTCAAGTGGTACATCCTCTTTGGGTTTTTTAAATGAAATTTATAAAATTGAAAATAGCAGATTTGTTGATAATAGTATCCTAGTGCGGAACATATGGGAGGGTGACACTGTGTGAATAATTTATTTTGCAAATAAACACCCGTGGTTTATGACTATAGTATGTTTTGATAAAAGAGCATTAATGATGTACATGTCTTCGTCTATTTTACAGTGAACGTAAAATGTCCCAGTTTTCTTCAGCTTTTTTAAAATAATGACATGAAACAAGTCATGTTCGCCAGAATTATAAATAACATAACGTAACATAACATAACTTTATTGGCATAAAATAGCATAAAGCAAATTTATAACCACATAATACATTTAGATATATGATAGCGCATGCAAAAAGCAAAATCATTATCAAAATAAAAGTACATTTTCTGAAAAACTAATAGATACATATAAAAAGTTCATTACAGTGCAATTCGAGTTCGGTTTATTTTCCCTGTTAATTAGTCTGTCCAATTAGTGATGCAATATATAAAAATATATAAAAATTTAGCCAGATTGTTAATAACTTTAAGTAAATAAGCAGTATTGTCATAGGACCGAAAACATATTTTGTGTTGGCGGATCTATTCTGTTCAGTCAATGGCTTTCTCGAGTTCGGAAAATAGGTTCCTTTATCTGGTGACCATACGCCGCTGAACATGGACTAATATTTACCTGAAAATATCGTATTGCAGATTCCATGTTCACTATCATTGGGAATGATCAAAATTTTTCTATTTGCTGGTGTAAATACTGCTTGGCGCTCATCCTGGGTGGGGGGGGGGGGGGGGGCGGCTTGGCGGCGTGGGTTTGAATATATTTTTCCATTGTTGTCCATGAACAGACTCAATCAAACCGAGCCTGCAATAAAATATTTATATTTGTCGTATTAAATGTAACACGTACATCTATTTGAATAATTTGTCTCGTAAGTCACAAGTACGTTGAGTATCAAATTAATATTAATCGAATATGATTTTATTGTTAATATGTTATTAATATTAATGAAGAATTATTTTGTATAATTATATTGTTTCTGATATAATTTGAAGGGAAGATTGTATGGAGAAGCCACATAATTAACGTAACATAACATAATTAACATAACATAACATAATTAATATAACATAACATAATTTACATAACATAATTATCATACCATAATTAACGTACCATAACATAATAAACATAACATAACATAATTTACATAACATAATTATCATACCATAATTAACGTAACATAATCAACATAACAGAATTAACATAACATCATTCACATTACCATTACATAATGTAATTAACATAACATATCATATTTAACATATCATAATTAACACATCATATCATAATTAACATAACATATCATAATTAGCATAACATAACATAATTAGTGACACCATGTTCATTTAAACGAGTAAGAAAGCAAAATCAATTAAAATTGAAAATAAACAACAATTAACAACATAATAGAAAAACAAACAAAAATAAAAATAATGGAAATTCATCGTACACGTAACAGACAATATGAGGACTAAATCGATATAACAAATAAAATACCGCTTAACGTTACATGGACCGTTTTTGGTCCGTCGTTGGTAAAAACAGTCAAATTTCGGCCAATCAGATGCTTGAGACTTGAGACGGGTCTTCATTTTGAGTTATATAATATCGTGGTGTCACATTCGGTATCGCAAATAAATCTTGCATGAATGACTCGATTTTTAAGTTGTTAATTAAGTCTTTGGGCGTAGTATAGAGTAGAGTATGTCCCGAGATTCGTCTACCCGAACTATAAAGGCTACTTTGATAAACAATAATATGTTTACGAATTTCATTATTTGTCATTAAGGAATATGTCATCAAAATTTCATGCGGGTTTGAACTGAATGTTATCTTCATCTGAAAGGCTGGTGAAAATTGATATATTATAATAAATTCTTATTGCTTTGCTACTGTAGCAAATTCGGATGGAGTGTCAAGTTATACATTAGTGCATCTGTTTGGATAATTGTTTTAAAATCAAATAAACATTTACATTAAACTGAGCTGTTTCGTGAAAGCATTTATTCTGCAGGAAAGTAACCATAATGAGAGAGATTTATGACGTAGTGCCAACGTATGAAACATATTAAATAGTTAATTTGAAATATTTATAGTTGAAATATAGAGTTTATCCAAATACATGTTTAAGGATATTGAAGATAACAAATCAATACGCAACACTTATAACGTTTCTAAAAGAATGGTTTTTTTTTATTTATCATAAAAAAGAAAGCATCTTGGAAACGCTAAACGAATAAGACTTTCTTAAAAATAATCATTCACATGCATTGCAAGTGTAAACATAAACATTACTCTGATTCAAATTTCGAAAAACAAAAACAACAACAACAAATTATGAAATCGCTTGTATTAAATTGATAATAGCTATTAGTGTATATTTGTGCGTCGGATATTACGCTCAAAATAAACGGTATAATATCAAATTGCATTTATGCATTTAATGAAAACGACTTTTCTTTAGATACGTTGTAAAGTAAAAAAACAAATCAGCATTAACACGGTTAATACGCTTCAAAAAGCATATTAACCAAAAAAACTTAAATATTTCACAAACTATTTTTTGCAGTAATTTTGAGTAAGCCACATCACTTTCATAAGTGACGCCTTAAAGTTAATAATATTCACGTTGGCATATCGTCTACAGTTCAAACATTTATTTCAGTGTTAGATGCACCATGTAGTATGGACATAAATTAATTACATATTAGATAACTAGGACTCAATATCGCTGGCATCATAGTGTACATTGTGAGACAGGGACCCAAATTATAACTGAAAAATTGCAGTATAATTGTCGTAAAAAGGCGTTTAAAGACTTTATTATTTCGCGAATGCTGAAAAGGCGGTACCTATTTATCAACTCGTATGGTCTTAGATTTTCGTTGATGCGCAGAGAAGAGTGCCTGGATTCTCAATTTTCGCTGAAAGAAGGTGTCCTTGGTAACCAAACCTGCAGAATATTGAATTCCGTTGAACACGCCGAACGAAAAGAACAGGAGAAAACTAAATTGTATATTATATTTTATTGGTGCTACCTGGATATTCACATCTACAGAACAGGGAATTTCGTTGATAAGTTGAAAGTCATATTTACAAAAACTGTATAATATACATTTCGTTAGTTCGCAGACATAAGCTGCCCGAATAGCGAAACCAGTACACTTTAGATTTAGTTGTACGGTAACAAAAGTACCCGCAATAAGAAAACCAGTAAAATATAGATTATAGATTTACAGAAGTTACCTAAAATAAAGAACCTGTACATTTTTGATTTCGTTAGTACGCCGACAGAAGTTGTCGGAGTAATAAAACCGCTTGAAGATAAAGCAAACCTGTAGTGTAATAACTGGAATAACCTCAGTCAGTACAATTATTAGACAATATTTCATTCGAGTAGAAGGGAACTGAAGCTTCTAGAACATAATAGCCATGGATCTCCCCAGAGTACTGCTGACACTTGGAATTTTAGCTTACTTCAACATGGGAATAACCGGTATGTGTCATTTTATATTCCTTGCAAAATACTGTTCCTAATGTGTGAACATGTTTTATATAAAATTTATAGTATATTTTCGTCAATCAATTTCTAATAACCATGTTTCTTTTTGACTTTGCTTACGTGACTACATTCTAAATATTTTGAAAATCAACTCGTGCTCATAAGAAAGAATATATATACTTATGATAAATTTCTAAATAAGTACGAGTTTGAAACATTTTTACACTCTTGCAATAACGTTCTTATTTAGCTTCTCTCAGTATTGAACACAAGGCTATAATTACTGTCCATCAAATTTAACCTTTAATCAAAGTAAAACAGTTGTAATAATATTTATAATGCCCTGCTGTTTGCAAAGGAATCAATACTTGCATCTAGAAGGAAATGGAATTGTTTTTACGCATTATAACACAGACTGGTTACACTAATTACCATTTCAATGCGCTAAATGTCATAGGTTTCAATAGATACTGCACTGAATCTTCCACAAAATACATGGTAAATGCTTTTTTTTTACTTAAGCTGTGAGTTTCCTAACGAAATTTCGTACACATAATCGAGCATGATATGCTTGATTTGAATATGTGCTTACTTTTTTAGTATTCGTAGCCGTTTTAAAACTACAAGCCTTTGATGGTACAGTATACTACATTTGAAACGTCTCTCAAATTTTCCGCGTCCGAGCAATAAAAGCTGATATTTCAGTCAATTTTACGTTGATTGTTGCGTTTAAGTATCTTACATGAGTGTGAGGTGAAGATGGAAAAAACTGTCACCGAGCGGGAATTGTTTAGCGGGAACGAGGCTCTGCCGAGGTGACAGATTTTTCTATTTTTACGGAATGTCTCATGCAAGATAGTTTTTCCTGCATACCTTTTACTATTTATAACATTTGTATACATTTATATAAACTAAATTTTGTTTACTTACGCTGAAATATTTCCCCGGTAAATCACGCGAAAATACTTTTCTTGCATACCAGATCAGGTCATCCGGTGTTTTCACCCGTGTAGGAAATTTCGATCCTACACCCCCATGTAGAATGAGTCGCGTGAGTGACGTCACGTCTTTAAGACTATTAGTATCTGACGTAATATGTTAGTGACGTCATTTATAAAAAAAAAAGTTTGCGCTAACGTCAATATTTCAGCATAATGAAAATAAATAAGTTTCTATTCTTACACAGAAATGTTATAAATAATAAAAGTTATTCAAGAAAAAGTATCTTGCATGAGACATTCGGTAAAAAAAGATAGAAAAATCTGTCACCTCTGGTGAACCCGCAATGGGCCCGAAAGGAGAAAAAAACTGTTTTGGCGGGAACACGGCAGAGCCTCGTTCCCGCAAAACAGTTAACCCTCGGTGACAGATTTTTCCATCTTCACCTCACACTCATGCATGATACCTATAATCCGGTATCTCCTTGCGCGTCTTACGAATGACGGCATATACGCATACTTTTTCTAAGTTGCTATAATTATAATGGCATCGCATTTTACTAAAAACGCGATTTTCTTTGATTATGAAAAATCTGCAATTTAAATTTCGTTTTTTAACTGTATTAATTAAATTTGTTTATTACATACTCGTGTACAGTAATGAATAACTTAAGCATAGTGCATCGTTAATCCGCAAAATTGATACAACTCGTCAGATTAATAAGTCCGTATTGGACAGTGTTGTTATCCGATTCAGTATTTTTGCAGCTTCCGGTAGTTTCTAGGTTCCAAAATGGCCGATTTAAAACCGCGATATTTTTACAATTTTTGATTTGTTGACTGCAAGTTCACTCTTGCTTTAAAAATAATTATTGATTCCAATGACATTTACAAACAAAAATAATATGAAATCGTCAAAAGGGTGAAAGAAAGTTAATTAATTGATAGTTTATTGCATATATCAACAGAACAAGCAAAAAAATAAGGAGCAAAGAAATACATGTATACATACCGATCAACTATCCCGATTTAAATACCCATATGCAACAATCCTTCGTATTTTCTCTTTCAAGAGAATAGGATTAAAACACTATTAAATCCTAGTCATTACACATCGAATACCATGGTAAACACTTCCAGCATCTTCGTTTCTTGTCCAGATTTTGTTGTTATTGTGAGTCCTTCAAGTTGTTAAAAGATTTGAAAACTAATTAATTTTTTCTCTAACAGAATCAACCACTGCGCTTGGAAATGTAAACATTTGTTGGATTATGTCACAACTTTTATATGACGTAGAAATTTATGGTTTATTTTAAAATAACTGCTTACATCAAATTTCACTATTCATTATTGAGCTAGTGCACATTTAATCGGGAGTGAAATAAGGGTATATAATAAAAGGGACATTATACAAGTATGCAATCTTAGTGTTTGTATTATTTCTCGTTGGGTATGTAAACCACATCACACTCGACATTCGGTCTCGTGTCATACTGTTTACAAACCCAACTCGAAATATACAAACCTACAGATTTCCATATTTACAGTTATTTTTCCTATTCAAGGAATGACTCGCAATCATAATAAAAATCGAAGGACGTTATGAACGATCCTTAAATGGCCGTATGTAGATGTACACAGCTTGTGTCAGATAGTCTGAAACGCTAGTACGTTTATTGTGACTCAAGATTTCTTATACAACGTCAATAATAAGTACAGTTAAAACAAAGTACCATTCGCCTACACTAGATAGGACCAAGCAATAGTTTTTTGGGGGGAACTGTCTTATATATGATTGTTCTGTCGGCTAAACAATATATTTAGAAAAGAAAACTTATGTCATCTATACCTACGTTGAAGCCTTCAGAAGACAAGTAAGCCTCTGAAGGAAAATTGTAAAATATAATGCACACAAAACGTTGACTTTTACAAAGTTCAAGAAAATATGGAAACTTCTTCAAAAACACAAGATAAATACACAATATTGTAGAAGATTTATATTGTACTGGAGAACTCTGTCTATACAGTATCCCCTTCTTACTGTTTTGTAATTGTGATATTTTTACTACTACTTTATGTCTGTATAGGAAACATCCACTCAAAAGCAAACTTGAACATTTCATTGATTTCCTTTTCGGTTTTCAATACTAAAAAGAAGCAAAGCAGTTTGACTACGTTTTAATGAGTTGGAACTAAGGAAACAGTATGTTTAATTAAGAAAACCCAAAATAATTATCTTTTAAAACTAGTCCGTGATAATACATATCACAGAAATAGCTGCTGAAACTGTAATTATTCCTTTTGATACGTCGAATAATAAATTCCATTTTTGTATTATGTTTTACTACTAATAACTATGATCCTTTTCAAACTTCATAAGATTGTTACCATTTCTATTATTCCAGTTTAATTGTAGAGACTTAGAAGCACCTTTAACCGTCCAACCGCGAAATCGGAGATACAGACTCGCTTTGAATTTGCACGTTACCGCTGGAAAAAGTAAATCTGTCCTTTTTAACAACCTTTTATTAGTCAAAATGTTCATAACAAATGTTGTTGTAAAGAAATTTAAAGCTACCTCCAGATCAGTTTCAAATTGACCCTTCCGTTGTTTTTAATGGTGTGGTGTAAATTGCAGGATCATTGTTTTTCATTTACATTCGCCATATGAATAATCACAAAAAATGAATGTGGCTTTTGTTTTTACGATGTAGGTAGATGAAAAACTTGTGCTGTATATGACTTGCAAATGACAGCAGCAGTAATGCTTAGTCTATATTCAAGGATTTAATCGATATTTGATGGTTTTCATGTGGGTATGGAAAACAGTTGGGTTGTTTAAAGTGCGTGAAGCCCGAAGGGCTTCATGCGTACTTCAAACAACCCAGCTGTTTTTCATACCCGAATGAAAACCATCAAATATCAATTCAATCCTTATATTTACACACATACATACTATCTTTTATAGAGAAATTATTAGAAGAATTTGTGATATTACGGCTTTTTCGAATAGCTGTTGGAACAGCAACATTGACAACAAAGTGAATGACGGCACGCTTTTTTCACAGCAACTCGTGGCAAAACGTGCGTGCTCGGCGACGTCACATGTCACAACATTGTGCAACGTCCAAAAAATTGTGAACGGTTCTACTTTAGCCACGCCTTTCGAATTATTACGTCACACTGTTTACCATTAGAAATTATGATTCGTTAGATGAATAAGACTTCATCGTAGAGCACGAAGTTGAAGTGTAAATATTGACACTTGTAGAGCTATTTGTATCACAACGACAAATGTAGAGCTGCTCTGTTTCTATGTATACACTGTGCCCAATTGTTACCCAGCCAATACTTCCGAAACGATAAACAAGTTTTGTACTAGGTAAAGGAGAGATCAGTTACTAGAGACAATCCCAGAATTGATAAATTGACCGCCGCCATATTGTTAGTCACGTGACTAATTCACCATTACGGTACTGAAGATTCCTGAAAACCTGTGACTACGAAGACTTCAAAATTAACCCTCCACTGTGATAAAACAGTTAAAATTTAACTTTAAACTGAAATCATATTAAATGGATAGTTAAGGCATTAAATTTCGCAATAATTTTATCGCAAAATCACTTTTTATTATAACTTGTTTTAATTTTATTCATTAGCAAATGACAGTTGCTTTCATAAGTTTACAAATAAAGAGCAGGGTAAACTATGGTACGCTTGTGATCTTCACAAATCCAAAAAAATCAGACTGTTAGGGTTAAATTTTAATAATTTCATTTTTTAAATATAATATGCTTTGACCTGACATTGTTTGTACAAGTCACTGGGCAAAATTTAACAACCACTTGTTACTTTTTATCATTAAAACATGCGTAATATGCAAAATGTTCGTACTCCAATACCATTAACCGGGAATCTTGAAATTTTATATGCGTAGCAAAAAAAAAATTTTCCTTTAATATATGACAATTAGCGCTTAGGCGAACAGTGTAGAACCGGATGGGATAGGATGGATATGCCGGCTTATCTGGATCTAAACTAGTCACACATGCGACAAATCCTTATTAAATGGAGTTTTGAAATAAGCTAGAAAAATGAATGATTCCACAAAAACTTAAGAGATGATATGTACCGGTAAGGCAAGAAAATTTGGAGCAGTGAAATAAGTATATAACATCGATCTTCATCCGTATTCTTTATTAATTGTAACTAGTTCCTTAACACGATTTTTAAAACCTCAGAGACTGCAGATTCTGCAATATTGTGATAGTAAATGTTGATAACAATTTTGTAACTTTCATCCATGATATATAATCTTTGGAAAGATCAATAACTGCCCATCAATATCATTAAATGAGCACCATGTATATAGTAATGGAAAAAAGTAAAGCAGCCAAAAATGCATCAGATTTTCATTGTTTACGAAGTATTCAACAGTGTTAACACTGTTCAGAAATTACTATCCTTTATGAGAACGCTTTTAACGCACAATGATTTAATTGCATGTGCGAACAGTGCAGATCCAGATCAGCCAGCTTATCCTTGCTGCCTGAATCAGGATCTACGATGTTTCTTTCTTAATCGGAAATAACCTAATGAATCAAAACGTGAATAGTTCAGATCTTGATCAAACGGCAAAAGTATGCTAGCCGGTCTGGATTAGTTCATTCATGCGATTAAAACCCGTAGAGTTAAAATATGCCGTTATTAAAGTTGTAATGCTAGTAATTCATTATTAAATTTCTTTCGTTTTTACATAAAATGAAAAAGTGTGTCACAACACTTCCATTTTATGAAAAAGAAGTTTAAGTAATAGGTTGTCGTGTTTCTTCATTCCAATGCTGTACATTAATCGTTACCATCAGTCATTCTTAAGCAATGGGTCTTTAAGATTGCATAATGCTGACACCACCAGTAAATTTCTGTCGCCTTTAAAAAAAATAATTTGTTAAACATTTTTATATTGAGTATTCTGTAAGAGTTCATATATATTTCATATATATATAATCCTGAAAGAGTAGACCAATATCAAAAATAAATCAGCACTTCTGGTTTGTTTGGAAGTTTTCTTCAGTACCGTAATGGTCAAAACGGAGAGTATTCAGGGGAAGTTATTCGGGCGTTATTGATTTCTGGGATTGTCTAGACAAGCACATGAAATGGCGAATACATATATGCGAAAATGTTTAAAAACATGAGTTTTCCGGACCCACTGTCGACTTTTTAAGCAAATTTCGAAGGTTTCACCGAATGATTGAGAAAACGATAGAAATGTGGAGGAAATCGACCAGTGAGCATTTTGTCCGATTTCTAAGAGATCATCCCGCAATAGGTTGTTTTCTTGAATTATTTATTAGTATGTAAAACAACGATTTTCTCACAAAAATCATCAAAATAGTTACCGAAAAGTCCGGGTACCGATGCCACTTTTTCGTTTGCGCAAAGTGACGATTGGGCACGGTGGTACACATTCTTTTGCAGAAAAAAATCATGCCTTTGCATAAAAAATAATTATTTAAATCCATCTTAGGCAATTAAATATAGAATTATATCAGTGATCAGGTCAATCAGGCGACCTGTCAAAAGTGTATCCAGTATTAGCATAGCACGCGGAGCAAATCTTTGAAGCTACCAACGGGGGTGATATGCATTACATTTTTGTAAGTAAAAAATATTTCGTAAAAAATTAGTTTTTTGGGAAATATATGTCAATTGACGAGAAATTGAACAGTGAATATTTAAAAGAAAAATATTCATAATAAAAATAAACAAAAAATCAGACACCACCAACAACTTCGGCTCGGGTAATACGGCACCTAGACAGGCAATGTATCCTCACACACCCTTTCAAGAAACCAAATAACTATATAATATTTACACAGTCATTTGGAACGAGGCGTGTCTACAAAAGCCAAAAACCATTGGACTATGCAGAGTGATTTGTTTTGTGACATCGACAAGCGTGCATGTCTGAGATGCCCGCCTTGGGTTCGAGTCCTGATCAAGGATACACATCTTTATAAAAACTGCGGATTTTTTTTATTCAGCTGGCATAAAATGGGATGCCTCGGAATTGTGCACTATTGAATACGCATCGATATGGTGGCGTCTAATATTATTATTGTTTATAGAGAGTGACGTAATTGACGACCGATTAACCAAAGAGGTAATCCTATCAGATAGTTTGACTAAAGACTCTATAGAGTTAAAGACAAACACAATTTTTGAATTTGTCATCATGGCGTAGTGGTAGGATCGCCGCAATTTTAGACTGCCGCGAGCAGGGGAAAAAGTATTGTATTCATAGCTTTGAGACTTCGTTGTTGTTTTTTTTTAATTTTCAAACACAATTTTTTACCTATTTTATAGAACATAATTAAGATGTTTTTATTTTGTTATTTTAAATATTATTTCAGTTTATTTTATTTTAATCAACAGAATACTAGTTTTGTTGTTATGTATAAAACTCTAAGAGATAAATATATTATCAAGATTATTTATTGCTTATTTATTTCTTCGTGTTACCTGCGTTCTTATTTTTCTCAAATCTTAAGCTTTAAAATTTTTGATAAATTTTGTTATTTTGAAAATATTGCTTTTACTTTCTGATTTCATTAATCTATTAAAGTTGTCAATGGTTGGCCAAAAATTTCTTTCTACTTATTCGTTTCTAATATTCGTGTAATATTAACAAACATTGGTATTCGTTTTCTATCATCCTATAGTTACAGCATTTACAGATTCTGTTTTCTCTTGTAACACCCGTGTACCTTCCAGTTTCAATATTTTAGATACAACTAATGAACTGAATGCTTAAGGGCTTGCCACACTCCTCCCAATCCTGTTTATCGATAAAAAGAAAATTATCAAAATCTTAATAATGGCAAAATGCCGTTCAATGAAACTTTGCACAAATTAATGTTTCAAATGTATCTTAATTTTGCATACAGTAAGGCACGTTAGAATAGTAAAGAAAACAAACTAGACCTTAAAATTCCTTAAAATTCTATTTACATAAATTCACAAAAACTAAGCAATGCAAAACATAATTTTAAATTCTCACGTGAGTGCAATGTTACTGACAAGAAAATGTTGTGTACTTTGTAAAAAACTTTCAACTACTAAAGGAGCAATCAGCGATTTCCATTTACGCGACCAGGAAATTGAAGGTCAAACACACTTTTACTAATATCTCGTAAAGTTTGCATTTGTAAGTCACGAGGACACAATACATTGTTGTCAGTATCATATTACTGATGTAGGCATTTAAAATGATGTTTTGTGTTGTTTAGTTTTTGTAAATTTATTGAAATAGAAGTTGAGGGAATTTTTAGATCTCGCTATTTTTCTTAACTGTTCTAACATGTCTTACCATCTGCAAAATTAAAATTAATTAATAACATGTTTTTTATTGAGAAAAAAGAATCGTGTGAATGTGCCATCTCTGTTTAAACTTTAAATTTTGACTGATTTTTTCTTACATTTCAACATTAATTTCTCCATAAATGATTCATTGGGTTTTATTTTTCATATTATGAAAGAAGACTTCTCGATGTTGCAATTCGGTTTTATTATTTTTAGTTTGAGAAAGCAGACATATACTTTTTTCAAATGTTCTGTATTTCATTATGAAAGCTTTTCGTTTAAAACAATAGAAAACAAGAAGTCTTTTTATATTTCCACGTACAGTAAGGTTCATGTTTAAATACAACTTGATTTCGCATCATACATAGACATTAAAAAGTAAAATTTACCTTTATTGTATAATATATCAAACCAATTCTAAAATATGATAATTAAGTCAATTTACGTAATGTATTAACAATAATAGATCCTAACTTTATGACACCATTTGGTTTGAATCAATGTAGAAACTTAATTACATTTTATATTTGGGGCGAGTTTAATCGTAATTGCTATAATCTTACAAACAAATGGAAGGAGAAGTTCTTAAAAAGTGAATCTTGAACCAAAATGGAGGCTTTTCAGTTTTAACCCGGATCAAAACAATTGAGGACTATTGCACCCGTATGAAAGTCACATGTTCCAATCAGAAAGCCAGACTTGACATACCGAAAAACACATTTTTTTTCTCTTGGTATTTGCATTTTGCTCATGCGCATTACCGTAATCGTAATCGCCTTGGTCAATTTTAAAATAGAGAATTCTGCTTAAACAACAACAACAGCAACAACAACAACAACAACAACACATATACCACCAACAATAAAACGTGTCTTACTGTATGCAAAATAAAGATACATTTGTTACACTAATTTGTGCAAAGTTTCATTGAACGGCATTTTGCCGTTATTGAGATTTTGATAATTTTGATTTTATCGACGAACATGGAAGATATAAGCGGGTTAAGCCCTGAAATAGTACTAATAAGTTATGTCCCATAAGTCGTCAAGAAAATAAAAACAACAGAAACATAAACAACATCATTATCATCAACAACAACGACATTAAAAAGATTATATGTAAACAAAACAACAACATATCCTTAATTAAATTATTTGTCTAAAAAATTATGCATATCACTGCGTAAATCAACGTTTGAAAACTTTCAGATGCAACGACAATAATAACAACAGCCACGGATACCACGACGCTAACAGATACCTCAACAATAACTCCTACAGCAACCGCGACTACTGACGTATCAACAACAGCCACGGATACCACCTCGGTAACTGACACCTCAACAATAACTCCTACAGCAACCGCGACTACTGACGTAACAACAACAGCCACGGATACCACCTCGGTAACTGACACCTCAACAATAACTCCTACAACGACCGCGACAACTGACGTAACAACAACAGCCACGGATACCACCTCGATAACTGACACCTCAACAATAACTCCTACAGCAACCGCGACTACTGACGTAACAACAACAGCCACGGAGGCCACCTCGGTAACCGACACCTCAACAATTACTCCTACAGCAACCGCGACTACTGACGTAACAACAACAGCCACGGAGACCACCTCGGTAAGTGACACCTCAACAATAACTCCTACAGCGACCGCGACTACTGACGTAACAACAACAACCACGGATACCACCTCGGTAGCTGACACCTCAACAATAACTCCTACAACAACCGCGACTACTGACGTATCAACAACAGCCACGGATACCACCTCGGTAACTGACACCTCAACAATAACTCCTACAGCAACCGCGACTACTGACGTATCAACAACAGCCACGGATACCACCTCGGTAACTGACACCTCAACAATAACTCCTACAACAACTGCGACTACTGACGTATCAACAACAGCCACGGATACCACCTCGGTAACTGACACCTCAACAATAACTCCTACAGCAACCGCGACTACTGACGTATCAACAACGGCCACGGATACCACCTCGGTAGCTGACACCTCAACAATAACTCTTACAGCAACCGTGACTACTGACGTATCAACAACAGCCACGGATACCACCTCGGTTACTGACACCTCAACAATTACTCCTACAGCGACCGCGACTACTGACGTATCAACAACAGCCACGGATACCATCTCGGTTACTGACACCTCAACAATAACTCCTACAACAACCGCGACTACTGACGTATCAACAACAGCCACGGATACCACCTCGGTAGCTGACACCTCAACAATAACTCCTACAACAACCGCGACTACTGACGTATCAACAACAGCCACGGATACCACCTCGGTCACTGACACCTCAACAATAACTCCTACAGCAACCGCGACTACTGACGTAACAACAACAGCCACGGATACCACCTCGGTAACTGACACCTCAACAATAACTCCTACAACGACCGCGACAACTGACGTAACAACAACAGCCACGGATACCACCTCGGTAACCGACACCTCAACAATTACTCCTACAGCAACCGCGACTACTGACGTAACAACAACAGCCACGGAGACCACCTCGGTAAGTGACACCTCAACAATAACTCCTACAGCGACCGCGACTACTGACGTAACAACAACAACAACGGATACCACCTCGGTAGCTGACACCTCAACAATAACTCCTACAACAACCGCGACTACTGACGTATCAACAACAGCCACGGACACCACCTCGGTAACTGACACCTCAACAATAACTCCTACAGCAACCGCGACTACTGACTTATCAACAACAGCCACGGATACCACCTCGGTAACTGACACCTCAACAATAACTCCTACAACAACTGCGACTACTGACGTATCAACAACAGCCACGGATACCACCTCGGTAACTGACACCTCAACAATAACTCCTACAGCAACCGCGACTACTGACGTATCAACAACGGCCACGGATACCACCTCGGTAGCTGACACCTCAACAATAACTCCTACAGCAACCGTGACTACTGACGTATCAACAACAGCCACGGATACCACCTCGGTTACTGACACCTCAACAATTACTCCTACAGCGACCGCGACTACTGACGTATCAACAACAGCCACGGATACCACCTCGGTTACTGACACCTCAACAATAACTCCTACAACAACCGCGACTACTGACGTATCAACAACAGACACGGATACCACCTCGGTAGCTGACACCTCAACAATAACTCCTACAACAACCGCGACTACTGACGTATCAACTACAGCCACGGATACCACCTTGGTCACTGACACCTCAACAATAACTCCTACAGCAACCGCGACTACTGACGTATCAACAACAGCCACGGATACCACCTCGGTAACTGACACCTCAACAATAACTCCTACAGCAACCGCGACTACTGACGTATCAACAACAGCCACGGATACCACCTCTGTTACTGACACCTCAACAATAACTCCTACAACAACTGCGATTACTGACGTATCAACAACAGCCACGGATACCACCTTGGTAACTGACACCTCAACAATAACTCCTACAACAACCGCGACTACTGACGTATCAACAACAGCCACGGATACCACCTCGGTAACTGACACCTCAACAATAACTCCTACAGCAACCGCGACTACTGACGTATCAACAACGGCCACGGATACCACCTCGGTAGCTGACACCTCAACAATAACTCCTACAGCAACCGCGACTACTGACGTTTCAACAACAGCCACGGATACCACCTCGGTTACTGACACCTCAACAATTACTCCTACAGCGACCGCGACTACTGACGTAACAACAACAGCCACGGATACCACTTCGGTAGCTGACACCTCAACAATAACTCCTACAGCGACCGCGACTATTGACGTAACAACAACAGCCACGGACACCACCTCGGTAACTGACACCTCAACAATAACTCCTACAGCAACCGCGACTACTGCCGCAACAACAACAATAGCCACAGATACCACCTCGGTAACTGACACCTCAACAATAACTCCTACAGCAACCGCGACTACTGCCGTAACAATAACAACAGCCACGGACACCACCTCGGTAACTGACACCTCAACAATAACTCCTACCGCAACCGCGACTACTGAGGTAACAACAACAGCCACGGATACCACCTCGGTAACCGACACCTCGACAATAACTCCTACAGCAATCGTGACTACTGTCGTAACGACAACAGCCACGGATACCACCTCGGTAACTGACACCTCAACAATAACTCCTACAGCGACCGCGACTACTGACGTAACAACAACAGCCACGGATACCACCTCAGTTACTGACACCTCAACAATAACTCCTACAACAACTGCTACTACTGACGTATCAACAACAGCCACGGACACCACCTCGGTAACTGACACCTCAACAATAACTCCTACAGCAACCGCGACTACTGACGTATCAACAACGGCCACGGATACCACCTCGGTAGCTGACACCTCAACAATAACTCCTACAGCGACCGCGACTATTGACGTATCAACAACGGCCACGGATACCACCTCGGTAGCTGACACCTCAACAATAACTCCTACAGCAACCGCGACTACTGACGTAACAACAACAGCCACGGATACCACCTCGGTTACTGACACCTCAACAATTACTCCTACAACAACTGTGACTACTGACGTAACAACAACAGCAACTGATACCACCACGGTAGCTGACACCTCAGCAATAACTCCTACAGCAACTGTGACTACTGCCGTTACAACAACTGCCACGGACACCATTTCGGTAACTGAAACCTCAACAACAACTCCTACAGCAACCGCGACAACTGACGTAACAACAGCAACAGCCACGGATACAACACCGATAACTGACACCTCAACAATAACTCCTACAGCAACTATCACTACTGACGTAACAACAACAGCAACGGATACCACCTCGGTAACTGACACCTCAACAATTACTCCTACAGAAACTGTGACTACTGACGTAACAACAACAGCCACGGATAACATTTCGGTAACTGACACCTCAACAACAACTCCTACAGCAACCGCGTCTACTGACGTCACGACAGCAACAACCACGGATACCACCTCGGTAACTGACACCTCAACAACAACTCCTACAGCAATCGCGACTACTGACGTAACAACAGCAACAGCCACGGATACCACCTCGGTTACTGACACCTCAACAATAACTCCTACAGCATCTGTGACTACTGACGTAACAACAACAGCCACGGATACCACTTCGGTCACTGACACCTCAGCAATAACTCCTACAGCAATCGCGACTACTCTCGCAACAACAACAGCAACAGCCACGGATACCACCTCGATAACTGACACCTCAACAATAACTCCTACAGCGACCGTGACTACTGTCGTTACAACTACAACGGCCACGGATACCAGCTCGGTAACTGACACCACAATCATAACTCCTACAGCAACTGCGACTACTGTCGTAACAACAACAACAACAGCCACGGATACCACATCGGTAACTGACACCTCAACAACAACTCCTACAGCATCCGTGACTACTGCCGTAACAACAACAACAGCCACGGATACAAACACGGTAGCTGACACCTCAACAATAAATCCTACAGCAACCGCGACTACTGACGTAACAACAACAGCCACGGATACCACCTCGGTAACCGACACCTCAACAATAACTCCTACAGCAATCGCGACTACTGACGTAACAACAGCCACGGACACCTTCTCGGTAACTGACACCTCAACAATAACTCCTACAGCAACCGCGACTACTGCCGCAACAACAACAACCACGGATACCACCTCGGTAACCGACACCTCAACAATAACTCCTACAGCAACCGTGACCACTGACGTAACAACAACAGCCACGGATACCACCTCGGTAACTGACACCTCAACAATAACTCCTACAGCAACCGCGACTACAGACGTAACAACAGCCACGGACACCACCTCGGTAACTGACACCTCAACAATAACTCCTACAGCAACCGTGACTACTGCCATAACAACAACAACAGCCACGGACACCACCTCGGTAACTGACACCTCAACAATAACTCCTACAGCAACCGTGACCACTGACGTAACAACAACAGCCACGGATACCACCTCGGTAACTGACACCTCAACAATAACTCCTACAGCAACCGCGACTACTGACGTAACAACAACAGCCACAAACACCACCTCCGTAACTGACACCTCAACAATAACTCCTACAGCAACCGTGACCACTGACGTAACAACAACAGCCACGGACACCACCTCGGTAACGGACACCTCAACAATAACTCCTACAGCAACCGCGACTACTGCCGTAACAATAACAACATCCACGGATACCACCTCGGTAACTGACACCTCAACAATAACTCCTACAGCAACCGCGACTACTGACGTATCAACAACAGCCACGGTAACCACCTCGGTAATCGACACCTCAACAATAACTCCTACAGCAACCGCGACTACTGACGTATCAACAACAGTCACGGATACCACCTCGGTAACTGACACCTTAACAATAACTCCTACAACAACCGCGACTACTGACATATCAACAACAGCCACGGATACCACCTCGGTAACTGACACCTCAACAATAACTCCTACAACAACTGCGACTACTGACATATCAACAACAGCCACGGATACCACCTCGGTAACTGACACCTCAACAATAACTCCTACAGCAACCGCGACTACTGACGTATCAACAACGGCCACGGATACCACCTCGGTAGCTGACACCTCAACAATAACTCCTACAGCAACCGCGACTCCTGACGTATCAACAATAGCCACGGATACCACCTCGGTTACTGACACCTCAACAATTACTCCCACAGCGACCGCGACTACTGACGTATCAACAACAGCCACGGATACCACCTCGGTTACTGACACATCAACAATAACACCTACAGCAACCTCGACCACTGTCGTAACAACAACGGCCACTGATACCAACACGATAACTGACACATCAACAATAACACCTACAGCAACCGCGACTACTGTCGTAACAACAACAACAGCCACGGACACCTCCTCAGTTACTGACACCTCAACAATAACTCCTACAGCAGCCGCGACAACTGTCGATACTACAACAGCCGCTGATACCACCTCGGTCACTGACACCTCAGCAATAACTCCTACAGCAACCGCGACTACTGTCGTAACAACAACAGCCATGGATACCACTTCGGTAGCTGACACCTCAATAATAACTCCTACAACGACCGCGACTACTGTCGTAACAACAACAACAACTACGGACACCACTTCCGTGGCTGATACCTCAACAATAACTGCTACAGCAACCGCGACTACTGTCGTTACAACAACAACAACTGATACCATCTCGGTAACTGACACCTCAACTATTACACCTACTTCGACCGCGACTTCAGTCGTAACAACAACAACTGCGGATACCACCTTCGTAACTGACACCTCAACAATTACACCTACAGCGACTGCGACTACAGTCGTAACAACAACAACAGCCACTGATACCACCTCGGTCACTGACACCTCAACAATAACACCTACAGCAACCGGGACAACTGACCTAACAACAAAAGCAACGGATACCACCACGGTCACTGACACGTCAACAATAACTCCTACAGCTACCGCGACTACTGTCGTAACAACAACAGCCACGGATACCACTTCGGTGGCTGATACCTCAACAATACCTCCTACAGCAACCGCGACTACTGTCGTAACAACAACAGCAACTGATACCACCTCGGTAGCTGACACCTCAACTATAACACCTACAACAACTGCGACTACTGACGTTACAACAACAACAGCCACGGATACCACCTCGGTAACTGACACCTCAACAATAGCTCCTACAGCAACCGCGAATACTGTTGTAACAACAACGGCCACGGATACCACCTCTGTAACTGACACCTCAACAATTACTCCTACAGCGACCGCGACTACTGCCGTAATAACAACAACAGCCATAGATACAACTTCTGTAACTGACACCTCAATAATAACTCCTACAGCAACCGCGACTACTGCCGTAACAACAACGACCACGGATACCACCTCGGTAACTGACACCTCAACAATAACTCCTACAGCAACCGCGACTACTGTCGTAACAACAACAGCCACAGATACCACCTCCGTAGCTGACACCTCAACAATAACTCCTACAGCAACCTCGACTACTGGCGTAACAACAACGGCCACGGATATCACCTCGGTAACTGACACCTCAACAATAACTCCTACAGCAACCGCGACTACTGCCGTAGCAACAACGGCCACGGATACCACCGCGGTAACTGACACCTCAACAATAACTCCAACAGCTACCGCGACTACTGCCATAACAACAACAATAGCCACGGATACCTCCTCGGTTACTGACACCTCAACAATAACTCCTACAGCAACCGCGACTACTGCCGTAACAACAACGACCACGTATTTCACCTCGGTAACTGACACCTCAACAACAACTCCTACAGCAACCGCGACTAATGTCGTAACAACAACAGCCACGGATACCACCTCGGTAGCTGACACCTCAACAACAACTTCTACAGCAACCCCGACTACTGTCATTGCAACAACAACAGCCACAGATACCACCTCGGTAACTGACACCTCAACAATAATACCTACAGCAACTGCGACTACTGTCGTAACAACAACAACAGCCACGGATACCATCTCGGTAGCTGACACCTCAACAATAACTCCTACAGCGACCGCGACTACTGTCGTAACAACAACAACAACAGCTACGGATACCACTTCGGTAACTGACACCTCAACAATAACTCCTACAGCAACCGCGACTACTGTCGTAACAACAACAGCAACGGGTACCACCTCGGTTGCTGACACCTCAACAATAACTCCTACATCAACCTCGACTACTGGCGTTACAACAACAGCCACGGATACCACCTCGGTAACTGACACCTCAACAATAACACCTACAGCAACTGCGACTACTGTCGTAACAACTACAACGGCCACGGATACCACCTCGGTTGCTGACACCTCAACAATAACACCTACAGCAACTGCGACTACTGTCGTTACAACAACAACAGCCACGGATATCACCTCGGTAACTGTCACTTCAACAATAACCCCTACAGCAACCGCGACTACTGTCGTAACAACAACAGCCTCGGATACCACCTCGGTAACTTACACGTCAACAATAACTCCTACAGCAACCGCGACTACTGTCGTAACAACAACAACAACAGCCACTGATTCCACCTCGGTAACTGACACCTCAACAATATCTCCTTCATCGACCGTGTCTTCAAGTTTATCAACAACAGCCACTGGTACATCAACTGTCACTGACACCTCAACAATATCCCCTTCATCGACTCTTTCTACAGAGTTATCAACAACCACATCTGCAACAACAATTGTAACATCTTCTTCTGTAACAACAAGTTCATCAGTTGTGCCAACAACGAATACAACAGCGTCAACTACAACTGCCTATAGAAACCCTCTTTACAGATTCATTAGATTTCTCGTCACGTTTCTACAAAATGAAGATATTGACGTTGATGACTTTGTTGTTCGAAATCAAATAGAAGAGCAGGTTTGTGAGTTAGTTTTATCTTTATAAAGTTAAGGATTATTATTCATGTATGCCAGTTTGTTATATAAATTATTTGTTGAAATAGAAGTGGTATTCCTGTAGAATATCATTTTATTTTCCATGGTTTTCTTTACGTTGGTACCAATACACACAGTACTCGGAATGAAAACGTTTAGAAAACGGATTCAAGTTTGGGTACATGACGCCAAGAACGATTTCAATTCATTCAATATTATAATAGTATTGCTGCCTTAAATGCCCTATACTACTAAACTGTCTGTAGCATTAACAATAGTTCAACTAGCTGCTGAATGTCAGTGATCATTTTGATCACCATTTTGATCATTTTAGGAGAAATATGCCAATATGTAGCCAAACATTCACATAAATTAAGAAAACAAATGACCCTTTAACTAAAAGCATAACGGTCAAAATGACTTTTTTTATCTCCCGGGTCAAATATAAACCCTGATTAGGCGTTGCTCATTCCGTTATATAAAAGTATGCATCGAGTCCAGATTACATTTTCACAAGCATTATTTCAATATCTACAAAACATTTTAACCTTTTCAAAGTAAATCAAATAAATAATTCAAATGGCCAATAGACATGAACTTCAAACTCTTTGCCTAAGGTTATAAAACTGAGCATGGAAACCAGTCTCAAAAATCAAGCATCTGATTGGCTGAAATGGCGACCAGTCGCCATTTCAACCAATTAGTTGCTTGAGATTTGAAACTGGTTCCAATCTCAGCTTTATAGCCTTCAGCCCGTGTTGGTTATTGTGGCCACCAATAGAATCTGCCATTCGTCTGTATTATTGGGCAGAAAGTTTCATGACTAGTTTAACCGGCACTTTCGTGAGTTCATAAATTCGTGGAGGTCAGGGCTGAAGGTTATAAAACTGAGATTAGAAATCAGTCTCATATCTCAAGCCATATCAGCCAATCAGAAACTTGAGATTTGAGACTGGTTTCCATGCTCAGTTTTATAACCTTGGGCACAGGTCACCCCAAAAATCTACAGGTCTACACATCGTTCGAATGTTAAATTCGTCGAACAGTTTACGCTAAAAAGCTACAAAAACAAAAACCTTACGAAAATAAATCTTTCATAACATAATGAAAAACATGTATACACGAACGCAGTCCCTTTTTTGCTTAAAGATATCTATTCACAGTTTAGGGCTGAAGGTTTTAAACCTGAGATTGCAAACCAGTTTCAAATCTCAAGCAACAATCAGATGCTTGAGATTTGAGACTGGTTTCCAAGCTCAGTTTTATAACCTTGGCACCTTGGATTACTTCAATTATTACAAGTACTTTTTTTGTGGATAATATTAATTTTATGAGTATATATTGCATATAAATGACTGAAACGGAGCGATTTTTTCCGATATTTTGAAACAAGAAATATCTTTAAAAAAGATAAACGGCGTTGATGGAAAAGATTTATTTTTACATGTATATAAGAAAGAAATACAGAGAGGCAAAGTAGACACAGTTTAGTTATTTTATTTTATTTGTTATAGCTGTTGACAAACCCTCCCTACCTTCTTAGTATGACTTTGAGATTAAGCGACCGAATCATGACAACTCATAAGTTTATTGAAAGTGTCTTTCAAAAAATGTTGAAGCTGTTGCAACAATTTCATACAGTGATAGCAAATCGATTAAAGAAGCAATTTATTCAGTTTCAATAAAATACCTCGTGTAGAGTGAGAATTCAAGATGAATAAATGTCCTTGAAATTTAATAAATATAAATACTAACAGCCTGTTACAAGAGCGAAATCTACCAACTTCTACGTATATTAACTTGAAAAAAGTGACCGTCCTGAGTATTGAACCAGGGGCCTCCAGCTTGAGAGGCGAGGGTGTTAGCCACTACACTACAATGAACTAGTATTTCGTACTTGAAATTAACAATCAGTATCAAAGGAACTAGAAAGGAACCAGTAAGAACTACAAATATCTACACTTCTCTTTCGTTTTACACTGTGTATTATATGCAAGTGTTTACCTGACACCCAAGAATATTCCATATAATATTGTATTTTAGCCATCAATATTGACTTAACTGGTTCCTTAAATCGTAAATATGTTTTTCCTCCAATACAGCACCCACTAACAACCAATCGAATTAATCTATTTGATATTTCCGCTGCATAATAATAAAAATCCCACTAGATACCTCTCCACCCTGCTAGATGCCTCTCTGGTGTAAATAGCTACCAATCAAAATAGTTTATTTCATTTTCCCTCTGCATAATAAGAGAATACGAGTATTATTTACAACATTTTATTGGTCGAAAAACTAGGTCAAAAGTGAGCTTAGACAGCTAATGCCGAAAAAGTACGTGTAGGACATGCCGTGAGTTTTACTGCGCTAGAAACGCTATAATAACAACTTCGTCTTCAAATTTATTTTAAAAAAATACTCGGTCATTGACTGTGAACGAATATTACATTAAATAGGCCTATACTTTGTTTACACGTCTTTTACATTTTTAATTATAAATGTTGATATTTGAAAATACGTAATATTTTCGCTTTAACACGTGATCAGGAACCTTTGAAGTTCCTTAACTGAGCATTATGTTTTATTTCAGCTGGTGTGGTTGTACAAACGAAGGTTGGGCAATAAATTCAAGCGATTAATAATAATTTTTATCAGGTATTGTAAATTTATGTATTTGGAAGCAATACACAAACCACGGAATTAAAAAAAAACGATACAATTGAATTTAAAATAAATAGTAATGTAAAAATTATTCATAATTCTAAAATGTGCCTTCGCAGATATTTTTGGCATTGTTAAGTTTTTATATTTTGGGAAAGTACGTATTTTTATATCACACTTTCCACCATGTCTACCGAATCTTATATCATTTTGTGACAAGTTTTGGCTATACTCTACATTTATTCCAGTGAAACACACACTAATCAAAGTCATTAGCGTTTCTTTTTGAGGTAATTCAGCTTCCCGAAGCCTCGTTTTCGCGGCTCATTTAGTTGAGCATTTAGACTTTATAAAATTTAGGATTTAACTTTACATATATTGTGTTACAAATGATACTTCGTTGGTTCTAACTTTGTTTTGAAAAATATATATACATATTATAAAAATAAAGTGAACACATATTAAAATGTGAACTACACATATCCTGAGGAGCCATGTTGAAAAAATCAGATTCTTCACATAGATATTCTTTTTTGTGCATTGTGGGAAGACAGAAAAGTATTCTGGAAGATGACGTCATTATTTGACATGACATCATACATAAACAACCTTTACTTAAAAGCAAAATACTCCTATCCTTAAATATACCGCATGTTAGGAAACAAAGCGGCAAAAATACCTCAGTGGTCTGTCTGTCTGTCTGTCTGTCTGTATGTCTGTATGTCTGTCTGTCTATGATTTTAAGCATTGCAAATAAAATCATTATCATTCTAACGGATTGATGGGAAGTTATGAGATACTTAAACTAACTAGCGAGGATTCCGAAATAAGAGTCCTCGCATCTTGCAATATCCTCACAAATACATCAAATGACTAATGTCCCTATCAATGGTAGTTTATGGTCTGCGGGTAGCGACGATAAAAAATAAACTGCAGTAGACATATTTCCTAAATATGCATTTTTCTTACAATATGTAGGTTTGTCTTGTTATTACAGGAAAGGAAGTGTGATTGTCAATTACGACGTAGAACATGAAGATAGTAATGCGGCTGCCAGTGCAGTAAGCATAGCAACAAACAGCCTACTTACTGGTGAAGAGACGATAACGATAGGAAACGAAACCCTTCCAGCATCACAAATAGTGGTCAACAATGATACAGGTTTGGTTTTATTATATTTATAATGACTACATGTTACAAATAACTGACAGTCGTGTATGTCAAGTTTAATTATGAAAACAAATGCGTTAAAATCTAGAAACGTATTTTCATACTTGCATGTATATTTCCGCGGAAAATGTGCCTGTTCTCGTCAAAAATGTAAGAATTAATAAAATATTTGTTTTCAGTACTTACAAATGCAACTCTTACCGAAAGCTTGTGTGCAGTATTTATAGAAGCAAATGCACAGTGCGAGCAAGGGTGCATGGTTCAAGAGGGTGCACCAACTTGCATGTAAGTATTAAGTACACGTACTGCCGTTTGAGTTAATTTTTGCTGTAATTTACTTTCCCTGGTAATCACTCAACGTCTTGGGACAGTTGAAACTCATTGCAATTTTTCTTGTTTCAAAATTTAGGGTTCCCCTAATTAATAATTAAGCAAGTGTCGTGAAGGGTCTTTCGTCCGATAAAACTAGGTCGAGTTTTAACTTCACATCATGTTTGTGCTATGGTTGAAATTTAAAAATTAGGTTTTTAAGAAAATATTTTATTTATCGAAATTGTGGAAAAACATGTTAGGAAGTTATCACGGAGCGCATGCGGAATGACTGTTGTATGATGTACGATACCTGTATAAGAAAATGAAACAATGTTTATACAGTATCTATGTTTTCATTTTTAGAGAGGATACTACAACATGTGAGTAGAAAATCAATCTTTAGATAATTAAGTTTTACTCGAAGTGTTAGTAATATCAGTTTGCCTTTTTTATAGACGAAGTACACCGGAAGGGGTAACTTTCATATCTGTAGCTGATTGTCCATCGAATTTAAATTTAAATACGTTAAACACAAACACTGATTTTAAGTTGGCACGGTGTTCTTTAGAGTGAGATCCAGATTCCCGTCGATCCTTAAAATAACAAGAATATACATAACGTGAGCATTGCAATACTTGCTTTAAAGACATTGTAGTCATTCTACATTTTGGACGCCTATTTTATTAAATTAAAGAATTAACCCATGTAGTACACATTTGTAAAATCTCATTTTGTATAAAAAAGCTTTGCAACTTTTACATAAAGTGTTTATATACTTTTACAGAACCCCCTTCCGGTAAAAAATGAGAGGACGATATTTACAGCACTGTGAATTAATTTGTATTCGTTGAGTACCAACATTTTAAAATGTTGTGGTCAACTCGACACACGAATATAATGCCCCTTAGATGTGGAATTACTTAACAAAAGAGATTTAAAGGAAAAGGAATAAGAGAAAACATAAAAATATTAAGAAATTAAGATACCCACTAAAATAACCTTAAAGTAAATACAACGCAAATTCATGTCAATGAATAATGTTAGAATACCATATAAAATAGAATACCATATTAAATACAAAATGTTATCTTTTCAGATGGACTTACCTTTATCATAGCGATTACCTTTGCGGCTTTCGTTTTCCTTGTCTTGATCCTAGTGCTCCTATTTTGTGCTATTCGTTCGTACAGAGCAAAGCGGATGAAGAGGCGCATTTCGGACTCACTTTCGTCAAGCTCAGATAAGTAAGTTGGCCCGTAATTTAGTAAAGGGATTCAAAGATGTTTATTACGTCATATTTTCATTATAATCAAACCGCGATTTTTTGTTTGTAAGTATCAAACCGCGTTTTTTTTGTTTGTAAGTGTACTTTTTCACAAAATACAAAATTGAAATTAAATAGAATCATAATGTTAAACATTATGGCATTTGATAGGAAAAGTAAGTTTTGATTTTCTCGCACCACATACCATGCTAAGAGGAAGACATGCAAATCATAAGATTAATTAAAAATGTTAAGGTAAATGAAGTATAATCTTAACAGAATGTTTTTCACGATTTGTAGGACAGGTGAATACTGGTCACACACAGAAAATCAAATAGTTCCATATGGCGTGATGGGTGGTCGAACTGTTTTGAGTGCGTACAATTACCCCTACTACATGAGAGACGTCCATTCAGAGGACGAATTAGGAGAAGGTAAAGTAACACGACGATACTAATTAATTTAAAATAATGCATTATTCGCAAGGAACTAAATGTTTTACCAGAAAGTGCAAAAGTGAAAGAAATCTTTCTCACTCGTTTACATGATTGAACGCAAACAATTAGAAGAAAGACGAATTTCTCAATATTTTGTTGTACTGTAATGTATTTAAATGTAATGTGACACTGGTACATGTAAATAGTATTTATGCACATTGTTATTTTAAATAAGGAAACAAGGTAAAGACGTTTTATAGAGCAGAAAGGTAGGTTGAACCTCAGATATAATAGAAACTTTCCTTTGCATGGCTTTTCCTCATGACTGCAACATGAACACGAAATAAAGTGCCGTCTTGACACACAACATATGGCATATAACATTACTATTACCATGAAATAAAGCAGTTTAGTATTAAACGTATATAAGCAGAAAAACTTGCTGTTTTAAAAATTGGCTAATTATAAAACTACTCTATATTTTAATATTGGACGGAATGCATTTTAATGTTTGCGTTATGGTATATGCGTACTTACTGTAAAATTTTCTGCATCCCTGGTTTTGAATTGTCGGCACAAAAATTGAGACTAATCATTTTTATGCATCTCGCATCAAGTAAGCGCAAATTATGAATTTAGTTTGTGTCAAAAATGTATTTATAAATATTTTTAAAATAACTGTACATAAAAAATGCGTATACGCGAGATTAAAGTGTAAATGGTATCAAGTAGAATAAGTCTATCGCAAATATCAACAAAATATTGTAAACGGCAATCTAATGCGTACAATTTACTGACAACATTTACCAGAATGAAGGAAAAAGTGATATGAATAGGTTTTATTTTTTTCGCATTTCTAACAATGTCAAAATGCGCAGGTGACTGAGCTGATCTTAAATATTCCGATAGGATTGATTTCCAGTGCCCAAGGTTATAAAACTGAACATGGAAACCAGTCTCAAATCTCAAGAATCTGATGCTTGAGATTTGATAGATAGATAGATTTATTTCAATTTAAAATGATAGTGTACATGGCAATTGAGCAACAATTAAAACACACATGCGCTTGAGTTCAAAAGAAACATGTATGATTTAAATAATACCGGTAAACCAGACTGTTTCCAATCTCAGTTTTATAACTCCCAGCCCAGATGTACACATGCAAACTCTTCCTGTGAGCTTATCGCGCAGTCTTCTGCATGGAATTCAAATATCTTAACCACTTTTACTGGAGACCTTTAAACTACTTCAATAAAAATCGGCCTTATTGTATTTGACGAAAGGCCATTTGATGCCATAGTTAAACTCTGTGTTACCAACGCATGTAGTGGATACAACAGGTTCAAGCTGCCAACTGATGAGTCAGTAAGAAATCGTACAAACCATCCTGCAGAGCCCCCCCCCCCCCACCGAGTGCTGATAAAGTCTTTATATATTTACCGTGTTAAATCTATAAAAAATATTTCAGGCGAGTATTGTAACAGATAATCACAGGTTTTGAGTACAAGAAAAACTGAGCTAAAATAAATTAAACAAAAACATACCGCACATAATGAAAATTTTAGATTAATTAAAGTTGAACGATGTACCTCACATAATGGAGCGTAAATTGGTGTACCCATCTTAAATTTAAACTAATGTACCGCACATGAAGAATTTATTGCAAAAATACACACAGGTTTAAAACAGATTTATTATCCTTGAAAAATAAAATAATAATTACGTGTACTAACATTTTACCGATAAAATATGGTAAGTATGGAAATACTTAAATGGCATCAAAGCTTTTTGTGATCACAACGTTTAAATGTCTGTTTTTTCAGTGTATGAAATTGACGGCTTTCACGATAAAAGAACATATTCTTCGAGCATCGCATCAGGAGTGGTATGTTCGAACATTATTTTTTATACTTGGGCATTTACGAGGAATATTTGAACATTTGAACATTTTTATAAATCGCCTGTTTCCTAAGAAACGCTATTCAAAATTAAGTAGCATTTTATCTTGTTACCTTTCAACTATCCCCATTAAACAAGACCGTTTCAATATTTGAATCAATTTTGGGGGTTGGGTACCCTCACATGTATCAGAAACTGGTAAATTGCAGATCCAGTGGCACTTCTAAACCTGTATCTCCTACAAGCTCCGGGCACTATGGAATGTGTGGAAATACACTGACCCCTTCCTATTTCAAACAATTAAATAAATGTGGTGATTTAGAGCAATGGCGGATAACAAAATGGAAATGCTGGAGTACTGTTTATTCCGAGTCACATTTTTATAGAATCTTAAAGACACTCCTCTCTCTTAAGGAACAGCAAATTATAGGAATTGTACACTAGAATAAAAGAAAGTTGCGTAATAAATTCATCCACCTTACATCAAGTAGTTTAAGCAATGTATTAATCAGGCATTCAGCCAGCTTACACAAGAAATGTTTGTATTGTTTTAATAATGTATTCAGCTTATATCAGATAGTTAAAGCAGTGTTTTAATCATGCATCCAGCTTACAACAGAAAATTTTATCTTTGATTCAAAACTGTATCAAGCTAACATCAGGTAGTTTAAGCATTGCTTTTATAAATGCAATAATCTTACATCAGGTAGTTTAAGCATTGCTTTTATAAATGCAATAATCTTACATCAGGTAGTTTAAGCATTGCTTTTATAAAGCATCCAGCGGACATCAGGTAGTTTAAGCATTGCTTTTATAAATGCAATAATCTTACATCAGGTAGTTTAAGCAATGCTTTTATCAATGCAATAATCTTACATCAGGTAGTTTAAGCATTGCTTTTATAAATGCAATAATCTTACATCAGGTAGTTTAAGCATTGCTTTTATAAATGCAATAACCTCACATCAGGTAGTTTAAGCATTGCTTTTATAAAGCATCCAGCTGAATCAGGTAGTTTAAGCAATGCTTTTATCAATGCAATAATCTTACATCAGGTAGTTTAAGCATTGCTTTTATAAATGCAATAATCTTACATCAGGTAGTTTAAGCATTGCTTTTATAAATGCAATAACCTTACACCAGGTAGTTTAAGCATTGCTTTTATAAATGCAATAATCGTACATCAGGTAGTTTAAGCATTGCTTTTATAAATGCAATAATCTTACACCAGGTAGTTTAAGCATTGCTTTTATAAATGCAATAATCTTACATCAGGTAGTTTAAGCATTGCTTTTATAAATGCAATAATCTTACATCAGGTAGTTCAAGCATTGCTTTTATAAATGCAATAATCTTTCATCAGATAGTTCAAGCATTGCTTTTATAAATGCAATAATCTTACATCAGGTAGTTTAAGCATTGCTTTTATAAATGCAATAACCTCACATCAGGTAGTTTAAGCATTGCTTTTATAAAGCATCCAGCGGACATCAGGTAGTTTAAGCATTGCTTTTATAAAGCTTCCAGTGGACATCAGGTTCTTAATGCATTGTGTCAATCATGTCTCCTGCTTACATCAAGTAGGTTCAGCATTGTTTTAATAAAGCATCCATCGTAAATAAGGTAGTTTTAAGCGTTGTTTGAATGATGTTACCAGCTTACAAAAGGTAGTTTCAGCATTGTTATAATAATGCTACCTGCTTACATCAGGTAGTTTTAGCACTGTTTTGCTAATGCTTCCAGCTTACGTCACGTAGATTTAGCATTGGTTTACTAATGTTCAGATTACATCAAGTAGTCTACTTTTTGTTTATCCATAAAGGGATAGGAAATAATAATCACATATTTAATTAAACTCTTTAATTTCAAAACGTTTCGGCCATTGGCCTTCTTCAGTTGAAATTGTCACAACAAGCTTACATTTTCTTATTATCACAACATACATACAGGAAGTTAAAAGAAATGTTTGTATGACGTCAATGACGTCATAGTTGACGTCTGACGTTGCATCAGTCCCACACAGGCTTTTTGGTGCCAAATTCTTGTGAAGTATTTTTCTAATCAATTGATGATGATATATATTTAGCAAAATTTATATTTAAAGGAATATATAGATAAATAAATTACATAAATAAATAAATTACATTACAATTAAAATGAATAATTATAATATTACATGATTATCACTTTAGTTGTTGAAGTAGTGAAAGCCACAGTTATCTGGATGCATAGTAGTCTAAATGATGATCAAATGATGATAATGATGATGCATTTCACCATTATCATCAGCATTATTATCATAATTATCGATGTCACAACTGCAACCATTTCATCATCATCACTGTCATCATCATCATCACTGTCGTCATCATCATCATCATCACCACCATGCCACAAGTTGCTTGGAAATGAGGATCATAGTACATACTGCTTTTCTTAAAGTTCATTTTTCATCATCATCATCATCATCATCATCATCATCATCATCATCATCATCATCATCATCATCACCCCCCACCATTATCATGATCACTAAATCATTGTCACCAACACCACCCTCATCAACATTATTATCATCCTCATCATCATCATCAATAACAGCATCATCCTTATAACTATCATCATCATCATAACCAGCATCATCATTATCATCATTTGATCATCATTTAGACTACTATGCATCCAGATAACTGTGGCTTTCACTACTTCAACAACTAAAGTGATAATCATGTAATATTATAATTATTCATTTTAATTGTAATGTAATTTATTTATTTATGTAATTTATTTATCTATATATTCCTTTAAATATAAATTTTGCTAAATATATATCATCATCAATTGATTAGAAAAATACTTCACAAGAATTTGGCACCAAAAAGCCTGTGTGGGACTGATGCAACGTCAGACGTCAACTATGACGTCATTGACGTCATACAAACATTTCTTTTAACTTCCTGTATGTATGTTGTGATAATAAGAAAATGTAAGCTTGTTGTGACAATTTCAACTGAAGAATGCCAATGGCCGAAACGTTTTGAAATTAAAGAGTTTAATTAAATATGTACATCAAGTAGTTTTAGCATTGTTTTACTAATGATTTCAGCCTACATCAGGCAGTTTTATTACTGTTTTACTAATGCTTTCAGCTTACATCAGGTAGTGTTATAGAGAATAACAGGTTACTGTCTTGCGATATAAGTGTTATCAGGCGAGGCCGATATGGGGAGCGGAGGGGCGAGACTCTGCCGAGCTCCTCCGCCCCCATATCGGCCGCGCCTGATAACACTTATATCGCAAGACAGTAACCTGTTATTCTATTTATCATGCACTTACCACTTAAATGTCGAAGTTTTTCTACTGTATGCTAAATTCATCTGGAATAGGTTTACCGCTGTGATTTTGTGTATGCTAAATTCATTATGAAACGTTTTATCGCCGTGATTTTTTCAAAAATAAACGTTAACAACGCGCGCGGTATTTCTTACGCGCCGATAAATAGTTCTCCTTTAAAACGGCCCCTTTTGTTATGATTTACATAAAATTTTAAGAAATTAGTTCATTTTGAAGCGATAAACTACCCATTTCTTACCAAAATTTAAGATAAACAAAGTAAAATAAGCTCAAACGAACGTTTATTGCTCAGTAATATGATCAATCAAATTTATTTACCAAGGTCGTGGACACCATATTTTTCTGACAGAAAATGTGTTTATTTCGGTGAGATTTGATAAATTAACAATTGTTCTTGGATAACTATATTGAGAAACAACTGTTTTAATCACAAATATGATTTATCACAAAATAAAGTGGCAACAGAAAAGTGAAGTAGGCTATGTTTCTGGATTTCAGTGATTTGTGTCATCGTTATAATTTTTGACATTGATCAACATCCGTATCTAGGAAATGTCACTGAGACATATTTAATAACATAAGGCATCAACCCAGCACCGAATTCGAATCTCCATCAGACTAAAGAGGGGCCATGATAGCAAATATCACTTGTTTCCTCGGATAGATCTATGCTGATCCTCAGAAGAACAGGGTCTACAGTACAGTAGACCCACTACAGTAACTGAGATCAGTCAACACCTGACATGTTTAGTGTTGAAGGATGATACCTCAAATGTATTACTAAGGTAATTTTTATTATAAAATGTAAATTTAAAATTGTTCATTTTCAAGGTACTTTATTGTTCACCTAACAATCGACAGGACAATTTTATCAGTTAAATAAACACATTTTGATTGAAATCGGAAGTGCAAGTACAAAAGTTACAAAGAAAAATCTTCAATTTTAGTCCGGTTATATGAATGATTCCACTCCACAGGCGTTTTTCTGTGCATACCATGCGTCCAACGCATTTCCAATGCAAATTTTTATTTTTCTCCCAATTAAAAAAATATTCCTATTGAAAGATCAAATTTTTGATGCTGAACAGGTTCGCGAAATCTGGATGCTTAGTGCAAAGTCAAAAAAACATGTTTTAGGACATTACGAGACAGGATTTATCAATCGCTTTCCATTTGTTTTACATTTTTCCCTTTACATGAATTTTCTAATTTTGGAAAGTCTTTTTTCTCAAAAAAGCCAGAAAAGGGCTTGTCCAATATTTGATTATGTAAATACCTTTATTGCATGGGTGAGCATTGTAGATCCTGATCAGCCGTCACATTTGTGCCACCTAAACTGTTCGCTTTTATATTCGTTAGGTTATTTATGACCAAGATGCAACTAATGCGAATCGAGATCTTAAATCAAGGATATGTATATTTCAACATCTGGTTCTACACTGGTGGCACATGCATTAAAATGTGTATATTTGGAGTAAAATGTTAATTAAAAATTTACCATTAACCATAATTTTGTATAATTTTTATGAGTTTTACCCCAAACCCTGTGCCTGCGATGTGTTTTAATGCATATCACAAAACAGTAACCTGATTTATATTATTTTGTAGGTTGGTCCCACCATGATTGTCTAACCCTATGAATGGATGTCTCTGTCATGCCGAATTTACAAGAGGTACAGAACGTACTGGAGTTGTGAAAGACAAGAAAGGTAAAAATTTGAAATCAGACTCAGAGTTTTATTTTACAACATCATAATTATGCATGTTTATATACTTTAAGATATTTAAATTATTAAAGAACACTTCCAATTTTAGGTTTGAAAGTGAACGATGAAAATAGTAGGGTAAATCATTAGGAAATGGCATGCATAAAATTATTTTTTTCTCATAATTGGACAAGTTTTCTTAATATTTCATAAGACATTGCAGTACAATTACGTATAAAATATTGTGAAGAAACTTTTATTTTAATAAACACTTGCTCCAAATTGTCATCTTTGTGACATTTATAAGATAAATCATTACTCAAGATTTTTGGAATGATTTCATACTAGTTTAAAAAACCAACAGACTATGCATTAACAATTTCCGCCTGCATGAAGTACATTCACGGCCATCAGTCCCATTCCTAATTACAAAACATGGTTTTTCCCAAAACATGATTAAGAAAAAAATATGTGTTACTTGCTTATGTTGAAAAATGACATTAAAGCCTGAAATTTAATTTGGGTGATTGGTGATCAATCTGTAGACTCTTTAAAAAATTTTTTTATCAACATATGATTTTGATTAATGAAGTTGAAATTCTCAATTTCAGTGAAAAATTTGTAGTATTTCCCTTCTTAAAATGGTGCCAAAAAGCACTGTCAAATAAACTTTAAAAAAGTTTTAAGTATCGTATATCATCAGGATATTGTTACAAATCTCGGCAGAGCCTCGCTCTTCCGCTCCCCATTTCGGCCTCGACTGATAACACTTATATCGCAAGGCAGTAACCTTGTTATTCTCTATTGACGGTTTTACAACAAAAGATTTAATTCTTCTTCCGCTTTTATTCAGTCACAAAAAAAATGTGGAGCAGTTATTTTATTTCACAAAACCTTGTTTTTAAGGAATCTGTGTCACTCTTCTGTCACAATTATTATTGCTTTTGCAGACCTGTTTCAATATATGTCTTTTTGGAGTCAGCCAAGGTTAATATTTTTTAAATGAAGTGTTTTTTTCTCGTTTATTTTCCAGTTTCCCGTGAAAAAAAAGAATCCACATCTCGCCAACAACACCAATCGTACGGGCCACGAATTTACAGGAATAACGCATTTGAAAACAGACGAAAAACGACGAATTACTGGAGAAAGTCGTGTTTAATTAACGTTTTTCTAAGAAAAAATGACAATAACACCATTATTTGTTTTCAAATTTTATGAAATAAAGTGAAATACGGAAAATTGTTTCGTTATCGATATTTGTTTACATTAGTTACAATGGCTTCCGGAAAGTAGTTCTGTCACTAAGTGGGCGGAGTTACGGATGAGAGGTCTCGTCGGATTGGACGACGGGTGTCCTCGGACTTTATGGTAAACTTAACACGGTGCAAGCAATATCGGGTCGGTGACCGATATGCGAAACAAATATCACCCCGGCGGGTATAGGAGCTTTAGCATTAGGGTGCATGATAAAGCACTGTTTTACTAATGTTGTTAGCTTACATCAGGTAGATTTAGCATTGTTTTACTAATGCTTCCAGCTTACATCAGGAAGTTTTAGCATTGTTTTACTAATGATTCCAGCTTACATCAGGTGGGTTAAGCATTGTTTTACTAATGCTTCCAGCTTACATCAGGTAGATTAAGCATTGTTTTACTAATGCTTCCAGCTTACATCAGGTAGTTTTAGCATTGTTTTACTAATGCTTCAATGTTACATCAGGTAGTTTTAGCATTGTTTCACTAGTGCTTTCAGCCTACATCAGGTAGTTTTACAAATGTAGCACTGCTTTACTAATGCGTCCACCTTACATCAGGTAGTTTTAGCATTGTCTTACTCATGCCTCCAGCTTAAGGGGGCTGGATTGTTTCCATTTTTTGGTAGTGTAACCATAGTTACAGTAGGTCGTAAAATTATTTAGATTTATAATAAACTTCTTTAATCACACTGACTATTGAAAATATATGAAGTAAGATCTATGCTAAATTGTAAAATGTTAACTATTCACTAATGTTTGCTCTTTTTTGTTTTTAAATTTTACGACTGTTCTTAGCAACGTCTCTGATCAACATTAGTGAAACGCGCGTTTTTTTTCCACATACGAAATCAACATAAATGCAAGCGTCTTACCTAACACCGATCAATGTAAGTGCCTATAAATTTACGAAAGAAAAATTATCCACGAACTTTAAAGAATGTCTTTATCCGTTTGGTTTCTTTAGCTCATTGCCTGTTTATTTTACGGAAAGCTAAACCTTGTTTACAGGTAGAGAACGTTTGTACCGGGGAAAATATTGATTTTCACAGCAAGTGATTTCAATGCTCACAAAGGTCAACATGTTTTCAAGGACGAAAGTTTGGAAATTAATTGCAGAAAAAACAATATTTTGAGGCAGACTTGCTGGATGGTAATGAATTTAATACCGAGCAATGTTGTAAATAGTTTACATTAGCTCTGAGTATTTGTTAATTACCACTGGCTTATTACATCATTCAGGAATGAGGGACTTTGTTTGTAAATTATTGACAGTCATTACGTGATAACAGTGGAAACTGGTAAGTTTTTAACTAGGTTTTGAGTTAGTTAATGTGGCAGGTTGTTAAAAATATTGTTTACATTTGGAAATGCAAAAAAAGATCTCCATATCTTGCTGTCACTCTGCTACTTGCCGGTCCTATGCTAACTTTATAAGAACCACCTCTGACCTCATTTTATAACATTTGTATAGTAAAGATTGCAAGTTAAGGTAAAATTTGAAATATACAAACAATTGACCTTTGCGCAAAGCTCCGGATAATTTTTCGGCACAAATGTGGTATTTTAGCTGTTAAGCTTCAAATATGTATTTGTATTGATCATTTAAATGAATCAATTGAAGTAGAACCTAATTATAAATTAGACAGCTTCGGTTGGCCTGTTGGTAAAGCATTACAGTTAGTCAATGATCCCAAGTTAGAATCCTGGTGGTTTCCTGCTTCATAAGACGGCAACTATGGTCAAATCCGTGTCTTCGGTTTTAATTTTCTTTCTTCTATTGCACTATTGGTAACCGCATGATCAGTTACCCGTCCCCACCCTTTGAAATAAAAAGTTAAGTGAGAGTCACCAGAACCCAATACATTCTTTGGAAGTGTCTGTTGAAAAAGGAAATTCCTCATTATTCATTTTATCACTCTTCATGATGACTATTGAAAGGACTATCTTGAATACCCCTTATTTAATTGATTGATCAATCAAAGTGGATATAAGATTATATATTCTTTATTTACATTCTTAAGCAGGACACATCTCAAATAAATTATTAATATTTTAATATTCTTTTTCTTATTTGTTCAGCAAAACATGTAACTTCTTGTCTGAAATGAAAACCAGGCAGTATTTTGTACAAATCTTACTTGTTTCATTAGAATTAAGTTTCCCATGCATTGTTTGAAAATAAAAAGACTCATTGATATTGTTAGTTTTATGTTTACCAGTATAATATGTTTATGCAATCTGTGAATAAAGGAATTCCAATAGCTTAAAAATACATACATTTCTACAACAACAAAAAAAACAGTCAACATTTCAAGTAGTATGTATACCAATAGGTAAAATGTGGCTTTCATTTATCATTCTATATATTACAATACATTGGATGACATTAATCAATAAAAGTGGGTGGGGTAATTCTGCATTAACTGATGCCCTTAACATTGAATAAAATAATATGATCATAAAATTTTCAACAAATCCTTTTCTCCATTAAAGATGGTGTACTTATCAAACTACTATTAATATTTGTTGTTAAAACCCTACAAATGCAATAATTTAATTTGTATGATATTTTGTTCCTGTTTTTTAAGACTTGCTCATTGATTTAGACATCCGGACTTAAAATTTTTCCATGGTGACCTGTCATTTTTTTAATTACTATTATTGATCCAAGTCATCATCTCTTACATATTCAAAACTGATATTTGGGGCCTGTGTCCTATGGATGCACCTCTAGTTGAAGACTTATTTTGTGATATTACACAAGTTGATAAAAAGTGGGTGGGGTAATTCTACATTAGCTCATGCTTTTAACACTACATAAAATTTTATGAGCATTAAAATGTTCTACAAATCATTTTCTCTATTAAAGACAGTAAACATAACAAACTACTAATAACATTTATCAGTAAACCATTAAAAAAGTGCAAAATTTAATGTATATGATATTTTGTTGCTTTTGTTGCTTTTTCAGAGAAATCCTCATCAATTAGACAGCCGTATAGAAAAAATTAGCACGGTGACCTATCAATTTCTTCATTTATATTTTTAGTCTAAGTCATGATCTCTTACATACTCAAAACTTAAAACAACTATGAATAGTCTGGAATGTAAAATTTGGTTGTTTTGTTGGACAATATGCTATTTTTACATATTGTTAAAATGTACTGCCTGAAAATTTTGTCTACCTCTTTGTGAGGATGTTTTTAGATATTTTCAACATTTGAAATGTGAAAATAATTAATTTACATAATAAAATAAACTATTTGGTGACAAAATCAATATGCATTCATTTAATTTGTTGTTTTATATATACCAATTAACAAATTATTTTATGTTACCCCCATTTTTCATTCTGGTATTTTTGTCAATTTTTTCAATATAGGTGGTGTGTTTAATATGCAAATATATCAAAAACAAGCACGGTGACCCCCACTTTTTTTTGCATTTTCATGCTTGGTATTGAAATATCTTTCAGCATGCAAATTATGAAAACCTTCTGAATATTTTGAAAAAATGGTCTAAACGAGCATACCTCCTTAAATCAGGTAGTTTTAGCACTGTTTTACTATGCTTAGGTAGTTTAAGGATGTTGCAATCATTCATCCAGCTTACAACAGGTAGACTACTTTTAGAATTATTTTCATAAAGCATACTGCCGATTTTTCGTTTATCTCAGAATAATATTGGCCATGCGGTCTCGAAACTATAATTAGTGTCAATTAAGGCTTAGTGAATCAAGACAAATAAATGCATTTAGTAGTAATTAGTAATAATGCTTAGTTGAGCAAGAATATTTCTAATACTCTTTTTAATTTTAGCTTCCTCGATATCACAGAAACGAAGACTTCTGACCAACGCCGAGTAGGATACACAAGAGGGCTCAATAACGATATTGTAATGTTACTCACACCTTATTTATTTGTTTAAAGTAAGGAAATTGTAATATTGGAGTAATTTATGCTATAGAATTGAGAGACTGATTACTGCAAGGGAAAATGAAGCACGATTTTACAACAACAGTGTTTGATTACAAGCATGGCCAAACAGTGACAAGCAATCGCCAGGGAATTACACCTGATTATGGATATCTAGACAGTCACGTGATACTATATTTATATAATTAAGCAAGATCTTATGACAGATATGGCGGAATGAATTTTTTTCAAAGAAATGAATAATCATCAGGAAAACGTGGAAGTATCAAAATTGTAAAAGGTTTTGCTGATGAACAATTTTAGTTAACCTGTTTATCATGTGACTGCAAGTAATCGAGAACGTTTTAGTTCTATACTTTTAAATGAACACGTGGATTTATTTTTTCAGCTATTCTTAAGGTAGTCTAACTGTAATGCTTTCCCGCGCATAAATCTGCGACGTCGTCAAACATCGGCTCTCTTTCGGTGACTTCCGACGCTACTCGTCAGAGCCGATAGTAACCGAAGCGACATCGATTATTGTCGACTGTTAGTGACAGTTAACCGAGTATTCCCGACATTCGAGAAAAAAGCGCGGGAAATCATTACAGTTAGACTACCTTAAAAAGTTGAATGTATATATAGGGTTAACACAAAATGTGTTTATAATGAAATTATTTTACCAATTATTTTTTCGTGTTCAAGGTTTTATCATTTGTACTATTTATCATTCCAAGGATTGATGTCAAATGTTCGAAGATACCTTTTACCGTGCCGCAACCCAACTTAAGAAAATTCAATACAAATGATGGGGCGTGTTAAGCGTAATGTCTGTAGTGTAACAGACTTACATTGTATTTGCCCACTAAACTAAACTTGAAGACCGATTACGTTGATGCCAACATTTTTATGACAATAGTTTGATGGAAATGATATTTGAGCTTTCAGCTGAATGATTGTTTTGAAACATCCGATCACAGAAAAAATTATGCACGGCAAAGAATATATATATAATAAATAAACACATGACATTCAATTCGTTTAATGCGTGTTGCGTAAATGCTCCGGTGTTTCAGTGATACAGCAGAGTATGGGCAATATATTGAAATAGATGAAAATGGAACTTTGAAAGTCACCGAACACGACAACTATGAAAATACTGCAGGCTCGGTTTTGATCGAGCCTGTTCATGGGCAGTAATGGTATTGCATATTACTGCCCACGCCGCCTAGCCCCGCCCCCCCCCCCCCCCCCGCGGGTGGAGCGCAACTCAATAATTACACCAATAAACAGTACAACTTTGATCCGTCCTAAACGATGGTATGCATATGGCGGTGAACATGGAACCTTCAATGAGGTATTTTCAGATTAATACCATTCCATGTTCAGCGGCGTATGGTCCGCAGATAAAAGAATGGGTTTGCCCTAAACGAGAAACGAGAAAACAATGGGCGGAGCTAAACAGAATAGAATTTTGCCAGGGGATCTTAGAATATAAATCCTGCATATCACAGAACACGCCAAAGGCAAAATTTAAAAAGCAGGAAGTATAGCCTTGGGGGTGATTGGACAATATCCAAAACCTTTGCTGGGATATTGAAACCACCTATCTTTAAACTGGCCAACATATTAAAACAAAAGTAATTTTAGAAGTACTATTAACTTAGTACATAGGTGTCGTGCTCAACGACCTTCAAAGGACGTAACTGATAACAGCACTGGTTGCATGTACGGGAGACTTTTACAGCTGCCACATGACACAAACAACGATACTGTGATATTGAAATAGATGAAAAGGGAACTTTGAAAGCCACCGAGCACGACAATTACGAAAATAATGCAGGCTCGGTTTTGATTGAGCCTGTTCATGGGCAGTAATGGGATTGCATATTACTGCCCACGTCGCCTAGCTCCGGGTTGAGCGCAACTCAATATTAAACCAACAAACAGTACAATTTTGATCCATCCCAAACGATGGTATGCATATGGCGGAACCTTCAGTGAGGTATTTTCAGATTAGCGGCGAATGGTCCCCAGATAAAAGAATGGGTTTGCCCTAAACGAGCAAACAATGGGCGGAACTATACAGAATAGAATTTTGACAGGGGATCTTAGAAATATTAAAACAAAAGTAATCTTAGAAGTACTATTAACTTAGTACATAAGTATCGTGCTCAACGACCTTCAAAGGACGTAACTGATAACAGCACTGATTGAATGTACGGGGAGACTTTTTACAGCTTGTGTCTTAACTGAAGAGTTTGTGATTCTTCGCTGCATACATGTCAAAGTAATTACAAGGCAATAACAGTCGAAAATTCAAATATATTTACCAAACAGTTCCGCATCTAGGTCAAAGTGAAGAAGAAGATTTAATTATTCATTAAACAAGACCTTCTCTGAATCTAGAGTCTAGACTGTTGAAGGTCTTCTATTAATAAGTTCAAAGTAAAGATATTAGAACTCTACTTCAGATTTGTTCCGCTCGTGAAACAAGTCGTTAGTCTACACCAAACATGATCCGCTCTTAGTACAGAGTGAAATAATTAAAATACGCACATCGTGAATGACCACATCCAGAAGACAGCCACACACACTGAAAAGGCAGAGTTGAAAACGAGAGCATGGGTTTATTGAATAATAAAATTATTAATAGACACATCAAACAACGAAACTGAGAACCCGAACGGTAACAGCATTTAGCCACTGAACTTTAAAGAAGTACAAGTTGTCTTGGTGTATTAGCAACGAAGCCACCCATGAACTCGACAATCTTACATGCAAAGGCGCACAAGCGTATACAGCATTAAAAGCTAATGGCATCACTATCAAAATTGTCACTGCATACAAATTAAGTTAAAAGAGCTCGAACAGTTCTTTTCGCTGTGTCTCACATCCCAGACCCTGAAACTCTTTCCCCCTAACCCTTGCCTACCCTTCCTGGCAATATATCCTCGCATACTTAACAAAAAAACATATACAATAATAATTTAATTTAATTTATCTTTCAGATATGTCTGGACAAACTTAAGGTCTAACAAAAGTAAAATTAATATTTTAGTTCTAACAAAACTGGTCGAACTTGACTTTTATTTGAACTTGAAATTAATTCAATGTGATCTATGTGTCAAAGTGACAACTGACTGAAAAATGTCTACTAGTTTTAAAAGCGTAAGCGTAACTGCTGTTTAAACAAAACTGAGTTTAATGTACTTTGAAATACATTTACCTTAATATGTGTCTAAATAAACTTATATCGATTAATGGATACGTCAAAACTAAAGTATATGGTAAAAGAGATGATTTTAATTTTAATATAATAGTAATTGCTGTTTATTAGATGGCGATTTTCGTCGTGCAACATCTTACGGGGTTTATATTTCACAGCTTGTTCGCTTTTCTAGAGCTTGCAATGATGTCTATGTTTCAAGGAACGTAATCTTTGAATAACAGAAAAACTTTGAAAACAGGGTAATTGGTATCACAAATTAAGGAAACATTTTTGCAAGTTGTATCGCCGATACCCAAATTTCATTAAAAAATGTGCAGTTTAAGATCACAATTGCAAGAAGGTGTTTCACAGCCAGTTTTATTTATAGATATTTATTTTATAAACTTAAGAAAATTAAAGAAAATGATAATTTCTCTCGGTTATTCGTAAAAAAAACATTAGTAAATTTAAAAAAAAGGTTACCAACATTATATTATAAAGTGCTTTTCCTTTTGATTTTAGAGTTTATAAAGGCTAATGGGGAAATATTGTAAACGAACCTAGAAACTCGATTTGTTTCTTTTATCCCTGTCATCGAAGTTTTGCTGATTTGACTCCAGGTGCTCTAGTCTCTATAAGAGCATCGAGTACCCACACCTTTGACTTTACAATGCTATTAGCTTCTAATGCTTTTAATGTTTGTGTTCCTTTGCATGCAACATTTTTGAGCTGATCGGCGGGTTGGTATTTCACCAAAACAACTTGTACTTGTTTGTTGATATGAGAACCTGATAGGGCAAGTGTGAGGTAGATTTACCTTAGAAACTGGTTTAAACCAACTGTCAAATTGTTTTTGTCACTGACTGTTCAAAGGCGGTAATCCCTTCGATTCTTAGGGTTCGTTAATTGTTTGTGGCGTCTATTTTGAAACTGATTATTGTATAAAAATTCTCTCTTATCCTTTACCTGTTGGCTCTGTGGGGAGGCTGTGTCTGCTGGATGTGGCCATTCCTGATGTGCATATTTCACTGTTTTTCAAAAAGGTAAAGCTGCAGACAAAATACCTTTAAGAGTACATAACAGTTGAAGCGCTGAGCACAGCTTATTCACATTGCGATCAATGTACAGCCATGCCAGTTTACAGTCCTCACAGTCGAATAACTGACAACATTGTTTGCTATTCAGTTAATACACTTCTGAAAAACACAAAAACAATTTCCTCCTGGTCGCCATCCGATCCCAACAAAAGTCGTCCATGCACCGCCTGGTTATCGAAGGTTGTAAAGCCTATGTGCTTTTGACAACTGCGATCCCGGAAAATATTTCGGGTATCATCGCTTGGATGCTTGATCGGTACGGCTATCCGGCAGGCACAGTCCGATTTCGCCCGATTTCGTTTTGCCTTATTTGTGACCATGACATAAATTGTGAATTTTTGGCACATCCGTTAATACATTTCTACAAAATACCCGATATTTTATTGATTGGTAAAGCTCAAAGAATAGCGAGTCGCTTAAACAAATTTAGCGTTTATCTGTTAGATTCCCTCCCTTTCTAATAGATGTATCTGCTAAGATGTATTTGCATGATGTTGCGATCAGAAATTAGCTAAGGTAACATCGTGCCAATGAGCCACCATTTTACCTTGTCGTAAAGTCGCAAATTTATGCTTATAAAATTACCACAATGGTCACTACCTTAGACAAACAAGAAATGACTTACGGTGCCTGCCTACAAAGGAACATGAGAAAGGTGTAACTATAAGTAGGAGAATGCATAAGTGTAAAGGAAAAATAAAGGAGAGACATACATTTTTGGTAATATGAACATGTCTTAAAATAAATATACATGTACAACTCCTTTTGAATGGTGAAAACCACGGGAAAAGCTCTTATCTGTGATGTTTTGACATTTTTGTTTTCACGCGTATCAGGATTGGATATAAATTAAAATTATCCATTTCTTCACATAGTTTATAGATAAATAAGTCACACATTTTGACAAAAGAAAGTTTTTCTTCCGCGAATAATACAATTAACAAAGTCTGCTTACATATATGACTTACTTTTAAGTACTAACGTCCATTTTCCGAATATACAATTTAACTTGACGCGCCCAAAATAAGAAAGGTAAAAAAATGCACGTCGGCAAGATGTCTTGAAAAGGTTAGTAACTCTCTCGTTTTAAGTTGCCCACCTTTAAGACAGCTCTCTTTCTATCGCCTTACTAATTGAACCTCTTTAACTTGTTTGTGACAGTGTCTATTTTTATAATCCCCTATGTGCACACCCTTTAGAGTTATTGGCCCAATTCATACGAGATTCCTGATTTGTGTTCGGTGAATGGAAAGAACTCAAGTGCAGCTACAGTTTTTTTGTTGATTTCAGATAGGGATTTGTAAATACCATAATCGAGTCTCACCCAATTTATGGAGACTATGCTTTTCTGTGCAGAATCTTTGTTCAATCTTGGTGTCTTCGCTAATGTTAAAGGCATTAGTTGCTGACCTTTTTCACTTCTTTCATAGATGTCACGTGGTCTTTGCATGTATCTTTGTCTCTTAACTGACAATATTCGTTTATTTTTTAAGTAACAATATACCGCTTGAGATGATTATACTTGTATTATCGTAACAGAGGGAGATTTGAAGGCTTGATGTTCACAGCAAGAAACATTCCATTTGTCAACTTTCTTTAGTTTGTTGCTAACAAAGTTTTTAACATTTATGTTGGCCATAATACCGATGCATTAGTTTCATAAATCAAACAATATTAGTAGTTTAAAATATCATTAAGTTTTAAAATTATTTTAAGTAGTCCATTTATATGTTTATTTGAAAAAATCCCAAACAATTTTAGAAAGATACTGCAACTCTTTTCAACAAGACATTATATCAGTTCGTTAATATGTTAAACGACCTACATGTAACTTTTATTCGATTTACAAACTGTTAATCATAGACACGGATTGAACTTTAAATTTTCATAATTCGTTTCAATGTTCGTTAAATGATTTAGATCAAAAAGCTGGAATATGATACTTTACTACACATGACGTCAATTTGAGAAAATGTTGATAGTTTTTTTTTATTTATTTGTAACATTTAATATATTTCGCTGAATCCAATGTTATACTGATTAACATATTTATTTAACATATTAAGAGCAAATCCCGAGTAGAATAGAGTATGGCACAAATTATTAGCATACAAATCAACAATCTGTCTTGAATTTAACACGGAAGTCTTCATACCCGGAACAAAAAAAAACATCAACCAATCGTTATTGTTTAACCATAACGAGGGCACTTTCACGTAGCCTCATAATGGTTCAACAATAACGATTGGTTGATGTATTTTTTGTTCTGATTATGAAGATTTCGTTCTCTTATAGTGGACAAAGTTGGATATGGATTTATCCAAAGTTCTTCTATGTTCTTGGACTATATGTTATGTACTACTGGTAGGAGAAGCGTTCATACGCTTTGATGTACACCAAGAAGAAGGTAGCTCATTTATTTTTTTTCTAGCCCTCTTTGGGGATCGCTTTTTAAAAATAGGTTTTATACATTCAAGATGCTATAGCCCTTTAAAAATATAAGTTTTACAAGCCCAGGAAAAACAAACATTAAGTAAAATTTATTAACCTATTCGAAATAAACCTAGTCGCTCTTGAGTTTTAAGTTAGAAAAATCTTAATGCCACCGTCCGATCCCAGCAAAAGTCATCATCCAGGAGCCGTCCGGTAATCGGAGGATGCCAGGACGACGTGAATTTGACCTCGGAAATTTTTCAGGTGTCATCGCTTGATTGCAGGCACTGTCGATTTTCCCTGATTTTGTTTTGCCCTATTTGTGACCATAGCATTTGTCTAGAGTATTTGGCACATTTTTTGTCAGTAACAGGGTTGTAATTCTCGGTATTATTCGCCTAGTGCCGGGGATCTTGTAAATAAGAAGAAAACCGTTCAGTTTGGACCTTACATAATCCACTGTTTAAGAAAAGTAAACTATACGTATAAGAAATTGCCTCATCCAGAAGACACAGCCTCCCCACACAGCAATATAGTTGAGAAGAAAAGAGGTCATGGGTTATAAAAAGACACACATTATGCGTTGCATAAAGTAAACAAAGAAAATGGCCCGCTTAATTCCGAGTTAAATATCTAGAATTTTGTGTCCGTAATATGTGTTCTTCATATGACATATGCTTCCTTATATTATCAAAATTGAATGCAATTGCTTTCTTAATCATTTAAGATGTAAATGTAAAACGACAAAAACAAATTTGTACAGTGAGAAATGCATGCTTGACGTTAAGAGCAAGCGCAAAACTGTACTGCTTAATTTTATAATTGCGACGGTTTTTTAAAATGGGTGGATGCACTAAGTGAATTTTAGGTCCACCTGAATTGCTTAAGCGGTAAGAGCGATCTTGATCTATTTCAAACCTTGCAAAGTCATAGATACAGGAGTATAGAAATGGTTCTTAGGGATCAATCATTAACACGACTGAATGTTACCAGAGTTACGGTTCGTCTCAATCTAGTTATTTAAGGTAAAACAGAAACTGTTCGAACGGATCAATCATGGACACGACTGCATGTTATCTCCAGAGTAACGGTTTTGTCGCACGCTATCAACCTGACCTGGGAGCATACACTAAAGCGAAATTTCGTTTTATGACAGTTTCTAAAGAATGTGACGGTAAAATTAGCCGTTGACTGAAGTTGTGATTTGCACTTTAAGCAGAACAATTTAAATCTTCATCAATATCTGAACTTTATTATGCTCTAATAAATGCGGTCTAAGAGAAATAAAACTTTTTTTTTCAATATATCGAATAATGTGTATTATAATAGAATGGGAATGTGAGCGGTTATCATACATCATCTTTATATTATAGTTTTATTTTTTGATGTCACGAATTTGCTTTTGTGTGAATACCTCGTCAGTTTCGCCTTTTATATTCTTAGGGATCAAATATCACATGGAGTTGTCAAATTTCACGTGCCTTGGTTATTTAATGGAATATTATAAAACAGCATAACTGTGAAGTCAATGCCCCCATATTTAACAATGCAAAAGATAAAAATCTGTTTACTTCTAACGCGGTCGATTGTAAAAGTACTCTTCAGTTATTTACAGAAAAAGTTGTTGTTCTTTCTACTACCTATCCAGCGACAAAATGTGGTCCTCTACGTTCAGAAGAAACAAACATTGTAATGTTCTTAATTACAGTCAAACCTGTGGTAAGGACAACCTGAACACAGAAACCACATTTTGATAAAGACCACATTTTATTTGTCCCACTGACAGATTTAAAGCACAAATTGAAATTCATCTAATGTATGAACAAAAAACACCTAACCACTTTTTGTCCTTCTCTTGCATGGTCTTTGGAGACAGGTTTAAAGTATCATAAACTGAAAAAAAAATTCTGTTGTTAGGCAATTTTATACGAGTGTTTGTTAGTGAGTGTTAAAATTCTTTCTTTTGGATGTTTTTTTTTAACTTACACACCGATGTAAGGCTCATTAATAGCCTTATTACCTACCATAAACTTGAATGAAAACAAACAATCCTTTTCATCAGAACGCTATTTATTTACTTGTGCTTGTTTGTTCATACGTGAACCTGCTGGGACAAGTGTGAGGTTGGTGTATCCTAGAACCTGGTTTAAACCCACAATTCATATTTCTTTTGCCTCTGACCGTTCTAAGCACATAACCTCACGGGTTCTGTTTTTCGTTAATTGTTTTTGGTGTCTTATTTGCAAGTGATATTTTTGCTTTCTCCTTCTCTCTCTTCTCTCTGCTTTTTCGCTGCGTGGGGAGGCTGTGTTGTCTCTGAGTGTGGCGATTCCTGATACATGTATGCATATTTCACTTTTTAACAAACTCAGAACGATAAGCAGACGCAACAAATCTGTACTAAGTTCTAAAATCACTGGTTAGAAGCTCGTTGAAAAATATGTTTATAAAACATTCATATGCAGACGTGTTTGATCAATTTAATTATTCAAACATCTAATTTATAAAAATTAACATTTCCTGATCATTATAAACATTCAAACATCGAGACGAACAATTCTGATCATTCAACAAATTCAATCACGAGTCGGTAGCAATTTACATCATAATTTTATTTTTGTTTATGAGAGAACCTGGTTGAGGAAGTGTGAGATTGGCATATAAAAAAATGTACGTTTGTCATCAATACCAATGTTTTCGACTCCAGAACATTTAACTGTATCGGTAAATATCTACTCTGCCCGAATCGTTTACTTAATTTGTGCACTATGAGATATACTCAATTAACCCAGAACATAAAGAAATAGCAATGTCAGTTTTAATCAAGCCTACCGTGCAGTCTTGCAATATAGTGCACTTCGCGAAAGTTGTCGGGAATTTTTGGCGTTTGTTATTTTCGCGAATTCACGACGGTCGCGAAAATAGCAAAAATATTATGCTCGCGAAAAAACCCATTATACGGTATGTATATCAAGAATTGCCAACCTAGAAAACACTGCCTTTTCGCGCAGCCAAAATGAAAAAGGGAGCGTGTGTTTATACAACAACAACATAAAATGTTATTCAGCATTTTACAAAATAAGTTGCGTCTAGTTAACAAAATAATGGTGAAGGAATGGAATGGCATTTTTTATACTATCACAACGAGAGGAGTATTGGAAAAGGCATTAATTGTTATTTTTTATCAAAGAAAAGGGTGATACAAAGGTTCAAAAGACACAATAATTATCTCAGATTTAGATAAAAATAAAACAGAAAAGTTTCAATAACGAAGACACCACAAACAATTAACGAAACAGGGGAACCATTGGGGCATTCGCCTTAGAACGGTCAGTGGAAAACATGTTGCAACCTGGGGTTTAAGCCAGGTTATAGGGTGTACAACCTCACACATGCCCACAAAACAGGTTCTCGTATAAACAAACAAGTACAAGTTGTCTTAAATAATACAACCCACTCGTCAATTTGCATGCAAAAGCTCACAAACAAATAAACATAAGAAGCTTATAGTATTTTAAAGCAAAATGGTACTTTATGAACTTACCGAGACCAGAGCCCCTGGATTGAAATGAGCAATAATAATGTGACAGGGATAAACGAAACAGATCGAGCGTGTATGTTCTTTTACAAGGTATGAATAAGGATACACACGAAATCTCTTAGAGTTAATTCATTATTTGTCGGTTGTGTCTGGGTGGGAGATAATCACAAATTTCTGATTCTCTCACTCACGCACGTCAGTGGCGTAGCGAGGTACAAATGAAATATACGCCTTGGGGTGGGTTAAGAGAGGCGACGTACTTCTATCTTTATCGGCTGAGTGAAGAGATTTTGTGAAGACAGATTGCACTTCTCCTGACGATCGTATTCATGTTCTATTCTTCTCTTTTAGTTATAGTTGAAGCACACGAAAATCCAGTTAATGAAAGTAGAAGAAGGCGTTCAACAGATGGTTTCCCAGAGGCAATTGACGTTGACTTCAAATCAAATGACCTAAATGCGCAAATTTCGTTGCGCAGAAACTATGACGTCAGTGATGACGTTCCAGTCTTGTTAATGAGATCAAAAATCATCAAATACAGATTCGACAGTGAAGAGGTAAAGTTGGTCAAATGCGTTGCTAATTGCAGCAGTTCTACTAAACAATGTGAAACACATCTATGGGTTAAACAAGGGACAAAATATATCTAAAACTTGCAAACGGATTAATGATACGGTGTTTCTTTAGCGTACTCGTTCATTCGACCTTACCCGGAGAGTCGAAGAGGTCCGACGATACAGTTATAGTTGGTCGCACCAACCGGTGGTTTTCTTTATAAAGCGAACCCTTTTAAACAGTTTAGAGCAATTCTCAGAGGATAAACAAGGAAAACTTGATATCTAAAACTTTAGGTTATATCTACTATTTGTTTAAATCCTGAGTAGCGCTCAATCCTAGCTAGTGCTAGTGTAGACTGTAATATGCATAGCCTTCACTGCCCATGAATAGCTTAAATCAAAATGAATCTGAACTATTTTGTTTTTTTCTTGTTCGGTGGCTTCAAATGTTCATTTTTCATCAATTTTAAAGAATACCCCTCCACTCAACAAGATATTCTACGTAGTACTACTCAGCTTCCATCATGGACATTTACTAAAACAAAATTTGATTTCTATTCGAATATTCTTCCATGCATGCCTTTGTATGGCTGGCTATAGCACATCTTGTTTTCATTTTGTTGGACCAATGTAAACGTCAGGTCACAACTGTAACACGATTCTTAAGATACTTCCTCATAGATTTGATTCTTGTGACTAGGATTTTAACACTAGTATTATACTGTATCTATTTTATCCAATCATTGCGTATACAACACAATCAAGCTATTTAAATATCTGAGTATCATGTTCGTATATAAAATTCGCTTCTCACATGGGTTTCAATTTCCCTCAATTTTGGACGCCTGTTTAATGTTTGGTTTTGTCGTCTGTAATGTAAATGTTCTGTTAATGATTATTCTGATCCAATGCCAAAATGCTATCTCGTTTAACTCGACTCGTTTTTCTCGTTGTCAACACACTATTTATACCACTGCGGACAGTAGGCCGCAAATCATGGAATGGTAATACAGTACATGTAATTCATACATGTACTGTCTATTGTTTCAAAGATCACAGATACAATTTTACACCATCGTCTTTATCAATAAAAACGTTGATCTTTGTAGAATTAGGTCAGCAAAATCGGTGTGTTTAAACTTCAGAAGAGTTTTGATACAATATTAGACATTTTGAAGAAGTAGTAAAGTATATTAAAATTATTTGTTTTTGAAGCAAGTACAGTTCGGCATACGAATTAAGAATTCAAAAATATAAGTGAGATACAAATGTATAGCTAATTTCAGACTGACAGAGACGTCATCTACCAGACACGACAGTAGAGTCCAAATCTCCACACAAATCAGCTTAATTATAATTGTATTTTTATAGAGAAATAAACATGTATTTCGATAGGTAGAATATATTTCATCATCATATTATATATTTTGTTAGAATAAAATATAGATTACATGTATTTAATAACACACATTTTATCAAACTTTAACCCATGTACACAATACAAAGCCAGTAAAAGCTAACATTTGACGTAGATACATGTACAGGTACTAGTTACCATCATTTTATCACAATATCTCCACCCAATAAGAAAAAATGCTGATACATGTTTGGGTCACTTAAATGTATCGCTTGCATTCTCCAACCTTATCATTGTTCCTTATGATCATCTAAATGCATTTACCAAAGGTAATTTACAATGGTCAAAATAAAAAAAAAGTAAACTATTTATACGCATTAAATAAATAATGTAAAACGGCATCACCAACATCAAGTACATAAGACCCACCAAATTCAAGCCACGCACATTTCTTTTGTAGCCAGCAGCGTTTTATTTTGATCTGGAAAATGGAGCGTCTTTTATGGCCTGGCAGAAGAACGATGAGAAAAGTTGGTCAGAACAATACAATTTGGTAAGTGTAAACAGAGCAATACAATTTGGTAAGTGTAAACAGAGCAATACAATGTGGTAAGTGTAAACAGAACAATACGATTTGGTAAGTGTAAACAGAACAATACAATTTGGTAAGTGTAAACAGAACAATACAATGTGGTAAGTGTAAACAGAACAATACAATGTGGTAAGTGTAAACAGAACAATACAATTTGGTAAGTGTAAACAGAACAATACAATTTGGTAAGTGTAAACAGAACAATACAATTTGGTAAGTGTAAACAGAACAATACAATGTGGTAAGTGTAAACAGAACAATACAATTTGGTAAGTGTAAACAGAACAATACAATTTGGTAAGTGTAAACAGAACAATACAATTTGGTAAGTGTAAACAGAACAATATATACAAGTTGGTAAGTGTAAACAGAGCAATTCAATTTGGTGAGTGTAAACAGAACAATACAAGTTCGTAATTGTAAACAGATCAATACAAGTTGGTAAGTGTAAACAGAGCAATACAATTGGGTGGGTTACAAAATAAAGACATTCCTTCTTTTTCATATAATTTGAAAGCTATTGGACATAAGAATAATTTTTTTTATTTTATGCTAACCAATGAAATACTGAGTTCTATCAGTGAAATATGTTCCATATCACTCACAGTGTGACTGATACAGATTCTATATCAGTCACTGTGCCGAACTACTTTATCAGTCACTGTGCCGAACTACTGTATCAGTCACTGTGCCGAACTACTTTATCAGTCACTGTGCCGAACTACTTTATCAGTCACTGTGCCGAGCTACTTTTTTTGATTTACATGAGAACCTGGTTTGACACATTTTTTTACCACAGTAACTCAGACTGCAGTTTGTCGATCCGGTTCCTCATCTCCAGATATTGAACCACGTAGGTAGAAAAGAATTAAATACATTTCGGACTCTAGTGAAAAAAACATTTTTCAATCGATGTGTTTTCAATCTAATATATAAATATCACATCCCATTGGGGGAAACAGTACGAAATGTTAACCCGAGAGAAGTAATGTCAACCGAGGCGTTAGCCGAGGTTGACATTACCTTCTCAAGGGTTAACATTTCGTACTGTTTCCCCCAATGGGATGTGATATTTATTTTATTACACCGAACATTTGTTTTTTTAGAGATCTTGACTATGACCAAATTTCGTTTGGGAACAATCAAGCGCCGGAAGTCCAAAATCAATAATGCTCAATAAGCGGCTACAAATAATGATCAAAATGCGTTTATCTCCCTTGGTCAATTACGCATGCGTAGAAGTTAATTTGTAATCGGATTTCTAAGATATTTATTTTTAGATCCACGCGAGGGTGACATGATGCTGTCGCATATGTGACAGTAGCAATTATCTCCCTGTGACGTCACATTACGCTATATAGTAAACTAATCACGTGAGGTGTAATAATGTTAAATATCAGTTTAAAAATGTTTATACGCGCCACATGTCAGCGTGTATGATTGACCGGCAGAAAAAATGAACAAGTTTAGCAAAAATCAATAATTACCTTCGGTAATATATTATCCAATATCAACAGAAAACGTTAATCCAAATTATCTGTGAATCGTTTTTATTTGTCATTGATCACAAGTTGAATAAATCGTTAAAATTCAACAAAATTGTTTTCCGATTTTTCATCCAATATGGCGGATTGTGTATTGCCTGACACAACTGTCAATGTATTCATACGCGACATATTGGTAAGTCAAAAAATAGTACTGTTATTTTTATTGAAGTTAGCATAAAATAAATAGAAAATTTGTTTGTTTTGAGTGGATATGGAATAGGCGCTCGTGAAAATATTTAATTGTATCACTTCTCGATGTGATATATTCCATATCCACTCAAAACAAACAAATATCCTCTATACATTCAAAAGTTGTGTTTTGGTGTTTCTAAATTTATTGCAAAGTTTCATATTGATTATGTTGTTTGTTCAAAAGTTTTAGCTAAAAAACACGCCAAAAATATCCAAGTGTAACACTTTTAGCGTGACATTTATTTTTTTATGTTTTTTTCTTGTTGAATATTTCGTTCACTTTTGGTCTTAGTATTGAAATGTTAGACTGTTACCTTGAATATTCAGTGTATTTTGTACAAATATTATAATCGTAAGTTATAATTTAATGTCATTTTATAAGAGCACCTGTACAGAAAATTGTTTATTAAAAAAACGGGAAAGTTTAATTTAAGCTGGTGCTGTACGTAAACAGATGCTTAAACAGTAAATAAAGTTTTATAATAAGATAAATACATGTGTCTACTTTATACTAGAAAATATAGTTTAAATAAAAACTTATCGTTCAAAAGAATATCCCTATATAACTGAAGCTGGTCGGTAATGTCCCGAGTGTAACATTTTGTCTTTTCATACGAATGAAAAACACATTCTTTGCAAATAATGAGATTTTCTTGTATTTTTCAACATCACAGATTATAAGTAGTAAAACAGAAACAAAAATTGTCATGTAGAACAGCTATTATTTTGTCTACATGGTCAAATGTGTTGTCCCGAGTGTAACACCTGTTTCACCTAGTTTAAATCAGAGATGTTACTTACTGAATAACTGTCTTAAGTCCTTTTCATTAACGGTTTTATTACAAGTATGAATTGTATTAATACTTTTAAATTAATACCTGACTCAGTGGAATGGAACATGTTTTTGTTTGTAAAATCAATTAATATTCTAGAAAACATCATCATTCAGATATAAAAAGCGGTATCTTTGAATATTTTGAGGATAACTAAGAAGCTCCAACTTAAATTCATTTACGACAGTTTCGAAAATGAAAGTAGGGCGAATTTTATTTATATTAGTGATATTTTATCTCAATCATACTACCTTTAAATGTAAAAGTATAAAATGTTACACTCGGGACACAAAAATATTAATTTTGCATTAAATGTACAAATATGATTAATTTCACAGGAACTAAAGACAGAAACATTTACATACATAAAATGTCACAATCTGTGTAACAGCGCAGTAAAGTTGAAAATTTACAACAAATTCAGTAGCACCAAAACAACATTTTGAATGTAAAATTTTATTATAGTGGCATATAGGCTTAGCTTTCACATTATATGAAAAGAAGGAAGTTATATATGCACCTATCCATAGCCTCAACCCATTCAATATAAAAACGAAACTGTCTTTTCTTTTTTGTCTTTCCAAACACACAACGATAGAAATATTTTAGGATCAGGGGTACCCCTCCCCATCCATTTTTTAATTTATTTGTTGTTTTTTGTTGTTGTTGAGAAGGTTGTTGTCAGGTGGTTAAGGGGGACGGGGTCACAAAAGGGTTCTAGGTGGGTACTTACAAAAAAAAAACACACACACGCAAACTTGTTTTTTATTTTATTCAAACCAACAAACTATTTTGGTTGTTTGGGGAGGATGAGCGGTAATTTATGGTATTCAGGCATTTATTCACCGTCCCTCCCTACTCTCTTTAACCGATTTTTTATATTTTGAAATATTTCTTTCAAAACTCCAATTAAACTTTTAGATAATGGGATTGGAAACTATCCGGGTTACCCTTCCTTTCCTAAATTTTTAACTATTATTTTGTTTTATTTATTTTTAAGGCTAAAGCAAAACAACATACCACACACATACTTTTATAGGAAGTGTCGAGGGGTGTAGAAATCACAAGCATTGACATTAAACACGCCCCATATATAGACTAAAGATCCCAGTAGTGTATTGAGCAATTTGTTGTTGCAGTTACATCACACATTGCACACCTTCCTTAAGGAGGGCCTGTACAAAAAGAGTTTTGTGCCAGTTTGTTTGAATGAAACAGAACATACACATAGTACAGTATTTCTTATAAATCCAACTGTGAATGGATCAAACTGACAACACATTTTTTCATTATAAAGTAAATTTTGTTTATATTCATGCTTGTTGTTGACATTTATTAGAATTGTTGAATAACAATTTAAACATTTTAATAGTATATTGAATGTGTCCCAAGTGTAACAATTTCTGTGGCTATAATAATAACTCATATTTTATAAAACATATGTTTAAACATGTTTTAAATAGTTTGTATGGTATGTACATTTTGTTCCAATACAGAAATAACAAAACACAGTCCTACATAATTTTTGTGTAACATATGTTCAATTTAAAACATTGCAGTTTAATTTATTATTATTTATGTAAAGTTTCTTGCAAATTTATTATCTATAATATATCCAAAATATTCCATAAAAGCAAAAATTATTTGTATTTCATAAAACAAACATGAAATATATTTTAATACCATGTTTTAAATGGCTTTATAGTAAACACAAATAAATATGTCCCGAGTGTAATAGTAACAGTGAAAAATATATCAGTTTTATGGCCTTAAAAAGTCGCCAAAATCACTTTAAAACTTAAAAAAATTGGTATAGTTTCTCATAAACATCTATATTTTGATAACTAATTGGTTTTGTACACGCAGCTGCACTAACATTTACATAATAAAAACTATTTGGGGTACAGTTTGCAAAAATAAAGCCAAAAACATATAGAATATGTATTTTTTTCCTCAAAAAAACTTTAGTAAAAAATGATAGTAGGATAAAAATTCTTGTGTTAAAAAGTATTTTTTATTTGTATATATACAAATAAAAAATACTTTTTAACACAAGAATTTTTATCTTACTATCATTTTTTACTAAAGTTTTTATATATGTTAAAACGATTCACAAATATTTGTTAGAAACCTCTTAGTTTAGTAAATATGAGAGTGAAAGTTCAAAGGTTGTTTCAGAAAAATTTGAATTCATTGGAACAAAATGTTTAAAAGTAAAAAAAATCTGTATTCATATACTTTAAGCCTTGTTGATTTTTTAAAATTCAATATATTACCTATCTATTTCGAATGAAATTTTGAACAAATATATAATTCTAAGTTTTACCCCCTTTGTCACGCTTTGTCTTCATTATTTTGAAACCCACCCAATTTGGTAAGTGTAAACAGAGCAATACAATTTGGTAAGTGTTAACAGAGCAATACAATTTGGTAAGTGTAAACAGAGCAATACAATTTGGTTAGTGTAAACAGAGCAATACAATTTGGTAAGTGTTAACAGAGCAATACAATTTGGTAAGTGTATACAGAGCAATACAATTTGGTTAGTATAAACAAAGCAGTGTAATTTGGTAAGTGTTGACACAACCGTGTGCTTAGGAAATCATAATTAAGTTCACATTTTATCCACAAATGAAGCTTAGTAGAGCTAGAGCATGGACCGTAATATTGTGACGTGAGAGACTCCTGGGTCATTCACAATTATTTATTAGTGTTTGAAGCTGTGAACATGCTTTTGTTAGTTTTATTTTTACGGTTCCAAAATAATGTTTCCTCATCTTAGCTCAAAGAGCGCAGGCAGAGTTGTAAGGGTTGTTTGTTTCTATGGATTGTATGCCTTTGACAAGTGACTGTCTAGAAAGGTTTGAAATGACATTGAATGTACGCATTGTCGAGGGTATATGCACGTCTGTCTGACAATGGCAAGAATATATGTTATGTCATACTATTTAATTTCTGATTCTCACGAAAATCGACGTTGTGCGTTGTCGTTAAAAATTCCCGCTTTAAATCGGACCAAACTTCATTTCAATAGGTTTTATAGAAAGATCAACAGGTTTGGTTCATATTAAAACCTATTTTGCTCTTTGTCAGACTTCACGTCTCTAAAAGTATAGTTTGAAGCTTGGGTTAGGATTGAAAATATTTTAGTCCAATATTGATGAAAGTTTATCGATTGCTATTTTAATAGTATGTGTTTTAATTTTTTAATACGTTTTCTTTTGTTTGTGGCTAATGTACGTTTTATGCCACATTAGAATGCGTAGAAAATTGCCACATACACGAGGTGTTTTTATTTGCGCGGTGATTCTGTTATTCGGCGTTACACGGCGTCACTTTTGAAAAGTCTCTTCAATGAGCCTAAAATAATTTTTAACCTGTTTGATTTCAGTTCGGAACTTTCGTCTCCGGCAATGACGAATTCTTGATACAGCCTCCCGGTGGAGGCTACACGAATCACACTATGGCAAAAATCACCGATGATTCACCTGTACGGTCAGACTTTGTACTCAATCCTGATTTCGGTGAGGTTATACATAAAATATATGTTTAATAGTTTACAATGTATGTATAATCTTTTTGTAACGGATTTCTGCTGACAGCTAAAAATAAACTAATTTCTCCTAAAGACCAAGAGCTGATAACATTATCAAAGGCTCTGTCTACTGGATAAAACATAAGCATAGTTATGTATGAATAAATGTAGGGATGTTTTAGCATTATAAAAGAAGACTGTTTAAATGAATTGGTATTGTAAACTTCCCTGCAAAAGTAAGAAACTATTGTAGTCTCGAGACTGATTTGTGGCAATTATTGAATGTCAGTTCACAAGTCGCAGCTTACATGTACCAAGCTGCCTACATCACAGGGGCGAAACTCTGTTACAAGAGGACATGTATGTAGACGACTTAAGTATTGGTTTGTCGACGACTTTCTGAACAATGTTTTGAAGCGTGATTACTAAATATGAATGAAAACAGATGAGCATGGTATCGAAAGCAGTAAAAATATATTTGTTCGTTGTATTATACATCCAAACGATATTTATGAATGTTGACTATAACAAAAACTTTAGTTAATGACACGAAAATAACTGTTTTACTAAAATATTTAACATAAACCAAAGCAAATGTATGTGGTTAAACACTTTTTAAAACACAGCATTCGACACTAACTTTTTTCTATCTATCTCTATCTATCTATATATACTGCATGACGCTATTGTTTAGCATTTTATGCAGGTGCGTGTCTGTGCAAGAAATATTAAAAGAAGAAATGTACAGGAGAAAAAAAAGTAATACATAATGTATTTGTGAGAGTTCTGAGTTAAAGCTGATAGTGTTAGTTAAAAGACTAGATTTACAGTTAAAAGAGTAAAAACAGCATAGTCACTTAGAAATTATGGCACAGTTTAGTTACCCCCTGCCTAAACTGGTCCAGGGTGGGTGCCTGTGCAATATTTGCTGGCAAAGAATTCCACAGTACAATAGTAGCAGGGTAGAATGAAAATTTATAGTAATTACAAGGAGTTTGGATTTGCCTAAAAGAGAGGGGATGCATGTGTCTAGTGAGACGAGTAGTGGGTAAAACATACTGAGGCATTGGAACAGCAACCAGTCCATGGACAATTTTATAGAACATAAGTAGTCTGGAATCACACCTTCTGTTACCAAGGGAACGCCACCCCAGCTTTTCTAGCATGCTTGTGACACTGCTATAATGTGAGTTATCACTGGTGACCCATCGGGCGGCCCTGCGCTGAACCATCTCGATCTTATGGATGTTTTGTTGTGTATGGGGACTCCACACTGAGCTACAGTACTCTAGTTGTGGTCGGACAAGGGTTTTGTAAGCGAACTGCCTGATGTTTTGATGTTTAGTGGGAATGTTCCGTTTGATAAAATTTAGTGTTTGGCTAGCTGTTGTGGTGACCTGATTGATATGTTTGTTCCAGCTAAGATCAGAGGTGATGCAAACACCAAGGTATTTGGCATCACTGACTGTGGCTAGTGTTTGACCATGCAATGTATAATTTGTTTTGTGAGGGTGCTTTGATCTTGTGATATTTATAACCGTGCACTTGGAGGGATTGAATTCCATGTCCCAAGTGTGTTCCTATTTTTGTAACCTGTTTAGATCTTCTTGCAAAGTCTGGTCTCTATTATTATTGACTGTGATGTATATAGCTGTGTCATCTGCAAATAACCGGACCTGTGAAATAATATTTTCAGGCAGGTCATTTATGTAGAGCAAGAAGAGCAGAGGGCCGAGAACAGAACCCTGAGGGACTCCTGAGGTGACAGGTACCTCGTCTGACTTTTCACCATTGACCAAGACAGACTGACGGCGACCAATAAGGAATGATTTGACCTATTGGAGAGTGTTGTTTTGAATGCCATGTTGATGAAGTTTGTATAACAGCTTGAGGTGGTTGACCTTATCGAATGCCTTAGAGAAGTCGAGGAGAATTAAATCTGTTTGGTGACCTTGGATTAAATTTCGGGATAAGTCCTCGACAAGCCCTATAAGTTGAGTTTCACATGACCTTTTGGACCTAAAACCGTGCTGAAGGTGATAAAGAATATTATTGGCCTGGAAATGTTTAGTGATATTTGAGGCGACAATGTGTTCCATTAATTTGCAAAGAACACATGTCAGGGATATTGGCCTATAGTTTGCAGGGTTACTTTTATCCCCTTTCTTAAAGAGGGGAGTGACATTCGCCTTGGTCCAGTCGGAAGGGATGGTGCCTGTATCTAATGACTTTTGAAAGAGCTTGGTGACCAAAGGGGCAATTTGTACACTTAAATTTTTTAGAACTATAGGTTTGAGGTCGTCTGGGCCGCAAGCTTTGCCAATCTGTAAAGTGGACAAGAGCTTTTGGACACCACCTACACTTATGGATATATCAGGCATCTTGGGGTATTGGGGTAATTTGGTGGTGCTAAACAGGTGTTTAGTTTTCATGGAGCAGAGTTGACCTAGTTTGAGGGGATTTATTGGAGTGAAGACGGACTGAAATTGACGATTAAGGACATTTGCCTGGCCCCTACTGTCTGTGATAAGTTTATCATTTTCCAATAGGGGGGCAATACCTTGGGTGTCCTGTTTAGCATTTTTAATAGTGGAGAAAAGCTTTTTCCGAGAGAAATTTTGACCTGTTTGGGGGTTATCTGGATCACCGGATTGGATTTCTAGGACGTATTCCAGGTAGTTTGTATGGGCCTGTTTTATTTCATGTTTAACCTTGTTTCTTAAATTTTTGTAATGCTGTTTGACCTTGGGACAAGAACCTTTTTTCATTTTAATGTATAATTTATCTCTTTTTCTAATTTGTCTTTTGATGCTTTGGGTGATCCAGGGGAGAGATGGTTTTGATCCAAATCTCTTTGAGGGAATGAAGAGGTTTATTCCCTCATGGATAAGATTCTTAAATTCTGTCCACAGCTCTTCAATGGACTTAGAGTGATAATCAGTAAACATAGAGGGGGACCTTGAATCTATGTACTCTTGGAAGTTGACCCAGTTTGCTTTACGGAATAGGTGTACAGTTCTGGACTTTTGTTTATTGAGGCGGGGTTTAACATCGGAGGTAATGTGGACAATATCATGATCAGAGATTCCAGCTACTGACTTAACAGATTTAATAAGTGAAGGGTTTGAGGTAAAGAATAGGTCTAAAGTGTTATTTAATCTAGTAGGGAAGGTAACCATTTGTTGTAGGGAGAAGTCATTTGCTAAGGATATAAATTCTTCGTAAAGTTTGGGTAGGGAACAGCCGGGCTTGACTGTGGGGATGCCCTCACTGTCCCAAGCTAATTTGGGAAAGTTAAAGTCGCCAGTTAGCCAGACTTTACCTTTGAGTTTGGTGACCATGTCCAAGGACTTACGTAGTTCCAAGATACTGTTTTCATCCTGTTCGTGAGGTCTATAGTAGGATCCTAAATAGAGGGGCTGTGTTCCAAAAAGCTCAAGTTTTAACCAAATGAGTTCACAATTTGTTTGTAACCTTTTCATTTCAGAGACTAAGATTGAATTTTTGACCAAAATGAAGACCCCACCTCCTGATTTACCTGTGTTCCTATCATGTCTATATGGCGTATAACCTAGGGATTGGGGAAATATTTCACTATCAGTATGTTTGGATGTAAGCCATGACTCAGTACCGAAAACTATATCAGGTTTGTCAGATTCCAGTAGGGCATGAAATTCTAATTTCTTGTTCACTATAGATTGGAAATTTATGGTCATGACTTTTAGGCAGGAGAAAAAGTTTTTAGCACTCTTTTTCTTTGAGACAGATATGGACGTCACTTGAGGCACAATGGGGTCGGACAATGGGGAAAAGCTGTTGTTGGATTCATGGGATGACAAGGAGGAGTTAGTTACAGTAGAAAAGTTGGTCGAATCACAGTTCGTACACAACCAGGAAAAGGACTGATTGCTTGATACCAACTCTGAATATTGGGCCTGGCTAAAACCTTCACAATGAATGTGGAACCATATATTACAGGTGTCACATAAGATAGCAGCATCATTTTCCTTTACCTCTAAACCACATGTTCCACATGGATAGTCTGGGCCAGGATTTGATTCAACATCTGCAGATAATGTTAAAACAAGTACAAATAAATAGCTGCTTGTTACTTTTTCCATGTTTACTGAGTTTTGCTGTTTGATTTTGCTCACTAGACGACCTACAATAAACTTTCTCAATTTCGGGACACTAGAGTTGTAATGGGGCTTGATAATATAGCCACCTGTGTCAAAATCACATTGAGTCACATGAAATAATGATTTACAAACAGAAAATAATACCAAACATGTGAGAATTCCTGTGTACATTATGATTTCCTGTTGTTGTTGTTGTACTTTTGCTAAAGAAAAGCAAGGGTCAAGGCCGATGGCGGGAAATCAGCTGGCTGGGAAAAACTTTACCAAACCAATAAATACAACTTGAATTCACCCTGAAATGAATGAAACTTATACTTAAATATGTTAAAGTTTCAGAAACCAAACTATAACCACAATAACATCGCCTTGGTGGCTGTTTTTACTGAAATTTTCAGAAGAGGAAAAAAGAACGTGTTAGTTGGCACGACGCATGCGCACATCCATTCTTTCAAATGCCTCTTTAAAATGATCAAAGAAACTGCAGAAACTCGTCAAAATTGTCAAATTGGTATAACTCACGAGATAAATGGACATTTTTATTTTTTTATTTATCGTAAGATGTAACGGTTTTGTGACTACACTGTTACGGAACAGTTGATGACCTTTGCATTCACGTAACAGTCTAGCTGACGACTTTTATGTATTTTAAGGGGAAAACAATTCGATGCAAATATTGAAATGATTGCTTTAAAGAAGAAATAAATGTTATCAAGCATCATATAGTGAAGCACCCATCGGAATTTCGCAATTGAGCTCAAAACCTCTACGAACCCTGAGTTTCAACGATATCGGATAATTTTTCTGCATACACGTTTATTCGCGAGGCTACCCTAACATCGTGCCTTATGTAGCCTAAAGCCCAATCCGCGGATTCAAGGGTTCCCGACAGTGTAGAGCTTTGAAATTCCGGTCGTGAGCTAACCTCAACAATTTATGTGTATAGCACTAGTGTGTCTTCTCAGGTTTGAAGGATCATACGATGAAAAGTTATACTTATTTGCAATGGTAAGTCTTTCTACGAGCTGATGTAGACGACTTGATCGGTGCTTGTTTTGCATTACTGGGCAAAACTGGCTGTGGTTCACCGTCTTCTGTTACAGAAACGTTCATTGAAAAGTCTGTTTCGTCGGTATTACTCGAAGTTTCCGCAAAACTGATGTCTTCCGTGGCCTTGCAGGTAATCGACAATAGAAACTGTTACAGAGTAGTCAGCAAACCGTTACAAGAAGTACTGAGTCGTCGGCAAAACCGTTACAATATTGCCATGGTTAAAAGACAGCTTACATAATAGGCATGTTTCAAGCTGAAAATATTTAAAAAATAATTATTTGCGCCAAGGTACATATAAAAAGGTTAAGAAATAATAGGCCTGGCCTGTTTTAATTGCGGACAGTGAACATTACGATATGATGTTGATTCGTGTTGAGTAATTTTAAACATATCGTTAATTTTGGGGGTATAATTCAGGGGAAAAGTAATAAATTCAATATGCATACATACCCGTATTTCTTCTAAACTCGAATCAAACAAATATTCAATAAAACTAATAAATCTTACAAAGAAAACAGCCTTGAATTGTACATGATAAAGCAATGTACTTATAAATGTGACAAAAGTCGTCGACAAACCGATACTTAGGTCGTCTACATACATGTTCTAGTGTAACAGAGTTTCGCCCCTGTGTACATGCAGCATCGTGTATAGCTAAACGATTTAAATCGACAAACTGTTACAGAGTTTTATAAAAATCGGCACAGGTTTAAGTGATTATCGTTCCTATGCACACACAAATATTGTCGCGAAGGACAGCAATGGAAATAAGTGCTTGCACTTTATTGCGCTATCCTTGGTATTTGAAGCATTCCATGGTTATCTCTGCTTCTAAACATTTTATATGATTGTTATTTGTTGGTAATATTTATTTTTATTGTTCACATGTGTAAAAAATTATGTAAACCATTGTATGTTTCCTATGCCGAAATAAATCTATCTATCTATAGATGGTGCTGTGTAATAAGGTTTATTTTTTTCTTCATTTCGCAATCGGGCGTGAGAAAGAATGTATGCCCTAAGCTAAAATTTGTAATAAATTTCTGCTCAGAGATTTCATACGTTTTAACGCTACTCATTTGGAGTTTCGCACTTGTCTTATGATGCAGTCACCTCGAAAGAAGCCAGGACTAAAGGTTATAAAACTGAGATTGGAAACCAGTCTCTTATCTCAAGTATCTGATTGGCTGAAATGGACACTGGTTTCCATGCTCAGTTTTATAAAAATCGGCACAGGTTTAAGTGATTATCGTTCCTATGCACACACAAATATTGTCGCAAAACCGTTAAAAACCTTTAAAGTATATTCATGCATTATATCAATCAATTAAAAAACAGTGTGGTATCAGTTATTGTCGAGTTTTAACATCTCCGATTTCAAATTTAAGATCGTAACACCGGTTTATTTAGTGCAAATTTAAAGTATATTATTAAAATATCCATATTTTATCACAAATCGTTATAAAAATGATAACCCTACAGATTTTTAAGTACGTACTTGTATTGTCTTTTAGCATTTAATAAGTTAAATTAAATGACACATCTGACTACATATGTAATATAGCCAGATATAATCATTGAGGTCATAAAACAACCAAGTTTCTTTGACTAAAAGTGTCAAGTCATTATTCATCGCGTTAAACACTAAACGACTTTAGGTAACATCCAGTGTTCTCTCCACGGCTAAATTGAGTCTCGTTTCCGGATAAGCGTGTCTAATCAACTACTGACACCATGTTATGATATGTCGGCGGCGATTGATTTTGAAGGCGGCGAGCCATAAAAATGTCAAATTGTCGCGCATAAGGGGTCACCTGTCAATTACTTAAAGTGACAGATATCATTGACCAATAGTGATCGTGTAATTACTATTTGATAGGTAATTACATATCCCAATTGTTAAGTATATGGGAGTCCTTTAATTACTGGACGTGTCAGCAAATGTATTTGATTTAGAAATTATATGGATTCTTAATCCACAATAAGACACGTTATAGAAACAAAAGCCGTCAATAAGAAACAAATCTTGGCAAAACATTTTATACATGTTTAATAAAGCGTTTTGGGCTTTTACACCAAATTACAAACTGTCAGACATAAGTAATCTAAATTGGATATGCAACCATATTGTAATATAAATATTCCCATCTGTTTATTAGTTTATTATTGTCTCATCCATTTACATAAAACATTACATAAAACATTACATGTATTAAAACATTACATAAAACATTACATAAAAATAACTTGTAAATGGCCGTTCTAATAGAACTATAAGAGACATTAAGTTCACTACAATAAATTACATTTATACATTTAAAATATTAATATCTTTGCTAATCACAATCCAGAATTTATTGTAAAATTCGAGTATGTAAGGAAACTGGCATTTGAATCAAGAATCAGCACATTTTCATGTCAAAATATTAAGAAACAAGTACACTTTAGAATAAGACAATTTTCCAAAATAATAAAACGAGTCATGCTATGGTTCTTATTACATCTGGGTGGGTGAAAATGAACTTAAACTTCTCAGTAGTGCTTAAGGTATGAAAATTAGCATTGACAGAATTTGCTTTTTCGAATAATATTTGTCTGTCTATTACATACATAGGGCACTCCAGTACAACATGCATTTCTGTTTCCACCTTGTCCATACAAAAAGGGCATTTTCTTTCAATTAATGGCAAATTCTCATAGCGCCCAGTTTCTATCCGAAGTGGTGCCACACCACATCGGAATTTAGCTAATGCAGACCGGTGCCCAAATGACATGTTTAATTTACAATACGGTTCAACATTATATGTAGACTTAAATAAATCATATGTTCTGAGCTTATTGCCACCAGTACCATTTATAGCCGTCACCCTTTCTAAGTCAGCCTTCCAATTTTGAACGTGATTATGCATCAACACGTCAGATACATCTTTAAGAAACTGTTTGCAAGAAAATGGTAAATTAACATATCTATCTAGACTAAATGACTTTTGTTTTTCTGTAACATTGTAAGCCCAATTCTTGCATCTAATATTACCTTTGTTCAATGACCAATTAAAAATTTTCTTATTTATTCTCGCATCATCATAATATAAACACATTGACCAATGACTACAGACTACTTTCAACTGTTCATGTAAAATAGGCTTCCAGCCCATTTCATCCTGAACAGCGGAGTTTGAAGTGTATTTGCCCGTGCCCAGGTAAAATCTCATTGCTCTATGGTGAACTGCATTAATACAGGAATAAGACTTGGTTCCCCACACGGCTGCACCATATGATATTACAGGAACAACATAGGCATTGTATAATTTTGTATATACATCATACGGTAGCCTACCACAATTCTTAAACTTCGCAATGAGGAGTCCCAGAGCACGGCCAGCACTCTGAGCAACCACTTAAATTGCTGTTATACCAAAGTCAAGGTATTCATATAATGTTATTCCAAGATACAAATAACTATTAGCATATTCTAATACAGACTGTCCAAAGTAAAAGACATATTCAGATCTTTGTACAGATTCTGACCGAAAGTGAACAATATTACTTTTACTTATATTAACAGACATGCCGTTGGCTGTACACCAGTCAACTAGCAATGTTAACATGGCTTGTAGGTCATTTTCATTTTCAGCAATCAAAACAATATCAGAAGTATACAAATATCTTCATCACCAATTTTAATACCTTTGTGCAAACCTTTCACTAAAACAGCAAGATCATTGATAAAAATGTTACATAAAATAGTTGATAAAGAACAGCCTTGACGCAAACCGGTATTAACATTAAACCAATCTGTTAGAAATCCATTTACACGTACACAACATGATTTATCAGAGTATAACGATTTCACTGCTGAGAGCATTTTGGTTGACATGCCAATATTAGACAGTTTATGCCAAAGTAGGTGTCTACCAACGGAGTCAAACGCTTTCCGGAAATCTATGAAAGCACAAAAAGTAGATTGTTTACTTTTCTTGCGAGTTTCAATAACATTTGTTAGACTGGATATATGATCAACCGTACTGCGTTTTTTGCGAAAACCATTTTGCTCATCAACAATAAGATCATTATCATCTGTCCATTTTACAATTCTTTCATTCAGAATACTACTATATATTTTATACATGGTAGAAGCTAATGTTATACCTCTATATGACATCGGATCCCTTTGGTCTTTATTGCCAGACTTTGGTATTGGGTTTATTATGCTCTTAGACCAAGTGGTAGGTACCTGTCCAGTCTCAAAACAGACATTAAATAAACTGTGTAAAACAAGTACACACGCATCATTCTTCAAAACTTCTATTGGAATTTGGTCTACACCTGCAGCTTTATTTAATTTAGTTTTTTCTAAAGCTTTTGCAACTTCAAAAATGCTTATATTTTTATCAAGATTTACATCAACTGTGTTTGAAGGCAGTGCATCTGAACTAGGCTCAGCAGAGGCAGTGTTGAGCAACTTACAGAAATCATTTTTCCATTTATTAAGGACTGTCTTGCGATCTTCAAAAATGCTACCATCATCAAGTAATACCTGGATCGGAATAGATTTATTACTCTTTGACACAATTCCAACCCTGCCAATATTTTTCCAAAACATGGTTTGGTCATTTTGTAAATTAAACAACATATCACTTTGTGTCTTAAACCTTTTGCTTCGTTGCACCTCTCTATCAAACAATTTCCTGGCAGCAACATAATCTTGCTTTAATGTGACTTTCTGAGCTCTATTTGTACACTTCAACGATTTACGTTCATATTCATGTACTAATTGAAAAAGGTCAGAAAGTTTTTGGCTCCAACAAGGCTTTGGCTGTTTATTACTTTTAACAGTTTTTGTATTAAAAGATACAGTTTTATAAGACAATTTATCATACATTTCATGCCGAATAATATTACACCATTCATTATATGCCGTGTCAATATCACATTGCAGTCTCATGCCCTGTTCAAGACTGGATATAACAGCGTTTATTTCTGATAAAACACTATCATCAGATAGAAAAGTACCCGGGACACTTTTAACATTTAATTTATCAAAACTAGGCGCGGTCTCACTTGATTCAAGAGCATGAGGCTGCATTACATTACCAACATTAATTTTCCAAGAAATAACTGAATGATCAGGCATGTTTCTCGCTATGCTATTTCCAATACCAATCCTATTCAATAGGTCTGACACATGTGTAACGTTGAAATCTGTAAAAAGTTGTAGGCTTGAATGACAAATAATACAAAATTCTATAAACAGAACTACCTTTTGATGAAATTGAAGTAAAGTCATTATGTAAATAATTGCGACCAATTAGCATACACATATTACAGTCTATAAGAAACTTGATTAGGTGGTCACCATATGAATTTGATTTAAAGTCTACAACATTCCGCTGAACCACGTTATCAACTCCAGCGATAAAATCATCATTGTTACCACAGCGACTATTTAAGTCACCACAAATAAAAATTTGACCGTCATTCTGATACTCATACACAGATTGCAGTAAACTATCATAAAATAAATTTACATCTGATTGTCCAGAAGAATTTTCAAGCGGCAGGTAACATACACATGGAAAGAGACAGTAATTCTCATATTTGTGAGCCATTCTTAACCAAAGAATACTCTCACAAGTGTCGTTAGCAACTGAAACATTAAAATCATTTAAAATTGCATTTTTAATTAGAAAGCCAACTCCTCCTGAGCCCCGCCATGCATTTCTATGAATATGTTTTCTATTATTTCCATACCATGTATCGCCATCAACATCTATAATATTATCTTCTAATAAATGGCTTTCACCTATTCCAATAATATCTAAATTTACAAAATCAATACAATTTTTGCGTAATACAAAGTTGTCTGACATTTTATCAACACTCCACCCTCGTACATTCCCAAACATGCGATAATCTAATTACGTCTCCCCCGAAATGAACCTCTTCTGCTGTTCCCATTGTTGCGATAGTTGTTACGCCGGCTCTTGCTATACGGAATGCTTCTACTTTGTTGGTTACCTTGCTGCTGCACACCGCGACCTTGACCTGTTCTCATGTTACTGTTTTCTTTTAAACTATCAATGTGATTCCTGCGCTGATTCCCTTTCACTATTTACACGCACAATTCGGGATCCTCGCATTGCTAAACCTTGATGTTTAAGAGCACTCAAAATAGATCTGAAGTTACTTGACATAACACGGTCAGCATGTGATTGGTCATGGTTCAGATAAACTGTAGAATACTGACTGTGCGAAACAAGGGCATTTTTGTTGATCATAATTTTACGTTTGTCTTCATGACTTCTCATTTTCACAATAACAACACCTGGGTGTGAATCATTTGATGACTCCTTGCGTTCTGCATTAGAACAGGTAACATCAGGCACCTTCAGACCACCTTTAAACAAGGCATTCACTTTGTTGACAATATTTTCATTGTGTGTCTCTGGAAGACCACGAATAACAATATTTTTGGTTATGTCCTCTGGCTTGTTAGAGCCTTAATCTGTATGGCTTGCAAGGGAAGTAATCTTAGCATTTACCTCCTGTATATCTTCCGCTACGTTGATACGAAGTGCTTCAATGGCAGCCTCTATTCGTTCATCAACATCCTTTCTAATTCGGATCATCTCGGAATTCATTCTTTTATCCAACAGTTGGGATACTTTGTTGGCTATGCGTTTCTCAAGGCCAGACTCAAGTTTGTCCATCCTTTCACTTAACGAACTAAATAACATATGCATGTCAGCTGAAAGTTTAGTAATCAGATGTTCCAATGACGGTTGACCATTAACATGGATGTCTGCTTCTGCAACAACTACTTTTTTTGAACCTGGGCTTTGCGAATCTTCATAGAGCGTTCGTCTTGAGAGTGTTTTCTTTTTCCTTGGTAATGAATCCAACTGCTCGATCACATCTGAATCAGATGTGGTACGCTTGCGACCCCCTGTCACTGAGGGTGTGTTAACTTTAACAAATCGTTGCTGGTTCATCACGTTATGAACAAAATCTTCTGCTTCAATGTCATTGCATATATTCATAACATGATTAATATCTTGGCTATTATCACACGTATCTGCCATTTGCAACACGTTTGGCGAGCAATACTATTGCTATTGCACAAGTTGACAGTGACTAGTGAATATAAAATAGATATACGCTGGTGAAATACGGAGGTCAAAATATAAGGCGTTTTAAATGTCACCTTTAAACATCCCAGTCAAAGCACAAGCACTTTGTCCACTCCAACAGACACGAACAGGCACCCTTGAACTATCTTGGAACCAGTTCACCAGTTCACGTACAGATGAATCTTTATTGGAAGCCAGCATCTGTATCCTTGAATTTTATTCTAAGAATGGTACTTCTACAACAATTAATCAGATTACCGATCCCTTTTTATTTCAAGACAGATTCAATCATTTTTTGTTGTTAAGTATACGTAACATTAAAAAAAATCAAATTTTTTATTCGTTAAACATAAACGCCATAAATTATTAGGACAATTCTGTTGTTTAAATGTGTAAGTATCAACAAATTTAGGATGTAATTTTATATGTCTACATATCATATGCAACCAGATGTTGACATATCACGATTTCCGGATTATAGCGCATTACCAGTCTTAGCAATTTACAACTTTCACACCAATAAAATTTTCAGCAGAAAATACATTAAGATGAAAATGTTGTACAGAAATTCGTAAATTTAATGCTTATATTTGTCCGAATTGCATTTCATACTGCCTACTATCAACAAGAATGGTACATGTTTTTAAGTCATTAAAAATCTAAATATCTAACAAATAGTGAAAATAAAAAACATCTTGCTAGAATAACAGAACTTATTTTTTTCACCGCCGGCGACGAACGCAAACCTGCAACATAGTGGATAATTTTAGCTATTATTATTTATCTAAAAATGTAACTAATCGACAATCTGCATTTGTACCACGTGACCAGCCAATATATTCCCGTATTTGATCCAAAAATATATATTAATTTCATATTGGACGGTTGGGTACATGTTCAACAAACAATGCTAGTCTGGTTTCCAATTTCAATCTTTAATGAATTAAATAGATTATTTATTTATTTATATTCTGAAAGTGCAAGAAAATAACAGTTGACATTGTCTTAACAAATTATACATTGTAACAACTTAGATTTATCATTAATATCTGTTGAATAAACATCATAAAATGTAACAGTAAATCCAGACTAGCATCGTTTAGTGCACATGTACCCAAAGGTCCAATATGAAATTAATAGATATTTTTTTTGGATCCAATACGGGAATATATTGGACGGTCACGTGCCTTTGTTGGGGATGATGATGATATATATTTCAAATTAAACGAAAGATATATAATAAAAAGGTTATTATACATTTAACTGTACAATAAGGAATATATTTATACTCGTACACAACTTGAAAAGTCATACTGGACTCGCCTATCGGCTCGTCCAATATGACTTTTCAAGCTGTGTACTCGTCCAAATATATTCCCGTATTGTACAGTAAAATGTATAATAACATATAATTATGTGCATAAGCCATAGTCCGAATGCTCAGCTTTCCCGCAGAGCCTCGTTTTGGATTGATTTTGGGTCACGGGAAGTAACTCGTACAGGACTGCAAAACTGTTTATTGGAAATGCATATACACTGGTCAAAAGTTCTAAGTGCACACTTTTCAATTGTGAATATCTTAAAGTAAACTTATTTAAATTGAATGAAAGTTTGACTTAACGTTAATAATGATCAAACAACAATAATTTTTTGAAAACCGTGCATATGTTTTACGTTTTACGTCATCCACGTCGGCATACGCTTTTTATGCATTATCCCCGTGCGGCAAGCGAAATTTATTTTTTTACAATCGTTTTTGTTTTTCACATGTTCACCGACTCAAGACAAACACGAAAAACACACCAACAAAATGTAACCATGGAACGGTTGACGTCAGCAGACAACGACATTGCCGTCAAAATTCTTTTCACAGGCACAACTTCAAAATTGTTGTAAAAACATCTTGACGGTTTTCGTTAATGCAAAATAACCCCTTATTTTTGCATATTTTTTTAATTTAAGAAGAAAATCAAACGATATTATTTTCTAGATTGATTACGTTGCTTACGTTGAACGCTGATGTTACTCAATTACGTCATTAAATATTTACGTAAAACAACGTAAACTCGAAAAAATTAGTGTAACATTTGTTGAATAAGTGTCCAATAAATAAAAATTTAAAACTAAAATTTATAGAAATTCAATAAACTTCAAAATCGAATTATTCGAAAATGACGCTTATTCGGTCAAAAGGCGTATCCGAAAACTGGTCAATTTTATCGAAATGAATACATTTTTTCGTTTGGAAAGGCTGTTACACATCTATCATAGAAAATTGTATCATCCCCAACTGCTAGACAATTCAAAAACTTTTGGCACAAAACATTGTGTGAAGAAAGGAATTTTCTCCTTGAAATCCTGTAAAAACGTTATGGATAAAATAAAGTTGAGTTTGTTGGCTCATCGTGCCCAGCAGACCATTACAAAGCTACAGAAAGCTATTTCAGTGCAATGGAATGGCAAACTACAGTATTTCCTTTAAATCTGCATGAAATTTAAATTATACAAAGATGAGAAAACGATCACAAATGATAGCCGATGCAATGATAATTAACTTGAGAATTTCCTTCTGAGAACAAGTGAGCTAAAATATTATTACTTTTTAATCTGGTTAAGCAGACTTAAAAGTTTTGGTGTGCTTTAATAGAATATTGATTCTTCTTCATTGTAATTTACCCTATTTTGAAAGATTCAATCACATTATTGGAAAAATTAACATTTATCAAGTGTGCACTTAGAACTTTTGACTAGTGTATATTCGTTAACTTTCATGCGAATGTCTACGAAATAAACAACGGCATGTTCCATGATGAAATAATGATGTCATAATAGTAATTACATAAAGCGAGATCGTTTTGCCAAATAAACAAAACTCATACTATGGGTAGCCACATATGGTTACCAGATTAATGATGAATCGCCATTATAACGGCACTGAATAAGGAGCAATTTACCACACTATTTTAAAGAACAGATTTATGCCTATCATGTTTCTATCTCGCATTAGATATCAATGCTGCGCAGGAAAGTTACCAAAAGCAAGACACAACAACAAGAAAAAAACGAGCGGATACCAGCTATGAAGTTGAGATAATTTTCGTAATTGACTATGCCATCTACCAAAGGTAGGACATTTTTACGCCATTCATAAATTGTCCATGCTATTCAAACTTTTACTATCGCATAACTATATAAAAGCCTCGTTTTATATCGATTAAGATGACCAGTTTAATAATTTCAGACTGAGTATATTAAAAGGATCACTCATGTTGTATCCTCTATTTATCACTTACCTTCCGGTGTGGGAGTGTAATACATGTGTAACACCCGTTATATTTTTTCGCTATATAACTTGTTATACATTGTAGCCGAATCACTATTCATCCGCGTTATCAACGATCATAACAAATTTATGAAAATGACCACTTCAGGCAAGCAGACAGTTTCTATAAGGACTTAAGCATATATACCTATTTTTGATAACATCCACGGAAAATATAACTTTCTGACATCTTGTTTACTCCGTTTGATCTAGTAAAATGCCGATAGTCTATGATGAAATTCAGCAACAGCAACAAAGCCATTTTCATTTCGATTAAATCGTAAACAAAATGAACCAGACGCTTTCATCGTTTTAAGAACATCGTCGGTGTGATCTTACAACATCCCAGTAACAAAATAAAAACACCTGAAACACATTTTCAATCCAAATTATGAGTTTATATCCAGCAAATTTCAATGCTGTCATTTTCCGCTATAAAAGTTTACACAAATGACGTCATACAGTCGATCGACGTTTTTAATTAAACACAACTTCAGATGCCTATAACTGGTAGATTATTTTATCTAGACCCCAGCGCCGTTAATTTTATTTACATTGTATTTTTTTTCTTATTTTGGCAAATAGCAAAACGATAGGATAAATTCTTTTGGGACTAGCTTATGTATCGCCCTCTACGACCGAATTACACACGTTTAAATTTCGTTCTACTAGGCCATAGAAAGGGACAATTCATGGATTTTGCTTGTTTTTTCAGCGTATGTGATAAATAGAATACATCATTCGTGTTCATTTTATACAGTAACTGAAATTATTAAACTAGTGATCTAAATCAATAAAATACTCGGCAAAAGCCTCGTTTTATATCGATTTAGACGTCTCGTTTAATAATTTCAGTATACAATGATCACTCATGTTGTATCCTCTATATATTATATTTTGTTACATTTAGACGGATATAGATTTTCATCTCGGAAAATTTCATATATATTTATCATTTGGTTAGATCAAATTTGCTGTTAATACTACATGTATCCCTAAAGCAAGGCTATTCAAAAGTTTAGTTTATTATAGTTTAATATTAATTGACTATGTAATTATATTAAATGAATTTGATTATTCGGGTTTTTTAGATGTGCACGAATAACATTATAATTCTATGTTGCGAATACATGTAATATATGAATGTGCTAAAATATATAAGATTTGCCTTTCATTTTCAAAATATAAATTTTATACGTCCAAACTTCAGTCACAGTCCGGCTAGTATTAAGCAATACATCTGATTTTAACTGTCATAGCTTTAAATATTGTAAAGGAGTTAATACTTACATCAATGAACTATTTACAGATGGTATGCCACTACTGAAGGGCAGGCGGACAGAGTTGGGTTGACATTTAACTACATCAAACAATTCTATGCTTTCGTTCTTAATGCAGTAAGTATATGAACGAGATATTTGGTAGTAGGACTAAACAGATCTATGCCCAAGGTTATAAAACTGAGCATGGAAACCAGTCTCAAATCTCAAGCATCTGATTGGCTGAAATGGCGACTGGTCGCCATTTCAGCCAATCGGATGCTTGAGATTTGAGACTGGTTTCCAATCTCAGCATTGTAACCTTCAGCCCTGAACTAAAGTATTGATAAGGATCACTAAAAAGGTTGTGTTCATTTCTTACATAAGGTTAAAACGAGATACAATGTTTACTGTGATTTTGAAAACGTGACATCAGCTTTGTGCCAAAAGGGAATAAGCCAACGAACTGTTGAAGCGGAACAGCGGTTGAAACTTGGTTGGGGCAATAATTGAAACGAAAAGCGATCAACTTTTGAGTAGTAAGTTTTCAATTATTTTGCATAAAACGTGTCTTCGTGATGTGTACCTTCTTTGCATTAGAATAGCCTTGATATATGCAACAATAAACATATCATTCTGCGAGAAATGATATGCTCTGCAAGACAAGAACCTTCAGCAACCGTATGGAGGTGTGCGTTATACTGTAAAAGAGATCGCACTTACCTATAGAAACCTTATGTAGGTGGGAAGGAGTTATGGCCAGTATCAAGGGAAAGTCTTAACGGAGAATAAAGGCAGTTGTCCTTTATAAGAAGTCTGAATTATGTATTATTTCAACATGAATGGTTTTTGTTAATTGGTATTCCTAAGAAAAGACTAAACATTAATCAATATGTATTATTTGCGATCATCTGTTAGCCGAAAACAGCTAAATAAAATGGAATAATGAATAAAATAATAAATATTATTAAATAAAATACATGTACGAGAGTATCATGCATAACTGTTTTAAAATTGCAGATCAACGTCAGGTACAAAAGTGTTTCTGGGCACGGATACACGATTTCATGTTTGTATGCTGGAATATATATCGCAGATGTAAGTTTCCTGCTTTCTTACATACTCAGGTTGGTCTCAACATACGCGTAGGGGTGATGAGTAAAGGTGTTAATCCGAGAAGTTGATCTGTCCTCCGTTTGGGTCCGTTAATCTTTATATTATCATATGATTTCAAGAAATACATATTTGATATATCAAATGTTTTATATATGTCTTCAAACACTAGGTTAATTAAATGCGAGCGTTGGCAAATTGTGAAAAACGAGTTTTACCTGAGGAAAACAGTTTTATTTTTCCTTAAACTTTTGTTCGTCAGTAAATGGGAAGTAACTTGTCTTATCAATGTTTATTATGCTTATGGTTGTTAGCTTTTGTTAATATTTATCATGAAACCGCTGAGCTGACTTTTTGGCACGCGTAGAAATAATGTAGCAACACTTGGCTCTCTCTTAATATCCACGCATCCAATGAACTTAAGTAAAAATATTAAGAGTTTGTTCACCGAACATTTCTTTTACAGGCCCAAATAATGACATTCAAACGATAAAGAACGTAATTTTTTTGACATTTACACTCGTCAAAAGTTCTAAGTGCACACTTTTCAATGTTGAATATCTCAAAGTAAAATTATCACTATTCAAAAAAAAAGTTTGACATTATGTTAAATATGAACAAACAATAAAAATTATTTGAAAACTGTGCATTTGTTTTACGTAGTACGTCATCTACGTCGGCATACGCTATTTATGCCTAATCCCCGTGCGGCAATCGAAATTGAGCTTTTTACATCCGATTTTGTTTTCCATATGTTTATCGACACCGGACAATCTTAAAACACAAACCAAAGTTTTATAATTATGGAACGTTTGACGACTGTTACCCACGAAAGTGCCGTCAAAATGCTGTTAACTGGCACTACTTTTAATTTGTTATAAAACATCCTGATGATATTCGCCAATAAAAAATAAATGCCTCATTTTTGCATATTTTATCATAATAAGAAAAATGTCAAATGAAATGAATTTCTAGATTGATAACGTTGCTTACGTTGAACGTTGACGTTACTCTCTTACGTCATTGAATATTTATGCAAAATAACGTAAAAACGAAAATTTGAGAATTGCATTTGTTTGATAAGTGCCCAATAATCAAAACTCTAAAACTTGTCCTAATTACCGGTCTATTTTATCGAAATAAATACCTTTTTCTTTTGAAAAGGCTGATATACATCTATCATAGAGAATTGCATCGTCCCAAATCGCTAGACCACTAAAAACTTTTGGCAAAAACCAATGTGAGGAAAATAGAATTTTCTCCTTGACATCCACGTTATCACGTTATGGATAAAATAGAGAAGGGCGTGTTAGCTCATCGTCCCCATCAGACCATTAGGAAGCTACAGGAAGTTATTTAAGTGCAATGAAATGACAAACCACAACATTTTCATTGAGACTTACATCAAATTTTGATGAAAAAAAAAATAAAAAATGACCACAACTTATAGCGGATGCAATGATTATTTACTTGAGCATTGCAACCTGTGTAGCAGTGAGCTGAACATGTTCTTATTTTTTAATTGCACTAAACAGGTTCCAGTTTGTGTGTGTGGGTTAATAGGATATTGATCCTCCTTTATTATCATTTATAATATTTTGAACGATTCTATTAAATAGTTCGGAAAATCAACATTTATTGTGTAAGTGTGCACTTAGAACTTTTGACTAGTGTAAATGAGGCCAGGTTTAATAATTTAAAATGTTTGACTGAATTAAACTTTTTTTTTCAAAAACAATTTTAGAGTGCTTCAGCTGCTCCGTTTGTGGAAAACAACAAGTTAGATGTGGACGGCACAATAAGCATTAATGGATTCATATTATTAGATGCTTTCCAAACATGGGCTGAAGCCAACCTTGCCACTACTCTCGGCTATGATCATGGAATGATATTTACAGGGTATTTACAGTTTGATCGGCTTTGATTTGACTTTCTCCGCTTATCAAGATATCGTGCTCTATACAATGGCAAACGTGTGATGAGTCTCTACGCTTGTAAAGTATTTGTACCGATTTTGTCTGGTTGCCTGAGTCAGTAGAGCAATTTCATCAATAGACTATACATTTTTAATTGATAAAGTGTGATATTTTTACACATTCGGTTGTCGGAAAAAGCAAGACAATCACTCTATAAATATTTATTTGATAAGCAGAGATCGCAAAATAAGAAATATATTATATTTTTAATGCACATCTTAAATCTGATTTGTAGAAAGCGTTCTACTACTGAGGTTAACATACCTGTAAGTTACATTATCACATCTTTAACTGTATAATACCTAGTTGTTTATGTCCGTTTTCTAAATAATATAGTTTATTACATGAACTATAAATAGACGCAATGTGATTGGTCACACCCCCAAAATAACCGAGTCAATAAATCTAGATATTGACCCGCTTTTGCTGATATTGACCTGTCTATAAATAGAATGCAAAAGTTTCTATCTTTTATATTATTTATAGTTCATGTAATATATAACTATTTATAGTTCATGTAATAAAACAGTTATTTACTTATTAGCTGGGAAATATGCTGTTGATATTGACCGCAAAAATCATTATTGACCTCGGCTATCGCCTCGGTCAATAACGATTTTTTAGGTCAACATCACAGCATATTTCCCAGCTAATAAGTAAATAATTGTATAATGATCATGTGTACCTTTGAGCTATACAAGAAATAGATCCGTTTGATTTTCAGGTATGAAATGGTATCCAGGGAGACCAATGGCGTTTACGACAATGCAGTATCAGGTAATGTCTGGTTGAAACAGTTCGTTCAAACTTTGAGTGTTCAAGATACAGCCTCATTCTCATAGAACGGATGTTCTTATAGTTTTGACGAGTGATCTAACACGATTACAAATACTTGTTGATGTGTGACTACATCTATCGAATGATGACACCAAGGAAGACGACAACATTTGATCCCATGTGTCTACCTTCTGTCGTATGGTACAGTAACAGCCGAACAAAAACAAACTAGCTGAACGGTATTTTACCTCACTCTTAGACTAGTGCTTAATAGCAATGTGTTTGTTAATATTAAACTACTTGATACGATGTGACATTTTTAAATAAGATTTAACGAAGTAAATAGTTATTTAAGATCATTTAGCGTGTTAAAGCCTGTTGATAGATTGATAATATCTCTGCAAGAAGAAGTATCGTGTGCTTGATTCGGATTTGTAAGATTGGCCATAGGAGAAAGTTTTTTGCTTCAAAACTTTGGCCAAGCTTCATACCCGTTTTAAATTGAAGTTTTCCTTGAATATCGGACCAGTAAAAGACTTCATAATTACTAAAGTTCCTATTAAAGAAACAGTCAAACATGAGCAAGAGTTAAATGATAAAAAACACAGCTAGACCGCTATTTAGGCTCTCAATATAATTATGCATCAATATTTATCAATCCCTAATTTTATACCAGTAATCAATCAATCAATCAATCAATCAATCAATCAGTTAGTCAATTAATCAGTCAATCAACCTTTGCTAAATGGCTCGTGTCTAGTGGGCAGAAAAATGAAAGTGCCAGTCTTAATTTATGGATTGTTAAAAAAAGTTTGCATCAGAACACTGCAATTCCTGTACACTTTTTTGAAAACAAAATAAAAATACCGAAACCTGGACAATCTACACTATGTAATTGCGATTTGTAAAAGTATGTGGATTCTTTTAAGTAAATCTAATAAATTCCCATTCATTTCTGTTTTCGTTTTTATTTTTTTTTTAAACCCGTACATACAGTCAGTGGTGACGCATGTTTTGAAGAACAATGAGCACGATACTTATGATTGTTACAATTTGTAATTGTACTCCAAAAATTATTGCTCTTTGCCACTTACTTTTGTTTAAATATTTAGTCTTTACTTGTGTTTCCATATTTAGTTATTTTTCTAAATATGCCTGGCTTTTAATATCCCAACCAGAATAGTTTTGGATAGTGTTATTTATCCTAAAATCCAATGTCATACATAAAAATTCATTAAGCTTAATACATGTACTACTGAATTAAAAATTCGGCTTATCATTATAACATTTTCTGTTTTATAAATGTGAACTGCTGATTACATACTGTGTTTATATCCATTTTTTCAGACTGAAATTCGTTACTATTTGAAAATATAAAGATGACATTTCTCTGGATTTATACCATAAGTATTAAAATCTACTCTTGGGAAAATAAACAGTGGCACTTAACTAAAGAGGGCCAATTGCAACGACTAAAATAAAGTGAAATACTGTTTATTATTGTCTATGCTTTGAGCTATCGATCTATGACATCTACATTCGTCTTGTTATTTGTTGTGACGAAATTTTTTCTAGAGTCTTGAGAGTGGCTTTTATAAAATGCTATATATAGTGTACTTAATAACAAATTAAACACCATTTGTACATGTAGTATTGTGCTAACATTGGGATTTTGTCTTAAAATCATATTTTATCAGGCCAACATTGACACGTTTTTTTTTCAAGCGGGTGGCATACAAATGTATGTTTCGCACAGATCAGACGGTCTAATAGTTTGAATTTTCTTTCTCACTCATAGGAATTTTATAAGAAATTATATGATTAATGCACAAAAATTACAAACTATTATAACCGCCCAAAGTCTAGCTATTAAAATTATGCCAACTGCGTGTTGTTTTATCGTATACATTTCGTTTTTCATGCATCCCCTGTTTGCTTTTTTTCCCAGGTATAGCAGAATTTGAGGGTCTATGTACAAACATGAGGTATTCAACCATTGAGGATAAATTTGATGCAAGGATTGCTCTTGTTGCCGCACATGAGCTGGGACACAAGTATGTATACATGTACTACGTATAATCCTCAACAGACCGATGTTCAAAATTTACTGTGATCGATCAAATGATACGGTTATTCGGATAGTATCCGGATACCGAATACGGTTATCCGAATAGTGATTTAGGTATTCGTTCCCATTCCTTAAAACAATTAACTGACTGGATTTCTCTTACAACCGTTGTCAGATTTCGAATAGTTTACCTTACTGTTTTGGGGAAACAGCTATATGCCCCTTTTAAAAATGTATCGTAGAGTGTTTGTAACATTTAACGTTGCTTTAAATATACTGAGCAAAATGAAAACTTGACAACACTACATGGAGAACACCTATTACATTAATGATGTCAGTGTGTAGCTAATATACGGTAGACTTTGATCACCAATATATTAATCTTGCATGTTGGCGTTGGCGGTTTAGTATGTATAGTTTTACCATATAAAATTGAATTTTTGCAAAACGAAAATTAGCTTTTGTTTATTCTTTAATAAATGGGAGGTAATTTGCAAAAAAGGATATAAATTTAAAGTACACGTAACTGTATCTTATTTCTTAGCAACACTGGACTGAAACTATTGTTTTTCTTCTTTACAAGCCATAAATTTCTAAAATTGGACAGTCAAATAACTTGTTTGCTACTTATTGTGCAAAAGTATCGATCTTATCATTATTTAGGAAAGAAAAGAAAACCTTGACTCTGTGAAAAAATGACACTATCTTCTCGTGTGACAAAAACAACAACACAACTTTAATTATGGATAAAACAAAGCATCACGGCCTGAACTGAAGTTTTCCATGTAATTTGTCAAGTTTTCCTTTTTGCTCAGTTACTGTAGTATTCTTGTACGGTAAATACGTAAAGTATATGACACTATGACACTAAGTATCCTTAAGTGATTGTAGGATTAATGGGTTATCCCTTTAACTTGTTTTATGGAAAATACCAATAATGCACCGTAATTTATTAAGTATTTACCTGAGAAGTATGATAAAATATCCGTCGTATATTAAATTTAATAACTTTTGTACAAACAAGTCTTTTTTGATCATGTATCAATCCGAATAAACTATGTCAGCTTTTTATTATCGAATTAAAAGACCAAAAAATGCTTTTTAGGGGTTGTCACGGCTACCTCATTCCATAGCGTAATTAGAATTACATGGCTAGGCGATGTCGCCCTACGGGTTCGCTCCCCATTAATCTCGGCTGTCCACTAGCTCATTATGAAAAGGAAACATTTTAATTCTTGGGTGGCACGTGGGACGTCCGAGCGGATTTCACAAGACATAAGTGGTATTTTGCTCACCTCTGAGACAAGTATTCAAGTGAAAAGCTGACAGTTCATTATAAAGCGTTGTGTCATTGTGTGGTATTGAGAGGTGGTATATTGGTACTCAGCGCCGCAACAAAGCTGAAAGCTAATAGAGTTTAAACCTGCAAAATTAACAAAATCACGTCTAAAAAGGCATTTATGTTGATATATGTATAATACTGAATGATAATATTGCCAGTTCGTTGTAGATGTAATCTGATTGTTGTCTAATCCGTGTGCTCTGTTTTCCAGTTTGGGCGCTAATCATGACCTTGATGCAACAAACGTGTCTAGCGGAAGTGGCGGCTATATAATGTCTCCATCATATGGTGTTTCGAACAATTCTACATTTAACCGTCGAATGTGGATATTTTCCAACTACTCTTTAAATTACTTCGACACTTTCATCCAACGTTTGGGGTATTGCTTTGTTAAATACAATTTCAAAAATATGCTAACCGATCACCTGTTATGTTTTCGTTTTACCAAAAAGTGTTCTTATTTCTTATGTTCTCTGTCGTTATATATTCATATGATAAATTTTTGAGCCTCGTCACTTTTGTTTTTTTATGTAAACATGTATGTTTTTGTAGTGTTGGCGTGAGTACGAACTGTGTGATTTTCTTACACGTTCGGTTGCTTTAAAAATATCCTTTTCATCTGTTAAATATTAGTATCATTATTTAAGGATGGCAAATTGTATGTCAAGTAGGAATTCGAGTGACACCAATGGACTGAATGCTTACAGCAGTGACATAGCAGGACAAATTTACAACCCTGACATGCAGTGTGAAAAGACTTACGGATCCGGCTTCTTTTTAAATAGAGTTAGTTTTGTACACATTTCTAAAGTAACCCATATGCACTTCAAACTTTTCTCATAAAAGGTACATAATATTTTCTTTAGCAATTTATATTCTAACTACATTAATTCCATGGGATGTGACATTGTATCAGTTAGCCTGTCTCGCATGACATATGCTGCTTTCTTTGATAGAATATTATTCCATAGGCTGACATTAACAAACTTGTGCTCTCAATGCGACGTCGCTGTCAGGCAGTCAGCATTGCACACGGCGGTCACACACGCTACTGATTGTTAACTTTAGAAACAACCCCTACCTTATTTTAATTTAAAATTCAACAATCAATCTGATCCTTTCCTCCAAAATGACGATTTTAAAAGAACCACAATACATTATTTTACAAAAATGTAAGCTTTCAGCCAAAAGGATTGAAACTGTACTAACATATCTACTATCAAACTTGGCGAAAGTTTCTTTTTTTTTGGTTCATTATAGCTTAATGATGAAAATATTCCATCAATAGACATATTAACATATGTTAACAATGTCATTCACGAAAAAAAGGAAAAAAAAAGAATCTTGAACTCGTGTTTTCTTGTTTTCTTGTTTCACCCAAGTATTTGAATCAACAAAGTCTGGTAAGTCAGAAGTGTACCTTATGCATGATTTTACCGCATTATACATGGCTTTAAGCGATTTTACTATTTTCGAACGTACTTTTTCTGTTAAAAGTTTGTTCCCTAGGTAAGTTCTGTGAATTTTATCAAAACATATTTCATAATCTAAAGTGGCACAACACACATTTTTATTTGAATTTAAAGATTTCATTATTTACGAATGTATAAAGATGCAATATGTCGTCAATTTTCCATTTTGGAATCCACATTGATTCTGTGTAATTTTATCATACACTTAACTGGCCATTTTTGAGTCTATTTATGTTAATAAAGGTAGTATATAAATCTTCTGTCCCTCTATTTAATGCTTAGTCGATATTTAGGATGTATGTATGTCTAACTTCCTCCACAGACGTGTTTCAGGTAATGTTGTTACAGATTTTATGTGTAAATTAACTACACTTTTTCGGAGACTCTCATATATAAATTTACCCATATATGCTTCTGCTGTCCCTTAAAATCATACAATTTTTGTAGTTATCCAAATATGCAACAACTGCCCTATTTCGGTGAAATTTATATGTTTTCCCATATATGCCTCGCTATTTCTAAGAATGATTCACATTTCCGTATTTATCTAAATATGCTCCATTCGGAGACACTCATTTTTAATATGCTCCATTCGGAGACACTCATTTAAAATGTGTTTACCGATTTAGCTCCAGCTGACCCTTACTGTTTGTACAAATAATTGTGATTATGCCCTTTTTCAACACCTGTGTAGTACATGTTTTGGAGTAAAGCATCTTTGCATCAACTGTCCTTAATGAGTGACGTTTTATTCATGGCACATACTTTTGCAGAAATCCCTAATATATTTTACTGCCTCTATTTACTTGTATGTAGTTAAAAAATACATGTTTATGTTTCAACTGCAAAACACATTTCCGAATTTTACATGTTTCAGAGATACGACAAACTACACGATCATTGAGCAATCATTATTCCGAGGCTTCTGTAAAATAGAATGTTCTACAATAGTGTATTTCAGAGCTATATAATGCTGACTAAAATTATCTGTACAGTAATTGGTTTCAGTATATCGCAGTTTACTCAATCATCTGTACACTATCTATTTCAGGGCTACTACGACGCAGACTACTCAAACATCTGTCAAATAATGGCCTGCTCGGCGGTTACAAATGACGGATATTCTGTACGAACTGCACGAACTTTATCATGGGAAGGTACATCCTGTGGGAACGGAAAGGTAGAATACAACCAATTGTTATCAAATCTATATTGTTCAGAAGTTTAAGTGGTTCTTACATGTACAGCCGTTAAGTTCATACAAGTAGATTATCGAAAGGTATTTTTACCCAGTTATATTCATCAAAGATTTGAATAAATGTGATATAAACAAAAAAGAATTACCGTTTTTAGTGCATATGTTACAAATAAAACGCATCGCCGAACTATACCAAATTGCACGTGGTAAAGAGTAGCCTACATTCATAATTGCACTTCCATTGAAAATTATTTAAGTCTTTAACGACAAATGCATTTCAAACAAACTATGCACCGATTAAAGAAATTGTTAATAATTTGTTTTTTCTTCGTATATATGTGTAGATGAATAAATGAAAATAGATAGATCTACTACTCTTTAAAATGTATTGACATCCATACACAAAATACAATTTTAAATGCCCATATATTTCATATTTATTATATTGCAGGTTACAAATTGGTTTGTCCTTTTGTCTAACATATGTAAACAATATGAGATATTTGACATAGAATTCCATAGCCGTGTAAATTGGTGGCAAACTTTGATTTCTCTCTTCTTAGCTAAAATGTCTTCCAAAGGGATACATCGTTTTGTTGTCAGTATCATATTTCTCATGCGGACTAATAAATTAATGCTTTTGAGTATATGTTTAAATAGAAATTATGGGAACTACTAGCGATACCACTGTTCCAGCCTACGTATAACGGAGAATATATATATTGGATTATGGAACATAACTCTAATGACTTATGTCTTTCTCCAGATTTGCCAAGCCGGGTATTGTGTAGTGTCCGCTTCAGGTCCTGCTATTAACAATGGTGAGTTTTAGTCATGGTGACGCATGCACTTTGCATGGAAGTTAAAACTTAGCATTCAACTGTCAAACAATTTTCGGGCGTTCTGTTTGTCTACTTATGATTTCTCAACATTATGCACTTCGCTCCCTCATAATTTAATAAGAGACAAACTAAACAGTCTCATTGAAAAAAAACGTTTGCTAGAGAAAATAAAACCTTCATCGCTTGTAATGAACATAGGGCACTTTTTACAGATGGTTCTTATGATAATTATACCTTATGGACTTGTCAAGATCTTATAGAGTCGCTAACTTTCTTACTGGATAATATTTATGTTAGATTCGGTACCTCTATAATTTATAAACAAGTAATAGGCATCCCAATGGGTACTAATTGTGCACCCCTTGATGCTGATCTGTTTTTATACTGTTATGAAAGAGACTTTATGTTATCTCTTTCTACTGAACATCAAGATGATATAATTACAGCTTTTAACAACACCTCGAGGTACCTTGATGATTTATTAAATATAGACAATAACCATTTTCCATTACTGGTTAATAAGATTTATCCTAAAGAACTACAACTTAACAAAGCGAACACTTCAGAAAAGCAAGCAAACTTTCTCGATCTACATGTAAATCTGTCCATTGAAAATGGTTATGTCACTACCAAAATTTATGATAAAAGAGATGATTATAATTTTAATATAGTAAATTTTCCGTTTTTAGACGGCGATGTTCCCCGTGCAACATCTTATGGGGTTTATATCTCACAGCTTGTTCGCTTTTCAAGAGATTGCAACAATGTTAATGATTTCAATAAACGTAACATTTGCATAACAGAAAAACGTTTAAAACAAAGTTATCGGTATCACAAATTAAGGAAAACCTTTTGCAAGTTTTATCGCCGATACCCAGATTAAATTCATAAATACAAAAGAGTTTAAAATCACTTTTGCAACAAGGCATTTCACATCCAGTTTTTTTATGGAGATTTAATTTATAGACTTAAAAAGATAAAAGGCAGTGTTAATTTCTCCCGGTTATTCGTAATCAAAGCGCTGAAAGCGTTGAAATACTGGCGCGCTGGTTGAATCGAACATGCCCTGCACAGATATCATTACTGTAAACATATGAAACTATGTGTGATTTTTTCGTTAAACTTTGTGACAGTTACTATCATCAACATTAGCAAATAATTCTGTATATTCAGGGATTTCAATAGATGCAGGTACTTGTATTTTGATGCAAGGAAATTAGGTTTTCCACTTTTTTTTCACCTGAATCTTAGGCGGGGGTCTTTTTGATGCAGAAGCCTATGATTAGTGGTTAAATTTTGCTAGAATAACGATGATCAGGCTCCGCCACAACTGAGTATTGTCAACAATGAAATGCACAAGGCTCACGTACCTTAAGAGACTGAAACAGTTACAATCTTAATTTTTACGTCGATCGCAACAATGCATTAACAAAAATATTCGCCAACTTACTGACGGTCTCCCCAGGATTTTTGGAAGGGTTGTCGCTGGATATTTCGTGGATATAAGCTCGCGAAACTTTATTTTTTAACTATCATTTTATACAATTTTATATTTGTACCAAAGTTTACTGCAAAAACTGTATATAGTACATAGATGTTTTTTTATCTCTTTAGAGCCAAGAAAGGTACAAAGTTAAAAAACATCAATAATGTGAAACAATGTGTAAACAGTATGTCAACATGTGTTTTAATAACATAAACTGATCTGATCTCATCAAGTTACAATGTCAACTATATACTCTGTATAGTTAGTTTTTCACCTTCATTGTCCAAGATATCTCACACATATCAAACTCAGTGTTTCATTACAACTGACAGAATTAGGATTAAACTTTCAGAAGCCTCTTTTTTTCTTGGGCCCAAGCGCTGACTGCCTTATTATAATCAAACTTCAGTACATCAGGACCTTCCATGGATATCATTAACAATGAATTTAATGTTGAATTGTTAAGCCTGCTTCTAAGCTTAGTCTTCACTCTTGATAAGGTGGAAAAACCCCACTCACAATCTGAAATTAAATTAATTTACGATACCAGTAAACATATAGATAGCTTCACATATATAAAAATAATATCATAATAGGTATTCAGTTAACACAAACAGGTATAATAAATTATGTAGTGCACCCCAAGAACCTGGTTTAAACCCCTAGTAGCAAATTATTTTGCTACTGACTGTTCCAAGGCGCTAACCCATACGGTTCCCCTTTTTTGTTAAACAATCAACAAACAAATCATTTATTTTCCTCTCTTCTTTTTGCTGCAGGGGAGGCTGTGTTTTATGAGTGTGGCGATTCCTGATATGCATATTTCCCTTTTTATATATAGTAGCATGAAATTGAGTTATTTTATTTATTTAATGCAAGTCACAAGGCTAAGTAAATATATATAAAAAAACATTGCCAACTTCTTGCAACCAGAAGTAGACTTTCTTCCACTTAGGATCGACACCTGACTGGATCGAACTGGCTGTTCGAGGTAGCCGGCGTTGATTCAGTGTCTCGGCATGTTGGGGTACCGCGTCCGGCGTCGGAGTAATTTCACGACGTGAAGGGGTACTTGGCGTCGTAAGAGTCGCTCTTGAAGGGCTATCCGGAAATGATCTCGATCTCATTTCTAGAATTTTGAAGTTCAGAATGCCCGATGGAGTTGGCATCAGCCTCACAAGGCCGGTTTCTCTTGAAATAAGATAGAATTGACGAGTCGTCGTTCTTTCGCGCATGCATACTTGAAAATGTGTCCGACGAAAATGAACTGATCGTTACGATGATAGCGCAGTAAAATGCCACAGAATGTATTTCTTTTGCAATGTAAGTTCTAAATGCAACTTGCCAATAGATTTGTTTAAAACAAATCCATTATCGCACAATTATTTTCATACATGTATACAGTACAATTTTCGAAATGTTTGTCTTCTAATCACAGAACTAAGAATAACCAAATAATTACTCATGATCGCATCTCATTAAAATCATTGAACATTATGTTAAACACACCGGGTTCCGCTATTAATTGAGAATATCAAGAGTCAACAGAGCCAAAATACGATCAAACGACACCGACAGACTTGCGAATTCACCACGTGGAGAGGCGGAGTTATCCAGCTGATAGTAAAGAAATCGATTGTGATTGGTCAAATCGCCCATTGCTTAACCTTGAATGAGGTGTGTATTGAAAAGCGACCTGTGTTTACAATGCAAGAAACAGAAAATTATGACATGTCGATTTTGAATAAACGGATGTCGGCGAATTTAACACTTGTTGGAAATAGATCAAAGCTTGTTAACGGTTGTCTGGGGAGAACACTGGGACCCGGCCCGGTCCTTGTTAGCCGAGCAAAATCTCGATCCACAACTGCTCCAACCTAACCAAAATGGCAACCCACGCTATCTCCCGCTTGTCACGTGACTGATTTGATTTTAATCGTTCTTTAAATATCCTTTCATAGTTGTTCGAATCGCAACATTAAATTGTTTTCTTGTTTTTATTTGTAGAATTATCTTTCAAAGTTCGCATTCCTTCTCGAAATATTTGTATTTTCTTAAAATGCACTACTTTTTATGCCACACAACTACGAAATCTTTCAGGCGTAACTAAACTACTCATTCATATCCAGTTGCTTGTTCACTGCCGTAGCTGGTCATGATTTCACTCTACATTGTTCGATGGAATTTTTGGCATGGATGCTCCAAAATTACACGGAAACTTACTATCAATCGCTCAGAATTCGTGGAATGGTGTGCTGCATTGTGCTTCACACTTGTGCAGAACATTTCGGCCTGCTCTCGCGGTGACCACTTACTTGATACGCTCTCGTGGTCGCAATGATACACCCGAAGTTAAGGACTGCGCGTCGCAGAGTTCACAGCATCGTTAGTTAATACTGGCGCATGCGCGCCAGTATAAAAACCATCTGTAAATTTAAAAAGAAAGGTTACCAACATGATATTTTACAGCGCTCTGAAGGCCTGGTGATTAACCCTTATACAGTTGATCATTATGCTTACCTGTTTGGTTGCACGACGGTGGCAGGGGTTTAAGAGTTTATGAAGGTTAATGGGGAAATCTTTTCTTAAAAGAACCTAGAAGCTAGATTTGTTTCTTTTATCCCTGTCATCGTGTTCTTTCTGATTTTACTCCAGGAGCTCTGGTCTCGGTAAGATCATTGAGTACCAAATTCGGCTTTGCAATGCTCTTAGCTTCTTATGTTTTATATGTTTGTGTGCTTTTGCAATTAACATTGTTAAACAGATAAGTGGGTTGGAGTCTTTTCACCAAGACAACTTGTACTTGTTTTGTGATATGAGAACCTGTTGGGGCAAGTGTGAGGTTGGTGCACCCTAGAACCTAATTTAAACCCCCAGTGGCAATTTGATTTGCCACTGACCGTTTCCAAGGCGGTAACCCCTCGGGTTCTCATTTTTGTTTATTGTTAGTGGCGTCTTTTTTGAAACTGATTATATTATTCTGTTTTTTCTGAATGTGGCGATTCCTGATATGCATATTTCACCTTTTTATGAGTATATGTAACTGCGAATAATGGGCCACGAAATAATATATGATTACAGAAATCTGAAACGAAACTTCTTTTAAATTAAAGACGATTTATATTTAAAGATCTAGCATCAAAAGTGTTATCTTTTTGGCTTTCTTTGTAGATGCAATCTGATTGTTGTCTGGTGTCTGTAAATTTGATAATAAATATCCGGTTGAGTTGCTTATTAGTACTCAATGTACAGTGCGACGAAATAAGTATTCGTAAATCGGCCGCCATATTGAATTACTCGCGGAAAATGTACATGTTTTTCGGATCGATATAACAATGAACTGTAACAATAAACGAACACTTTAAGATGAATTCCTTACCTTAATACTTCGTCAGATGACTTTTGAATCTTATAACTTGCATCATCCGTCTCGGAATCGACGTATTAAAGTTCTGAACATGGGCTGGAGGTTATAAAGCTGAGTTTGGAAACCAGTCTCAAATCTCAAGCATCCGATTGGCTGAAATGGCGACTAGTCGCAATTTTAGCCAATCAGATGCTTGAGATTTGAGACTGGTTTCCATGCTCAGTTTTATAACCTTGGGCACAGGTCTGGTGGATTGCTCATCCAGATTCTCAAACAAATCCTGCTCACTACTAATAATTGACACCCTACACGAAAACTTACGTTTAATATACAACCAGAGGTTTTCAATTGGATTTACATCCGGGGATTGTGCAGGCCATGAAATATATGTAATGTTAGTTCTGACTTTGTAAAGAGAGATGGTACCTGCGCGATGCACTGGATTATCCGGAAAGTGTCTAGCTATCACTGGCCATAAATGATTGTCAAGAACCTGTTCATATTTATGTGCATTGATATTGCCGTCAACTTTCACTAAAGTGCCTACACCATTCCAACAAATACAACTCCATATCATCACTTTCAACATGTTCTTACATGATTTTACCAGGTCCGGTCTGTAGCATTCGCCGCGTTTTCTCCAAATCAATACAAGTTTGTCACTGCCTTTCACAACCTGACTTTCGTCCGAAAAAAAACTTTATTCCACCTCCCAGAAACAGGCCACCTTCTCTTCTCCCTGCATTACAATGTACACCAGTCGCTTGGCTCTATTGACTTTAGATACAATAACCCTTTTCTTATTAATTCTTTTAGAAAATCCGCGTTTCCGAAGATGAATCTGCACAGTTCTTTAACACAATGCATTTATTCTTGTGAGTGTGGCGATTCCTGATATGCATATTACCTTTTTCTTTACATTTACTGATTATTTCTGAAAATAAGTCCCTACGATTACACTTGACAGTTCTTTCAAGATGGCGATAGTCTCTGACTCTCATTTATCTTGGTCTTCCACTTCTGTGAAAATTTTCAACGGATCACGTTTCCCTAAACTTCTTAAAAAATTGATGACACTGTACTATAAGATCGTTGCAATCTCAGAAATTTCAGCAAAAGATAATCCATCATTAAACATGCATACGACTTAATCATGCACATTCTTTAACTCGCTCCTGAATTCGGCACCTTTTCTGCCCATTTCAAAACAAACGCTCTCTTAAAAAAAGATGTGCAGGATTGATGAATGGAACAGATTTGCAAAAAGGGTTATTAATCAGTTGGATATCATTATTTGAAGCTCAAATATTGATTTACACCCGAAATATTTTAAACCAATATTTATAAAAAAGATAAATAAATGGTGTTTCCTATCCTATGCGACGCGCATGGGTTAGCTAATTTTGTATTTCCCGCGTAAAGCCGCGGTGGTTTTTGGGATTTCACGTGATCACTTCAACCAAAAAACGCATTTGGTGTACCTTGCCGACTACCGACGTCACCATTTGTTTCAAAATGCCATAGTTGTTGTTGATTAATTGTTGAATGACCATGTGACATTCCCATGATCGCTAAATAAAGATTGTATTTTTGTATAGGGATTTCTTCAGTGGATTGTTTTCAGGTCCGGTAATATAAGTGTAGAGTTTAGTGAAAAGTACAGTAAGTGTTACATAGATTGATTCGCTACGATTTTACCGAGTACACCTGCTCGACCCTGCACATCTCCCTTTAAGCTTCAAAACACATACATTTCCGATAATTCAATGTCATACTGTTTTCGAGGAATATGTCTATAAATAGAATTTCAGAACCCTCATGTACATTTATTAATTACACGGCCTCTGAAGGCCGTGTATATTGATACAAGTTTTAGCTTTCCAAAAAGCTAGTCGGTCAAACGCAGATAAATTAATAGAATAAATAGGTATTCGTGCTTGCATTAATTTTTGGACCAATGGAAGTCAAGGATTTGTCCAGTTTTCAGTCGACCAATGCCACGTAGATTGTATCTGACAAACCATTTTTGAATTTAGTTGAAGTTTCAAGTTTCAAGTTGTTTTTTTTCCCCATTTACATTTCTCTGTATGTACAATACATAAACAAGAGTACAGATGCACGTACAGAATGGTTACCAAGTCTGAATTTTAAAAACAATCGTTTATTTTTTTTTCATAAAATAGATGAAAAAGTCGCTTTGAAAACCACTAAACACGATAAATATTAAAATATGCGCAGGCTCAGTTTGGTTGAGTCTGTTAAAGACGTTTGAGCATTTCAAAAACATAAAAAAACCTCATCGTAATTAGTGCTCCAACTTAGACATCAAACGATCAGAGAAATAGATAGATCTCAAAAACAGGTATTTTTTGCGCAACAAGCTCAAAACTAAACACTTTTATGCATATCTTTGAGAAAGATCATTGTATATAAATGTCCCTCTGAATGAGTAATTGCGAATAAAAGGTAAAATGTAATGTTCATAACTAATAACTATTGAAGATATTGGTAGTCATTAAATCAATTAGGTTTAAACGCTCGCAGCTCGGGTTTTAACATTGCCAAAGTGGGATCGGGAAAAGCAAAGTTATGATTTTTCAACATACTTGACTAACGAAGTACTTGCCAATATTGGACACCAAAACTAAGGTAACATGTCACCATTTATCCTATAAATTGATATTAGACAAATACAATAAACACAATCATTATTGATGCCACCCTGACACTCTGAACGTGTAACCATAAAGTGCAGTTAACCTCATGTGGCCATCCTAGTCGTTAATCTCTGTCGTTTGCAACTAATTGAGCGTATTGATGATTGTCTTTTAGCGTTCCGCCGCCCCATTGACTACGCTTATGATATAAAACAAGAAATATCTTTAAAAAAGATAAACGGCGTTGATGGAAAATATATATATATACACGTATATAAGAAAGAAATACAGAGAGGCGAAGCAGACACAGTTTAGTTATTTTATTTTACTTGTTATAGCTGTTGACGAACCCTCCCTGCCTTCTTAGTATGACCTAGAGATTAAGCGACCGAATCATGACAACTCATAAATTCATTGAAAGTGTCTTTCAAAAAAAAATGTTCAAGCTGTTGCAACAATTTCATACAGTGATAACAAGTCGATTAAAGAAGCAATGTCTTACATTAAGTCTTGATCTACATTTATTCAGTTTCAATAAAATACCTCTTGTAGAGTTAGAACTCAAGATGAATAAATGTCCTTGAAATTTAATAAAAATAAATACAAACAGCCTGTTACAAGAGCGAAATCTACCAACTTTTACGTAAATTAACTTTTAAAAAAGTGTCCGTCCTGAGGATTGAACCCGGGGCCTCCGCTTGGGAGGCGAGAGTGTCATCCACTACGCTACAATGAATATGCTTTCTGTACTTGAAATTAACAATCAGTATCAAAGGAACTAGAAAGGAACCAGTAAGAACTAGAAATATCTCTTTCGTTTTACACTGTGTAAACTTGAATGCAAGTGTTTACCTGACACCCAAGAATATTCAATATAAAATTGTATTTAAGCCATCAATATTGACTTAACTGGTTATTTAAATCGTAAATATGTTGTTTTTTTCTCCAATACAACACCCACTAACAACCAATCGAAATAATCTATTTGATTTTTCCGCTGCATAATAATAAAAATCCCACTAGATACCTCTCCACCCTGCTAGATGCCTCTCTGGTGTAAATAGCTACCAATCGAAATAGTTTATTTCATTTTCCCTCTGCATAATAAGAGAATACGAGTGTTATTTACAACATTTCATTGGTCGAAAAACTAGGTCAAAAGTGAGCTTAGACAGCTAACGCCGAATAAAAATACTGCCAATGCTGATCTCCTATGTTTACTTTACACAATGGTCATGTCACATTCGCTAAACATCCGGTAACCTTTGAGAACATTCACCAAAATTGCACTGGAAATCGCAAACAAATTGCAAAATCGCTGACCTCCTGTGTTTACTTTTAACAATTGTCATCTCACATTCGCTAAACTTCCGTTAAATTCACAACGTTTGCTCAGGAAATCGCAAAATACTCTTGCTTTAAAAGACAGTATTTTGACAATTAGGCACAGTTCTGAGTGTTCGTTTCGTCCTAAATGTTTGTTTAAAACATCTTCTCTTATGTTATAAGCCTCCACTTTTTCACGACCGTATGTTTGGTGATTTATACCACAAGAAAGTATCAGTTCAACTTATATGCAACTAATATTTTGCTTTAAATGTTTGCATCACGTGACTTTCCAAAAAAAGACGCATAACATTATTTCTATACCCTGTAGAAAATACAACACACTTATGTTTACCAAATGTAACATGTCGTTATTGATCAGCTCAATTTCTGATTTGATGTAACGACAATGTTCAAATATTGTTTCATCAACATTTAGGAGAATTTTCTTGCAAACAGGGGGAACTGAATAGAATTCTCAAGCTTTAGACGGGCGGCTTTATCTAAAGAGCGGAACATGTGGCATAGTCTTAATTATCCGTTTTGGACCGGGAGTCACTGTTAATCGGTGTTCAGGCTAAAGATCTCAAGTTTTGTTGATTATAATATGTCGGTCATCAGGATGACCGACAATAACGAATTGAGATGTAACATGGAGAAGCACGTGACTGTTTATGCTAAAGACCACTAAATAAATCAAATCCTATAGATTCCCACTTCAGCAATTCATCAAATTTCGAATTTGCTACATGGTCAAGCCTTTAAAAGTCTTATATTTAGAACCAACTTAAAAACATATTAAAATCCGACTCTTATGCATCAACGGTAAACGTTTTCGGCATTTTAGCCCATATCGCGGAACTTTTGTCTAAAATCTGTGAAAATACGTGCTATAATTTAATCACGGAATGTGAAAGTATCCAATTTTACAATTTGTTTTCGCCTTACTACTCAAATCATATATTTTCCCAACATCATTTTCTTTTTTATATTTCAATTTCCATTGTTCTCAATCAATTCTGACTTTCTGTAAAAGTGTTTACGTGCCGGATCAACATTAATAAGTGATCTGTAACCATTAATAGTTATCACATTCGAATAAAAGTGGATCCTGACGATGGTTCTCTAAAGCTGTAGATCATGTTTTGGCCAATCTATATATAGCTTTTGTACCAGTTTCGACATCTGTCGGATAATCAATATTAGTGACTGTTAATCGGTTTGATACATTTCTCGTATTAAATAAGTATTTTACTTTCGCAATAATAGTACTTTTAGTTTTCTTTTCAATATGCGAATTGGAACAAAGTATTGTGATAACTTACAGGTATGGGCTTATGTCGCGGTACGAATCCAGTCAATATCTGGGGAGAAGATGTGTATGCGGACGGATAGCTCGGTCGGGAGAGCACTCGCCCTGTAAGCGGGGGGGGGGGGGGGGGTTCCGGGTTCGATTCCCGGTCTGGCTGCACATTCTTTCTCACCCTGTGACATTTGGCGCCCAACGTGGGGCCGCTTACACATCTTCTTCCCAGATAGTGACTAGATTCGTACCGCGACATTTTCCCCTCACAACTTTGAAATTCGTCCTCGAATTCCAGAGGGTACTTAAAATAATGCACTATATACAATTGTATATACTTTATATATACTCAAATATCCACTTTCCTATCTTAAATTTTGTAAAATTTGAAAACGAAAACTTAGAATTCTGTATGTGGACAACTTTGCATTTCTGTTATCATTACAAAGAGAAAAAGTGTTCTTGAAAATCTGCAGCCACAACTTGGTTATCTTTCCCTTTCTTGTAATGTGGGTTCCAGGAAAAAAAATCAGTTATTCTTTGAAGTAGTCACACTGGTTGGAATTAAATCAATCTTTCCACTTCTTTTGATCAATAAAATCACAAAACATTCATCAATAAAACAAGTAGTCCTCGATAAACTACGCTAGAAAGCCCAACCATTTCCAATTACCTCCCTTTAAATTGAATATGTAGTGTTTTGTTACCCATTATTTATTGTTATTTGACTGGCCGTTGCTTAGGTCTTGGTGTGGAAGATTATGTTTATGAACGTTCAATTGAAATTAAAAACAACTGAGATTAACCAATTAAACACCATTCAAAGCGTATCTGATTAAATGAAAATATGTTAATGAGAAAATAAGCATATAAAGTGGATACTTTTTATTTTTGTTCAGTATACGATTGCAGGCGTCTTAGACAAACCATGCAATGCTGTCACGGTCCCCCATTGGGCGCCAAATGTCACAGGGTGAGAAAGAATGTGCAGCCAGACCGGGACTCGAACCCTGGACCGCTCGCTTACAGGGCGAGTGCTTTCCCGACTGAGCTATCCGGGCCGCTTACACATCTTCTCCCCAGGTAGTGACTAGATTCGTACCGCGACATTTTCCCATCACAACTTGGAAATTCTTCCTCGAATTCCAGAGGGTACTTTATATAAACAATTGCAACTAGATTAAATGCAAATGAAGCACCAATCATTAAATGCACAAATGATTGTACTTACTAATAGTCATTAGCCTAAATTTGTATCCACATGTAATTTAAATGCATATGATGCATCAAGCAATGTGTCGATATCTGTTGAAATTTGGTATTGTGGTTTCGTTTTGCTAATGTGAACAAAAGCAAATTTTATGTTAACAGGCACCGCATCAGAGAACTGATTTCCTTCTTAAGTAAATGGCATTTAGGAGCACCTTCTCCACATCTAATTTCTTTAAAATAGCGCAGCATTTCAAAGTTATGTTACTTCGCATCTTGCTCATTATATTTCCCTTTACATTAAAACCTACGCTATTTGTGTCCAATCTGTACAAGACAGGCATAGGCCTAAACTACCCAACATCTTTCAACTTGATCACAGAAAGGCCTATGCCTTAGAAGGGAAGGGTACAGAAAAAAGAGGTAAAGCATGATGTAGACAGCTGTTGTTATCAGCCGAAATGAATAAACATGGATAGATCGCCGATACTGCATCAAACGGAGTTCGATCACACCCCACGACCCCCTTCCTCACCCCCACCCCCCCAAAAAAAACCCCAAACAAACAACAAAACAACAACAACAACAACAACAACAACAAAACAAACAAACAAACAAAACAACGACTCTTAATCCGCCCTAAAAACATTCAATAAGTATGGATGAAACATTATTACTGATGCATCTTTTGTTTTCATATTTATGTAAAATTATTTTTATGTTTATATATTATAGAGAGAATCGATGTCAAATTTATGAACTGGGGTCCTATTATTGCTTGCAGTATTTCAGTGTACTAATGATTTAACCGTTTTATTACATATAATTGTATTACAAATAAGTAACTTTTTATATCGACATTCCACTGCTATGCAGCCAAAATCATCTCCTCCGCGGTCCCAGTGTTAAAATCGCTCTTGATCGCGTGTGTTATGTCTCTTTAGAATGATTTTTCGATTAAGACAAACGTTGCCCAATTAGTAAAATCATAGTTCGACCCTGATTAGAATAAACAAAAATCGTTGGTTGAGCGCAATAGGGTTGTAACTCCACTTCTTTGAAAAAAGACTTTTTTTTGCATAATATGGCTCATTTTATATTAATACATTGTACATAATATGATTAAAGAAAAATGCTTTTGAAAAAAAACCACTAAATATTGCAAATAAGTCCTCAGACTAGATCTCATATTGAATAAATTTTGTGTGCATTACGGTTGTAACTCAAATTAAAACCATGTTGCACAAAAAAGCATTGACTTAACTTGGATGAGTTGTGAGTGGAATAGAGATATAAGTCAGTCTGTATATGTACATAATTTATAAATTATATAAGCATGAATTCAAATTGTCATTACTGGGGTTTGATTAACAGAAGTCCTCTTACCAGATACCATGAACTATGAATGGCTTAAAACCAGAATGTTTTGAATATATAGTTGTATTCAAAGATCTCTTTTGCAATAAAAAAATCATTGTTCTCATTTATGTCAAATTTATTATGTGGAAAACGATTGTAAGTCATATATTTATAAATATCTCTTTTTGAAATTATTTTTTATTTTTTAACATTTCTTCTTTGTAAGTTTATATGTATATAAACAGAAAAGAATAAACATTCAAATATGAGAATAACAATTTTTTTGTTAATACTGAAAACATTTTTTTTTAAAGTGACTTACAACCGTGTTGCGCTCAACCCACTCACGATATATGCGCTGAGTAGTTTCCCTGACTTTCGCATTTCCCCTAACCAAGTTAGATAACGATGGCTAGAACAAACAAATAATCAAATAGGCATAATACACATTTCAAACAGGTTTACAAATAGTTTTAAGGCCGTGTACTCCTTTTGCTGCATTAGCAGCAATTTTTTACTTGTTACCCTACAGTCAACGGGAGAAAATCCCAGAAACCAAAACATCGCGACGTTACTCCCCTTTATAACGAATACTTATTTCGTCGTTCTGTATATGAACTTTTGGTTTTTGAAAAGACACAATTTCGCACGCAAATCAACAAAGACTCACACACTACATTTTGAGAATAAGTTTTAACATTTTGGTTTACAGTGATAGAATTTAAAATTTGTGTATGTACTCATTTTTTCTTGACAACGATATTGACATAGCAAGTTTTGTGTGCGTGCACGATTTTGAATGCAGAACTTTCGAAAAGGTGGGTTGACTAAAGTAGATTCGTTTATTTGACGACCTGGCATATCAAGAGTGACGATGGTGCATACTTGATACTTTGTTTAAACCCCATTTGACATATAAGTTTTGGAACTGACCGTTCCAGTGCGGAAACACTAAGGATCTTTTTCTCTTTAACATTTTGAAATGTCTCATTTTTTACAATTAGATAAATTATCAACTTATTCTCATTTAACTTCTTTTTGAATAGATTCTTATGCAAGAAATAACTTAAGTTTGATTCCGGATCTCGCTTTGCTAGCTTTAATTACATATTCCAGAAGCTTGTATGTTTGGAGATGTGCCATACAATGTACCCTATACGAATCAAACCTGTACAGCATTCCTTGGTTCAGCGAATACCTCTTACAAGTGTTATGGAGATTTGAACAGGAAAAGTTGCTGTGCAACCTGTGAACAACACAGGTTAAATAACATTGGGCTTGCTAGTAAGTGCTTTTCATATTACATGGTGGTAAATGCGATGTAAAGAAAGAGTAGACGTAATTTTTAACGGTCACGCTTAACGAGTAGTGTATTGTAGTCAATATTTACTAATCTGTGCGTGTTTATTTATCGGTTAGGTAAAGACAGTTGAAATAAAACAGATGGTTTTGATTTTATTACTGTTTGATATTATTTTACACTTGAAGCATATTTAGGGGTCGTCATGAAAACAAAAGCCGATTAGATCGTGCATTTCTTCCAATCATAGTGTCAATTGGACACGCTGGCAAAAAACGGGTTCAAATATACCCCTCTGTACACACAAGTCGGTGGACAGATTGGAAACAACAAACCACATTTAGTAGCTTATTGTGTTTACAGGGCACTCAAAATTCGGTAGAAATCACTCGTTCTGGTCCTAGAAAGGTCATCGAGTACGTGCATGTACACATTTTGCTTGACAGTGCAGTAAGCTACTTACATTTTGTATGTTTTACAAACTTTATGTTATGGCATTATAGGTTAGTTGGTAACATTTAGACGCAGATTTTAATTCGATATTTAACTATAATTGATGTTTGATTAACAGCGTTTCAACACACCGATATTGTGTCATAAAATTACATACCTAGACCACGTGATTTGGTATTCTATTGTACTACCTAGCAAGTTCGTTTTTGTATATTTTGTATCACAGTGACTGTAGAAACATTAAGTGCAAAATTTATTGCAAAACAACTAGCTTTCAGTTAATGTTTCAGTCCATAGACAAGCAACAGATCACAGAAGTGTAAATGTTAAGAGTATCATACATATTTTAAATAAATTAACGAGACTATAGCGCTAAATGAGAATGTTTATCATTTAAAATATAACACCAAATATAACAGTGTGTAATCAGACTTTTAAAGAAAGGGGTGATACATACACGAACCTAAAACGTCTTTTCATACAACCTTCTGGAGATTTAATTAATTCAATTACGGAAATAAAAGGCAATATTAAATTCTCCCGATTATTCGTAAACAAAAAAAGCATCTGTTAATTTGAAAAGAAAGATTACCAACATGATATTTTACAGCGCTCTGCAGGCCTGGTGATTAAATCTTCTACAATTAATCATTATTCTTAAGGGTTTGGTTGCACGACGATGCGCTCTATATTGTAAAACGTTCATTTCATTTCCATTGCAATAATAACACATCACTTTTGACCCCTGACCCTGAGCTTGAATGAAGGTTTTAAAAGTTTCGAAGCAAAATACTACGTAACTACACAGTGTGAGGTGCTACATGTAGTTCAGTTTTGGTAATTTACAAAAAAGAGACTACTACAACGGCCTGTGGCATCGCTTAGCATTTTCTATTTTCTGTAGCAATTTTTGAACTAACATAATATTATGCTGGACCGGTGCACTCTGTGACCGAACTGTATGACTATGTTTACTGCAGCATTCATTCAGTCCTCTCTGCGCCGTCTGGTGCTTGAGGCGATAGCAAGAGATTCCCACTTGGCTTAGTCTGCTGCTGTCCTTGGAGCTCTTTCGAGGGTAAAACCCTTGCTATTCAGCTCTTTCTCTATAGTCATGCACTAGGTCTCTTTTGGTCGCCCGCGGTTCATCCTCCTTTGTGGGGTCCATAGAAGGTCTTTCAATGGCAGTGAGTCAAGCGACATGCGACAAACATCACAACTATCTCCATCGGCGTTTTTTGACTTTCTCTTGGATTGAGTCTACTCCTGTCTTTCTGAAAGGTCTTCCTTGGATTTGTCTTATGCACTTTTTTCTGGAACATCCCAAGCTTTTGCTCAGTGGCAGTCGTTGTTTTCAGAATTCTGATCCATACAGAAACATGCTGAGGACAATGTTTTTGAAGATTTTGATCTTGGCGTGAATACTGAAGCTGGTCGTTCTCCAAATGTACCTGAGCATGGCAAAAGCTTGGATGGCTTTGCTTATTCTTGTGTTGACCTCTTGATCACAGTCGCCATCTGTCGTCACTGCTGCCCATGTAGACAAACTCATGTATGTCTTCCAATAGTGCCATCAAGGGTGACAGGTGTGTTGGTGTTCTTCCTCAGGTCTTTGGTCTTCTTCTTGTTAATCGTGAGCCCAATGGTGCTGGCAGTCTCGCTGAGCATTTCCGTTTTCTGCTGGATGTCTTGATGTCTTTGGGCATCAGACCAAGGTCGTCAGCATAATATAGGTCCTCAAGAGCTGTTGTCAGAGTCCACTGTCCTTCGTTGACGCTTCGCATCAATCAGTCGATAACCAAGGAGAACAGGATCGGTGATAGGATGCATCCATATTTCACTCCGGTTTCCACATTGAATGATTCTGTTAATTGTTGTGGATGACGCAACATTAGAAGTTTCCATATTGGCATTGAATGTGTGGGCCTGTTTCTGCGGGATGCCGGAGTGTCTTCCAGAGAAATTGTCACGATGTTGGCTGTCGAATGCCTTTTCAGTCAATAAAGACCAGTTAGAGTGGAATGCTCCATATATTGGACTGTTCCAAGATCTGCCTTACAATAAAAGATATGATTGATGCACGATCGTCCCTTCCTGAAGCCAGCTTGCTTCTTGCGAAGAATGGCGTCTACCGCTGTTAGGATGCGATGTGGTATGATTCGGCAGAAGACCTTGCTGCTGAGAGAGAGAGAGAGGAGAGTGATGTCTCTCCAGTTGTTGCAGTCCCCCAGAACCTTTTCTTACGTAGCTTGGTGATGGAACCTGTTCTCCAAAACGTCTCTCCTTGTTCCAGATGTCTAGTAACACTCGCTGAAGAATGTGTAGGGTTTTCTCCTTAACCTTCAGAATCTCGGGGCACAAGCCATATTCTCCAGAACCCTTGCCGTTAATGTATCCCGTCTTGATGTCCAGATCCTGTTATGCCTCAGGAATATCAGCAAGTGCCGGTGGGTCTTGCCGGTTCAAGATTCGTTGAAAGTGTTTTTTCCACACTTCTAGCTTGGCCCGCTGTTCTGTGATGAGTTTTCCATCTTCCGCTTTCACCGGAATAACGTTGTTTTTTCTGCAATCTCCTCTCAGTTTTCTTTATGAACATAAATATAGACAGTCTTCATGTCTTTCTGTTCTGTGGCCCTTTCAGCCTCCTCTGCAAGTTGTTCCATGTATTGGCGTTTGTCTTGTCTTGCGGAGTTTTTGACTTTGTCGTCTTCCCCCCCTGTACTGACTACTTACATGCTCTTTCCATTACCATTCTGTGTTTGTAGTTTTTTGAAACTTTACAACTGAATTTATTTCTCATGTGAAAGACGATTGCTACAGTTTTTTCAATAATGTTCTTACCAATACATTTTGATAAAACTCTGAGTGTTTGGTGGATATTATTCTTTTCTTACCAAAATATTTTCATAAACTTTGAGTTTTGTGGATATTCTCTTAACAGTCTATAATTTAAAAGTGTAAAATCACTATATATCAAAATTAAACCCGGTTTTTATCTATGTATTCAAGTAAATATAATATGTTATATTTAAGATAAGCAAAATCATAATTACAGTTTAGTGTGTTTTAATATAGGCGAAAGTTTAATTTCAGGTTGTGAATACGGTGATAAAGCGTCATGGTGTGCCACGCTGAGCCTTGAGGAATGTTATTTAAATGAAGCGACGTGTTGTCAAACGTGTCCCGCGAGGGCGTTACCTATTGAAGGTATGATAATTGCTACGATGTTAGTTTTAAGTAGGAAAATATCCTTTGTATTAGTATTACAGTTTAAATATCATAATAGTATATGATCCTGGTCTGCTGTATACTGTTATTAAATATTTTATCTTTTAATTTTATTTCGCAGCTATTATTTTTCTTAATAGTGAAATGTGAATACAAAAATCTGCTTTAGTTCACTTTTATACGCTGGAACAGGAATAATTAAAACAAGAAATATCTTTAAAAACGATAAACGGCGTTGATGGAAAAGATAATGCATGTATATATTAAAGAAAGAAAGAAATACAAAGGCAAAGCAGACACAGTTTAGTTATTTTATTTTATTTGTTATAGCTGTTGACGAACCCTCCCTGCCTTCTTAGTATGACTTAGAGATTAAGCGACCGAATCATGAAAACTCATTAATTTATTGAAAGTGTCTTTCAAAAAAAATGTTGAAGCTGTTGCAAGAATTTCATACAGTGATAACAAGTCGATTAAAGAAGCAAAATATTCAGTTTCAATAAAATACCTCGTGTAGAGTGAGAATTCAAGATGAATAAATGTCCTTGAAATTTAATAAATATAAATAATAACAGCCTGTTACAAGAGCGAAATCTACCAACTTTTACGTATATTAAGTTTACAAAAAAAGTGTCCGTCCTGAGTATTGAACCCTGAGTCTCCGCTTGCTTAAAGGAGAATTCCGGATATTTTGAAATATACATAATTGCAAAGATCTACTAATTTTCTTCACATCAGTGAAAGAATTTTGAAAATCAGACCATAAATAGCAAAACTATGGCTGTCTGAAGTTGCTTATTTAATGCTATTGGAGGCAGCCATTTTGAATGGTGACCACTGACATCATCAATTCTTGTGCACAAATATAAATTCTAAATTAAGAAAATCTCAGTATTATATCAAGTTTTTTGTCTAAAATTATCAAAAGTTCATTATAAATGTGACTTTATGTAATTTCTCTGAATTTATGTTTGAAATTATCACCGTAATACTAAATAATTATAAAAAGTTAACATGCGCTCATAAACTGATGATGTCAGTGGTCACCTCAAAATGGCGGCCAGCATATATTGTGATCAATATTGAAGAGAATACGAGTATTATTTACAACATTTCATTGGTCGAAAAACTAGGTCAAAAGTGAGCTTAGACAGCTAACGCCGAAAAAATTAAAACATCTTCACTTATGGCGTAAGGTTGATAACAATGTTGATAAACATCTAAATATAAACAAATGTCGTCGTTAACATCTTAAAATAAGCCATACTGTATTAACTGTAAGATAATTTTCTAAGCACCTGAAGCAGAAGCAATTATTTTTAAATTATTGCATGACTGTGTTATTATCATTTTATGACTTTTCGCTGTTTTAAAAATAGAAACAAATCTTGCTCCCGATTTGATTTAGAAAATTATGCATTACAGAACCATCTTTAAATATTTCTGTGATAAGTTACGATATGTTACACATTTACCTAATGAAATAAAAAATCGACATTTTTAACATTAGTCCACATAAAACTCGTACATGTACCTGAAATCGCTGCCCAAACCTTTTACCAGTATCAACCCTCTGACCGAGATACGATCTATACTGGTTAATTGGGAATTAGACTTGATTTCGATATGTTGAGTTTTATTCATGTCATTTGTCCCTAAAAACAATCGGGGGGGATAAATAAATTGGTTTGAAAATAAACCACATTACGGATAAACCCTCTGCAGAACAGCATATTGTTGCTTTACTACATGTACTAACTATTTTTACTGTTAAAAATATCATTTAAAACCTTTATCTTAAGTGTTCGTGAAAGGTTCCATCTTGTGTATAGTTCATAGGTTCAAACGATTTCCTTGAATTTGCAGCCTAATAGTATATTCGTAGGCATACTAATATTAATAGATGCGAAGGGACCTTTCGAATTGAAAGCAAACAAACATGACACATATGAAAATATTGTAATTAAAATTAGTTTATTACTAACTTTTTACAGTGACTTACACTCAACACGCAACAAAAACCTCAACAATATTTCTTCCTCATATTTTAAAGCTTATGTTTTTTCTGAGCGTCGGCGGCAATAATCTTAAACAAAACTGTAGATCAGCCTCAATCTCTCAATTCAGTTTAGTTTAGTTTAAACATATTTTAATTTGCTATTTTGTTTTACAGGTATATATAAATACATATGAGCAATAATTAGAAAAACAAAAAGGATTGGGCATGAAGTTCTTTCAATCAACATTATCGTGTGCCCTTCCCTAATTAACATAGTAAAATAAGTTGCATTGCATGGCTGACAAGCAAATAATGGTATATTATTTCATATGTCAAAGCAGTATATCTTAAGATTAACATAATAAAAAGAATATATTATTTTGTTTTGAGAGATAGGGAGGGAGAGAGAGAGAGAGAGAGAGAGAGAGAGAGACAGAGAGAGAGAGAGAGAGAGAGACAGACAGACAGAGAGAGAGAGAGAGAGAGAGAGAGAGAGAGAGAGAGAGAGAGAGAGAGAGAGAGAGAGAGAGAGAGTCCCGTATGCTTCATTCATATGTTGGCTTATAATTTTCAGGGTTACAATAATTTTTTATTTATCTTAAAATCGATTAATTGACAAATCTTTTGTGTGTTTGATGTAATACTGTACTGCAGCAAATATCATTTCATTTTCTTCTGGTAGCAAGTTATTTTTTCCAAAAAGCAAAGTATATGCATTTAAAGGGTGAAATAAATGTGTAGTTCTAAATGATTTTAAACGTTGTTCATGATATAGTGGACATTTAAAGAAAAAATGTTCAGCATTTTCACATACGTCACCGCACTGACATGTTGGATCGTCTCGTAAGTGGTTTCTGTACAAATCATAATTTAGATTGCTATAATTGTTTCTTAAACGAGCATGGTAAACTGAATATAATCTTTTCCTGATAAATAAAATATCGGTACTTTTTGTGCTTAAAATGTTTCTTTAACTTAGATTTGAATATACTAAAGGAGGACGCGTTTCGTATTTCTGTGTCTAGTTGGTTCCATTCTTTAACAGACAACGGTAAAAAAGAGTTTGAATATAGCTCGGTACGTCTTTGTAAAGATACATACTAGTTACTATTATTACGGAGGTTGTATGGGGTTGAATCTTGCACAAGGTCGGGAAATAATACTTCCATGTTGTTTGGTAGAAGACCGTTATATACAATAATTAACTTTTGAATTATTCGACGATCAGAGAGTGATACCCAACCAACTTCGGTAATTAATTTTTGTATCGAAATAGAACGAGTTAGACCTGTTGCAATTCTTGCTGCCTCATACTGCAGTCTTTCTAAACATTTTTTTCATATAAAGAACAACCATCCCAGACAACTAACGCATATTCAAGTAGAGGTCTCATGTATGCTATATAAATTTGATTCAAGGACTTACGTTTTATTTTAAATTTCAATGCATGCATAGAGTTTAAGACTTTCGATGATGAAATAATGATATTATTGATATGTTCGTGCCATTTTGCATTTTCACTCAAAGGAATGCCTACATGTTTATGACTGGTAACAAAATCAAGTCTGACGTTGTTAAGGTAAAGTTCAGGTCTTCGAACTGATGTTAGTGAAAACAACATAACTTCAGTTTTATTTGGATTAAATTGTATTTACCACTTTTTCGACCATTCTTCAATTTTAGTAAGATCATTATTGAGAGTTAAGATAGTTTAACTGTAATGCTTTCCCGCGCATAAATTTGCGACGTCGTCAAACATCGGCTCGCTTTCGGTGACTTCCGACGCTACTCGTCAGAGCCGATAGTAGCCGAAGCAACATCGATTATTGTCGACTGTTAGTGACAGTTAACCGAGTATTCCCGACATTCGAGAAAAAAGCGCGGGAAATCATTACAGTTAGACTACCTTAACTCCATTAAATCAATATCTCTTGATGTAAACGCATGTGAGCTATCATCTGCATATAGACGTGTTATACTTATAATATTTTCGGCTATATCATTGACGTATGTTAAAAATAAAAGCGGACCGAGTATGGAGCCTTGAGGGACAACTGCATTTATTGATTTTATTGTAGAAGATGAGGAACCAACAAGGACTCTTTGGTTACGTCCTGACAGATAGTTAGTTAACCAACTTTAAACTTTTCCATCATAACTATAATAATTATTTAAGTTTTGTAATCAGTCCCTCAATCTCTGAATCTGAGTGCCCTTACAATTGATTCGTCACCAAAATGTACCGATCAAATGATTAAGATAGTTTATGTTCTAAGTTTTCCCTGGCCGCTTAAATGCAAAAGGGCAAATTTAGTTTACACCTGTTATTAATTATTTTTTATAGTTTTGGATTTGGATAGTAATCACCAATGCTTGACTAAAACAGTATGAATAAAACATGCAGAATATGATGGAAATGAACCGCAGGAGTTCCTATCAGTGCAGATGTATCATAATTATGATCCGTATAATATCACACATAGATTAGTAACAGAAAGGAAACACAAAAAACAGCTGTGTTGCTTGAAAACATGTTAAAACAGAATGTCGATATGGAGACCAGGTCTTTGGCAAAGGTCTATTTTACAATGCCAACATTTTCCTACTCTGTTGTCAAACATGCGCACAGGAAACAACTCCTACAACAACAACATATCTTAAACGACAACTAATTTAAAACCACAATACAAACCGCAACTACGACAACGACAACTACATTAACAACACATTCAACAACACCAACGTCTAGAACTTCAACCCTAACAACCACAACTAAGAAAACCTACAACGTCCACAACAGCACCGACTTCTACAACAACACCAACGAATATTTATACTATTGACAAAAAGATACAGCAAAACAATACGTATTGAAATTGTATGATAACTCGCATAAGTTTCTTTAAAACAGGTTGTAAGTATGGGGACAGATACAGTAACTGCGATAAAAATTCTTGTCCATCTTACAATGCCAACGGTTTGCAACTTTGTTGTCAAACGTGTGCTCCGGAAACTACAACCACACTAACAACATCTACAACGACGACGAGTGCTACAACAACAACACCAACAACTACAACTACGACACCTACAACCACTACAACAACACCAACAACTACAACCCCGACAACTACAACTACGACACATACAACGACTACAACACCAACGCCGACAACAACAACGCCGAAAACTACAACTACGACACCTACAACTACAACTACAACCCCGACAACTACAACTTCGACATCTACAACGACTTCAACAACGCCAACAACCACAACTACAACCTCGACAACTACAACTACGACACCTACAACCACTACAACTACGACACCTTCAACCACTACAACAACACCAACAACCACAACCACAACCCCGACAACTACATCATCGACACCTTCAACCACTACAACTTCGACACCTTCAACCACTACAACAACACCAACAACCACAACTACAACACACACAGCTACAACTACAACCCCGAAAACTACCACTACGACACCGACAACCAATACAACAACTCCAACAACTACAACTACGACACCTACAACCACTACAACAACACCAACAACTACAACTACAACCCCGACAACTACAACATCGACACCTTCAACTACTACAACATCGACAACTTCAACAACTACAACTACGACACCTACAACCACTACAACAACACCAACAACTAAAACTACAAATCTGACAACTACAACATCGACACCTTCAACTACTACAACATCGACACCTTCAACCACTACAACAACGACACCTTCAACCACTACAACAACACCAACAACCACAACTACAACACCAACAACTACAACTACAACCCCGACAACTACAACTACGACACCTATAACCAATACAACAACTACAACTACGACACCTACAACCACTACAACAACACCAACAACTACAACTACAACCCCGACGACTACAACATCGACACCTACAACCACTACAACAACTCCAACAACTACAACTACAACCCCGACAACTACAACATCGACACCTTCAAATACTACAACATCGACACCTTCAACAACTACAACTACGACACCTACAACCACTACAACAACACCAACAACTACAACTACAACCCTGACAACTACAACATCGACACCTTCAACCACTACAACTACGACACCTTCAACCACTACAACAACACCAACAACCACAACTACAACACCAACAACTACAACTACAACCCCCACAACTACAACTACGACACATACAACGACTACAACACCAACGCCGACAACAACAACGCCGACAACTACAACTACGACACCTACAACTACAACTACAACCCCGACAACTACAACTTCGACATCTACAACGACTTCAACAACGCCAACAACCACAACTACAACCTCGACAACTACAACTACGACACCTACAACCACTACAACTACGACACCTTCAACCACTACAACAACACCTACAACTACAACCACAACCCCGACAACTACATCATCGACACCTTCAACCACTACAACGTCGACACCTTCAACCACTACAACAACACCAACAACCACAACTACAACACACACAGCTAAAACTACAACCCCGACAACTACAACTACGACACCTACAACCATTACAACAACTCCAACAACTACAGCTACGACATCTACAACCACTACAACAACACCAACAACTACAACTATAACCCCGACAACTACAACATCGACAGCTTCAACCACTACAACTACGACACCTTCAACCACTGCAACAACACCAACAACCACAACTACAACACCAACAGCTACAACTACAACCCCGACAACTACAACTACGACACCTACAACCAATACAACAACGCCAACAACTACAACTACAACCCCGACAACTACAACATCGACACCTTCAACCACTACACCTAATACACCTTCAACCACTACAACAACACCAACAGCCACAACTACAACACCAACAGCTACAACTACAACCCCGACAACTACAACATCGACATCTTCAACCACTACAACTACAACCACAACTACAACATCCACGACTATAACAACAACCCCGTCAGCTACAACTACAACACCTTCAACCACTGCAACAACGCCAACAACTACATCAACTACACCTTCAACCACTACAACACCACCGACTTCAACAACAACACCGACAACTACAACTACAACCCCGACAACCACAATATCAACACCTTCAACCACTACAAATACGACACCTTCAACCACTACAGCAACACCAACAACCACTACAACAACACCAACAACTACAACTACAACCCCGACGACTACAACATCGACACCTTCAACCACTACAACTACGACACCTTCAACCACTACAACAACAACCACAACTACAACACCAACGACTATTACAACAACCCCGTCAGGTACAACTACAACACCTTCAACCACTGCAATAACGCTAACAACTACAACAACGGCACCTTCAACCACTACAACACCACCGAATACAACAACAACACCGACAACTACAACTACAACACCGACAACTTTGACTACAACACCTTCAACCACTACAACAACGCCTACAACTACAACTACAACCCCGACTTCTATAACCTCGACACCTACAACACCAACAACTACAACTACAACCCCGACAACTACAACAACGACACCTTCAACCACTACAACAACACCAACAACTACAACTACAACATCAACAACCACAACAACGACACCTACAAGCACTACAACAACGACTACAACTACAACCCCGACAACTACAACTACGACACCTACAACCACTACAACAACACCAACGACTACAACTACAACACCGGCAGCTACAATCTCGACACTTGAAACTACGACACCTTCAACGTCTACAACAGCACCGACTTCAACAACACCAACGACTACAACAACAACACCAACGACTACAGCTACAACACCAACGACTACAACTACGACCCAAACACAAATGCCAACAACTTCCATCCAAACAACCACAACTTTGACCCCTACAACGTCTACAACTGCACCGACTCCAACAACAACTTTAACGTCCACACCAACAACAACGACGACAACGATATCTCCACCAATTGATACTAGAATAATAAGATTGGCGGCCTCATTTCCAATAACAATTGAAGGCATTGACCTAAACGATCCCGACAATATAGAAGATATTGAACAGCAGGTTTGTAGAATATTCGAACCTTGTTATGATAAAATCATATTAATCAAAATACTTTTAAGTTAAATGAAAAAAGTTTTAGGAAGTCAATGTTATTTCGCAAAAACAAATTAAAATAAACAATCGTCGATTTGTATCTCAAGCCCTACGTAATCGTGGTGAAAGCAATTAAAATCCCGAAACGTAACAAATTGTCTAAGGTCCTTAAGGCGAAACACGACTCGAAAATTTTTAACACATAGGTCATTTCACAGTGTACTTTATAGAAACATAAACAAGCTATATAGAATCAATATAAGTAAGCCGATCTCAAGAGTTTTAGATGGAATTCTCGGGGATTACTTAAATAAATATGGATTCTCAGCGAGGTAATGTGAAATGTGACGTTGGAAATGAACAAAAATCATTTATTTATGATAATCTGGAAAAGTCTTTGTAGTTTAATAAAACAGCTATTAAGTTATGCGAGAACATATTGCCGGCTGGGTGTATTTTCCATTTGGCTCGTAAAATATGACAGCCATATATGCAATATATCCCCATATACTTTGTCAAGAAACCAAATAACTATACAATAAAAAGATAACAGATGTTTGCAATATAACAGAAATATTGTATACAAAAGACTGCTTTCTCTTTATTGGTATTTATTTTATTCCATGTATATAGTACTTGTGTATGGTTGCGGATGCTTTCTATACGACGCTTATATTTCTGTTTCAGTTGCTCCTATTCTACAAGCGGAAAATGGGTAATAAGTGCAAAGGCGTGAGGGTTCTTTTCTTACGGTGAGTCTACTGACTGAAAAAAAAGATATGAAATTGATTGAGAATGTTCATAGGCAATAATGCAAATGCAAATTTATTTTTGCCCTCGCAACCTTATCCCGGTTGAGCGCAAATCAATATTTACAGATGTGAACAGTACCAATTTTGATCCATCCCAAACGACGTTGTGCATATGACCGTGAAATGGAACCTTGGTCAGCGGCTTACGGTCCCCGGAAAACAGAATTAGCGCTGTCCTAAACAAGAACACCAAGGCCGAAACTGAACAGAATAAACAAAAACTGAGAATACCAATACTGTAACAATGTATCACAGGAAATGTCGATACATGTTACTAAAAAGCAATATGTTTGTAATTGGGATTAAAGGCTAGAACAAGCTTACATTTATTTTTTTCTCTTCAATGCATAAATTCTTAGGCTATTATTACTATGAAATACAAACTCAAATAATCTACAAAATGTAATTTATTTGTAGCTGAATGTGATGCCAAAATCAGAATTTATTCTATTTTTGAAATTTTAAAACTAAAAGACAAGGTTTAAAACGCTTTGGTCACATAACTCGTTGTATTCACAAACTCTCGTGATTTCCAATTACCATCTAAAACGAACTATTGAGATAACAAAGCATTATACTGTTATGTTCAGGAGGGGAAGTGTCATCGTGAACTATGAGGTTGAATACGATAACAGTACCGAAGCAGCAGCTGATTTGAGTCAGGCAACTTATAACCTTCTAGATGGTACAGAGAAGATAACGATATTAAATGAAAGCGTCTCGGCATCGAGCATAGTCATCAACAACAGCACAGGTTTGATTTAATATTGTTTGGTACCGGGACCTAAACATTATTGAACAAACACAAAATCAAGCCTGGTCCTCAACATTAGTATGGGTTTGAATCGTTCTTTATACAAAGCAGAACGCACATTGCAAAAAAAACTTTTTAACATGAAAATTCTATCAACAACAAAATAGGTTCAAATTCATATATTAAAACCCTTGCCCATAACTGTTAAACAATGAGATATAAATACGCCAATATAGCAGACATCGTCATATCTCTGTGTATATTAGAGCACCTTGTTACATGTGTTAACTAATTCACAATTTTAAAATAGTTTAGTTCATACATTCTATTATAAAATACGAGTGAATTTATTTGTAAAGCTTTTAGCATACGGAGGTTTTGAGTTTTCTTTTAAATGAATAAAGACATTTCAAACAAGTTGCGTAATTTATTTTGTATTTTTCAGTCTTGAAAAATGACATAGATAGCTTATGCCAAGTTTTCAAAGAAGCAAATGGCGGATGCAAACAAGGGTTCACTTGTCAAGTTTTAGAAGGCAGTCCAACTTGCTTGTAAGTTCCCTTTGCATTAAACGTTGATTTCAACATTGTTTTGAAAAAAGTTAAATTGGAAAGTACTCTAAATGTAGATCAAACATAAATAATGATTCCAAATGTAGCTGATCTTTCTGCCATAATCCTTGTCTGAATTGTATTGCTATTGAGTCTTGGTTTTTTTCGATACCATATCGACAGTACGATGATGCCGATTGTGAATCATAAACAATTGAATGAATTTAGTTTTGCCTTCGATTTGTGTATGAGGTAGTCTGTCTAACTAAGTCATGTAGAAACTCTAGATTTCTTCAAATCCTCCTTTATCCATCTCTGTAAAAGATGATCACATAGAATAAAACTTTCAATTAAACCCAATATTTTCGAAGACTGAATTTGAAGCGAGAAACAGTTTTATTTTGCTCGATATTTTGACGAAGATTCTTATTATTCGTAATAGTAGATTTTGAGATTGATCGCAGAGATTCCGTTATATACCCGATCCATGTTCTGCTGCAAAGTCGATAAATTCTCAAAGATAAAAAGAAAATGCCCTTGATACAGAGCCGACACGCGGATCTTTTTAACAGATTCTGAATCGAAATGGTTAATTATTTAGGATACCTATCAGATGCTTTAGCAGAACTCTTATATAAAAATTATGTGAAAGGTTTTAACGATTCTGTTTCCGACAAAAATCAGCACATAACCTAGGCGTATGTTTTATCACTAGGCATTTAGCATAAACTTCATAATCCAACTTTCTGCTTAACACCAGAATATTAACCATCAACATTTTAATTACATGTTATCATGTTTTGACGTAAACACGAGTTATAGCATAAATAACTCTAATTCCTGCATATAACTAATAAAAAAATAAAGATCGTTGTCTGTGCTTAACGTGGACAGTTGCTTTAGTGTAGGCTCAGTATCGCAAATGGAGACTTGGCATTGATAATATGTTTAACAAATCAGTTTCCTAGAACTTTAATCACATTGTCACATTTGACGAATCTGTTAGACAATGCAATCGTGTTCAATGCAAATATTCTATACAATGTACAATGACTGATCGATTATTGCATGTATAATCAACTTTTTGTTGTTTATGATATAATTAATTTTTATTCTTGCTTGTTGTAATTTCAGGGAGAAGAGTCCAAAATGTAGGTATCTCATCTCTAATTTAAAATTTAAAAGATATATATGTACTGTAACTTTTCAACTAGACACCTAAATAGAATTTTTTTGCAAATACCCGGAGCATTACGAACGCAAATGTTTTGAATTTTTTTTTAATTACAGTAATCTGTGCATACTGTGTATAAAATCTATTTCCGCTTACAATTAATAAGATTTGTAAGATTAAATTTATGTTACACAACCCCACGATTCAATTGTCACAACCCCATGACAATAAACGGAACGGTGTAAGTCATGCGCTTTCAACACTTTTGTTTTGAGCGCCGTTAAACTTATTTACAAAATATTTTTTCTAACAAGACCATTTTTACAACTCAAATATTTGTTTACCTGTTACGTCGGGGTAGGATAATGCTTCGGAATGCTTCGGGTATTTGCACAAGTATTACTGGATGTCTAGTGGAAAGTATTGAAACGGAACCTGAATTTCCATTAAACTATCCAAATAGCGCATATATAAAAATATCCCCCATATGCCCGAAATTAAAAAAACAACATGGAATGCAACGCATTTGTAACCCAGCGTAAATATGTAAAAACAATTCTAGCACTAGCATCCTTGATGTAGCACAGTGTTAACTTGGGGTCAATGTCATTTTTCACAAACTTTGAGTGTTAATTTTCCTTTTGATTGTAAAAAACACAACACAAAAAATCAACATGGAACAAAAGAACAAAAATCGCTGTGAACATCAGTAACAAAATCATATCATATAAACATTCCATTAAATCTGTTAATATCGTATACATGTTTGTCCCTCGTTAGCGGAGATCAGGGCTTCGAACCGAAGTCGAATACTTCAGATTACTTTTGCAATAATGGAGACATATCCCACAACAGAAAATTGCAAGAGTAATCCGAAGTATGCGACGTCGTTCTAAAGCCCTAAAGATATAACTTCGGTAAAAGACCAAATACTTGTTATTATATTTTCCATTAGGCATGTTAGGGTCATGACACGCTATCAGGAGCGATACATCTTTGCCGTGTGGCGGCTTTAAAAGTATCCTTACTTCACTTAAATGTATTTATCAGTTTTGATTACCTCCCTTGATGGCAATATGCTTATTTTAAAACATGCAGAATGTCAATTATTATTTGTGGCAGTATTTAGTCATACATAAAATATGTTTATTTATATCTTTAATTATACGGATGGTATGTACAGTCCTGTTGATGTATCTTGCATGATTTGCTACGCGCTGACGCCGCTTTGAGGTTATCTATACATTTAATGTCTCACTGCTGAGCACGTGTAAAGTGTCGTGTGAAGGCTGTAAAATTTCACCAGGTACATCACTTCAGTGTAGTTATCAGTTTCAATTATCTCCCTTGGTGGTAATATGATAATTGTAATTTATGCAGATTGTCAGTCATGTGCAATGGGTGTCTGTTTAAAGGCATACTTAAACTATTTTTACTTCGGGGATGCGGATGGAAGGTACTGTGTCTGTCTATTGGATGGTTGACTGGGCACTGCCGCAGCATCTGTATACATGTATCTGTAGATGTTGCGTTGATTCTCCGTGATTGTTGAAGTCGAGTTTGTTCAAAGAAATGTGCGTAATAGGGCATTTCGTTTTCGTAGGAATTTAGGAAGTGCTTTTTCTAGCCGTATAGGCGAACACAATGTTTCAAACAATCACTGCGCTTGAGTGATTAGATTTCTATCGAGAATATATTACTCAAATGAAAGAAAAAATAAAACACGCATATTTGTTTGACGTTATCTGACGCCGCCAAAATGGGGCAGTTCACATTATTGCTAGACATGAATTTGTATTCGTAGTGTTTTAACTATAACTCTATCTACCACAAAGTATATATGTAAAGATTAAGCGAAAAAATACAAGATCAATAAAGGTTTGTTTCTCATATTAATAAACCTCACTTTTCATACTTGTACTGAAACAAACGACAATTTTAGAAGTAGCGCAAATTTCACGGATTTTCACAATTTTGCTAGACACAGATATTTTATAACTGTCATTTTAGCAAAGTGATCATTTAATTTGTTTTTATATGGAAACGTACAAGAGGGAAATTACAATTTCTTCATCCATCGTTTGGAATGGATCGAAATTGTACTATTTGATGGTGTAATTATTGAGTTGCGCTCAACCCGGGGCTAGGCGGCGTGGGCAGTAATAAGCATTCCCATTACTGCCCATGAACAGGCTCAATCAAACCGAGCCTGCAGTATTTTCATATTTGTCGTGTTCGGCGGCTTTCAAAGTTCCCTTTTCATCTATTTCATGTGTAAATCAAAACTTAACCGTTTCCCTTGTGTGTGTAAATATTTGTTTAAAACATGAGCTCCGTTAAATTTGACGAAAATGGGACAAATTACTCCTTCTTAGAAAATATTCTGTATTGCGAATTCCGGCATTTTGAATTACATTCCGTTGATGATGTTGTCAACGGGTGTGATGTCAACGTCAATGGCCAAAATTTAGTGGGCTTCGTTCAATTTATAAACAAACTGCAGAATTTTCCCGAACAAAATATTAGTCGCGTGTTACGCTGGGACGTAACACGCCCAAAACGACGTTAGCGCATTCTTTATGAATATATATTGAAATAGCAGTTCATGTTTTTTTAAATCAAGGAATACTGCCGTAATTGGAAAAAAATTCTTCTTCATTTTATTTATAACATGTTGTAAAATCAACAGCATACGTTAAATCAATCAACGGCGAATTTAGAAATATCCCTGAAAAACGTCACTAGTCGAAGACTGTGCGCATATTGCTTTGAGATTGTCTATGCTATTTTGAAAGTAGATTCCTGCCAATGTGGATAGGTACCACAGTGACCATTCCGCGTATGTTTTTACTCCACGATAACAACATTCCCTAAAATACGACCACATATGTATGTTGACATTTTTTTCAGATGAATTGGGTTTCATCATAGCTATTATAGTGTCCGCTTTCACATTCTTCATGTTGATCACGATAAGCTTGTTTTGCGCTGCCAGAATGTACAGAAACAGAAAGATAAAGAACAAACTCCCCGAATCACTATCATCCAACAGAAGCAGGTAGTGTACAATTTATTATATTTGATACAAACAAGTTTTGGACAAAATATAAATACATGTACTAAGCAGGACTAACAGGAAACAATTATGAAATTTAAAAAAATATATATGCAGATGTTACAAAAACATTCGATAGAATATAAATTATGAAGGAGAAACATAATGCATTTAACGTTATAAACATATATTAGCAAGTATTTTGTATTGTTGTACTTGATATTAGTGAGTGCTTTTCAAGAATTTTGAATGATATGTATTTTGTATGTTCGAACACAATTACTGGATTCAAAATAATACAATTATAACATTAAAAATGTTAATATTTTCAGACTTGATGATCATGGTTACTGGTCACACAGAGCCAGTCGGATGGCCCCATACGGTGTGATAGGTGGGCATCAGCTTATGCCGTCTTCTTATGGCTACCCATCATACATGGAAGAACTGTCGGCAAAGAACAAATTACGAGATAAAAACTTCAGCAAAGGGCACCGTAATGACGACATATTTAGAGAGTCTTTGGAAAGAAATAGTCGTGAAGCAGATAGAAGATTAGGGAATTATGGACTTAAACCTAGACAACAATTGCACGGTTAGTTGCTTCATTATGCTATACTTTCAATATTTCTTCCGTGACTTTTACGACACAGCATGTATAATTCCGAAGTAAGAGCATATTTGTCTCCCGATACCGGTTTCTCCGTAATCATGCCATATATCCGAGATTGATTGGAATGTGTCAAAATGTGTTTAGTACGTACTACACATTTTAAATCATGCTGTGCTCATGCTTGGTTTTGCAAGTTTTCGTGCTAATTTTCATTCTAAATGGTGCGCTTTCAGACTTTTTTCTAATGTGACTCTTTAAAACCACTTAACACTGGTACACACTGAATTCTTAGACAGGTTTTATAATCGTCAACACGAGTGTTGATTAATTTGTTTTGAAATACAGCATTCATCAGTATCAAATGAATACAATTGTTTGAGAAGGTGCATTGCCATTAACATGATTAATTAGTCATACGATGCATGTGTCGCCATGCGTGATTTGGCAAAATTACATAATGTTGAAAACATTTTTTTTTCAAAAAGGAATAATGGCTAAATTAGGTTAAAAGTAAAGCTCATTTTTTCTAGAATGCATTTTTCTTACATAATCCTGTTGAATACAAGTAACAGAATGTATGTATACATTGTATGTTTTGTATAAAAGGTGCAACGCTGTTTTAATATAAATGATATTTTTTTCGGCGTTAGCTGTCTAAGCTCACTTTTGACCTAGTTTTTCGACCAATGAAATGTTGTAAATAATACTCGTACTCTCTTATTATACAGAGGGAAAATGAAATAAACTATTTCGATTGGTAGCTATTTACACCAGAGAGGCATCTATCAGGGTGGAGAGGTATCTAGTGGGAGTTTTATTAATATGCAGCCGAAATATCAAATAGATTAATTCGATTGGTTGTTAGTGGGTGTTGTATTGGAGGAAAACATATTTACGATTTAAGTAACCAGTTAAGTCAATATTGATGGCTTAGATACAATATTATATAGATATTCTTGGGTGTCAGGTAAACATTTGCATACAATACACAGTGTAAAAAGAAAGAGAGGTGTAGATATTTCTAGTTCTTACTGGTTCCTTTCTAGTTCCTTTGATACTGATTGTTAATTTCAAGTACGAAATACAAGTTCATTGTAGTGTAGTGGCTAACACTCTCGCCTCTCAAGCGGAGACCCCGGGTTCAATACTCAGGACGGACACTTTTTTTTAAGTTAATATACGTAAAAGTTGGTAGATTTCGCTCTTGTAACAGGCTGTTATTATTAACCTTATATTTATTAAATTTCAATGACATTTATTCATCTTGAATTCTCACTCTACACGAGGTATTTTATTGAAACTGAATAAATTGCTTCTTTAATCGACTTGGCAAACACTTTATGAAATTGTTGCAACAGCTTCAACAGTTTTTTAGAAAGACACTTTCAATAAACTTATGATTTGTAATGATTCGGTCGCTTTATCTCTTAGTCATACTAAGAAGGCAGAGAGGGTTCGTCAACAGCTGTAACAAATAAAATAAAATAACTTAACTGTGTCTGCTTTGCCTCTCTGTATTTCTTTCTTTCTTATATACATGTATATATAAATCTTTTCCATCAACGCCGTTTATCTTTTTTAAAGATATGTCTTGTTTAAATTATTTTTTGTTATTTCAGACACAAAATTCCCCGAAAAGAGCTCAATAAAACTTTCAAACCACGATGACTCTTATGTTTCTATTGACAATGCCATATCAATTGGATATATATTCTCTGCTCCCTTTTAAAAATTCTATTCTGTTTAGTTCAGCCCATTGTTTTATCGCTTCGGGCAAACTCATTCTTTTATCTGAGGACCATACGCCGCTGAACACGCAATGGTATTAATCTGAAAATACCGCATGAAGGTTTTATGTTCACCGCCATATGCATACCATCTTTAGGGATGGATCAAATTTGTACTGTTTTTTTAATTGAGTTGCGCTCAATCCGGAGAAAGTCGGCATGGACAGTAATTTGCATTTCCATTATTGCCAATGAACAGGCTCAACCAAACCAACCCTTTAATATTTTCATATTTGTCGTGTTCAGTGGCTTTCAAAGTTCCCTTTTTCAACTAATTTGTATACCTTTGATATGTATCTAACGTCTTTCAAAGTATCATTAAAATCTAAAAAATGTCATTTTTAGGAAATATAGCAATCGTCTTTCATGTCTAATTAACTTCTGATCCGTCAAGCCGGAAGACCAGTCTTACTGTAAAAGATGAATGCCGGCTCGGTAAGATTGAGCCTGTTTATGGCCACTTTGGACAGTAATGTTAATGCATATTACTGCCCACGGCGCCTAGCCACGGATTGAGAGCAACTTATTTTTTTTAAACGAAACCAGTTTACAGTTATTTTTACTATCCATTTAAAATATACAGTAACAATAAAATCAATGACCTCAAAAAATTTCTGACGTCATTATTGCAATTGATTCATTGACTCTAGGTGTTCTGGTCTCGGTAAGATCATTTATTACCGCCTTTTTGCTTTGCAATGCTTTACATGCAACATTCTTGAGCTGATGGGTCAGTTGGAGTTGATTAACCAAGAAAACTTATGCTTGTTATACGCCCGAAGGGACGTATTATGTAATCGGCTCGGTGTCCGTATGTCTGTCCGTTAGCAATTTCCGTTCTGCCTTGTAACTCTTGAACCTCTTGCAGAATTTTGAAGAAACATGACACACATGTTTACCACATTCAGACGACGTGCAGAAGCCATGTTCTGGCTGGCTGGCTTCAAGGTCAATGTCAGACTTAGGAGTTAAAGGTCATAGTTAGCAATTTTCCTTACGCTCTGTAACTCTTGAACCCCTTAAAGGATTTCAAATACACCTGGCACAAATGTTAACCACATTGACACGACGTGCAGAAGCCATGTTCCTGATGGCTTGCTTCAAGGTCAATGTCAGACTTAGGGGTAAAGATCATATTTAGCAATTTCCCATCCGCTCTGTAACTCTTGAACCCCTTGAAGGATTTCAAAGAAACCTAATACAAATGTTTACCAAATTGAGACGACGTGCAGAAGCCATGTTCAGGATGGCTGGTTTCAAGGTCAAGGTGAGGCTTAGTGATCAAAGGTCACACGACTTTATTTTCCCTTTTGCTCTAAACCTCTTAAAGGGTTTCAAAGAAACCTGACACAAATGTTTACTACATTGAGACGACATGTAGAAGCCATGTGCAGGTTGGCTCGCTTCAAGGTCAAAAGGTCAGACTAACGGGTCATGACGTGCAGATCGTATATTCCGGATGGCTAACTTGAAGGTCAAGGTCACACTTAGGATTTAAGTGTCATATGACTGTGTGTATATTGCTTGGCATTTGCTCTTGATTGCAGTGCTCTTGTTTTTATTCGGGAGATCCTGTTCCGTTTGCTTACTTTTTTAAATTAAATTATTTCCCTTCTGTGTAACTATCAATAGCATATTTTGTAACTTTTTTATTTTTGGCAGTACAGAAAAACTGATAACACTTTTCTGTGGTACAACATGGATGGAACCTCCACTTTTTTGGTGTTTTTTTTGGACATTTTTGAACCTAGGATTTTAGGGGTGGGGACTTAGATTGTTTAATATTACTTCAATCGTTTTTAATTGGACCATTTTGATGCGTGTTCCTTTCCTTTGGGCTTCAATAGTCTAAATTTTGCTCACATCCTCTGATACAACCCTCCGGGCGTATATTGCCAAGCTTTGCGGCGCACTTGTTTTTTTCATCTTAGAACCTTCTTGAGGATGCTGAACCCTAGAACCAGGTTTAAACCTCAAGTGGCAAATTGTTTTGCCACTGACCGTTCCTAGGCGGTTATCCCAGGGGTTCTGTTTTAATCGTTTGTGGTGTTTTATTAGAAATTGATATTCTTATAAACGTAGGCTCTCTTATCCTCTCTTCTTTTGTGCTGCATGAGGAGGCTGTGTTTTCTGAATGTGGAAATTCCTGATACGCATATTTCACTTTCTTTACTTAGCCAGCTATTGTAAGACGCATTTTTATTGAGATCTTAACGAACAAAGGCGATTAGTTTAATGACTACAATCAACAAAATACAAAACAAAACATATTACAAATATGTTAGATATTTTAAAACTGTAGTATATATCACAACCGGTTTAAAAACTATGTACATTCTGTGCATTTCTTTTTGCAGTATATGATAATCACGCCATGAACTATGACAATGTATTATCATCAAGTTACACATCTAACGTGGCATGATGCCTGTACAACGAAGGTAAGAATAGCAAACAAATACAAAACCAGTTTTTTTTTTAAAAGACAGTTCTATATGTAATATGTACTGAATGATATCTTAAAAGCATGCGACTCGTCAAATGAACATTACGTTCCTTCAAAATGGTCGCCGCAGTTTGAATCTCTGAGTGCATTTCTAAAATGTGTCACAGTACACTGATTGTGGTATAACACTGACTGATGGCTGAGCCAAGTCTCTGTCGTGAATTGCATCGACGACCGGATTATGACTTTGTAAGTTTTGAAAAATGGAGAAAATCGCATGGGTAGATGTAAAGAGTATTGTGGCAAGAATCTAACCTTCTCCTTCTTCAAGCATTGCTTAACAAGCTCAGATGTATGTGACGATTTTTTATTTATCATGAGGTAGACGAATATGTCAAAATCCGGTGACAGTGCGTCGTTTCTGATAACTTCTTGAAGTTTTTAAGTACAACTTCTCGGCAAACCCGACCTCTAGCACGTTAACTTTGCTATTCAGTATGCACTTTATACCGCCATGAAATAACAGGAGAAGAATATGCTATAAAGGAAATTATTTGAGCTCATGGTCTTTTCGCCATCTACAGGCCATTCTACCGTATTTTTAGCCATATTTTGTTTCGAAATAATGAACCCATGTTACGTCATTGTCTTTGCTTGAAGTTTATACAAATTTTAAGCAATTATTAGCAGTTCGTACTTTTTTGTCATCTGTAAATATATGGGGTACATCTGACAGAAATATTTAGTAATTTCAAAATACGATTTTAAACGAAAAGCACCCACAATAACGATCAAAATACGATTTTAAACGAAAAGCACCCACAATAACGATATCACAGCAGCTTTGGCAATATCACAAATCGTGTTCTTGCCATCATTTAATTATTTCACTGAATTTAGAGACATTCATCTTGCCTGTTACAGTCACCGGTCGCTGCATCTTTAACGGACACTGTACCAGTCAGGAATTTCATTCTCCATCAACGAACTGTCTCCTACAATACCTTATCAGACCCCTAAACCTCCCCCTTTTAAGTAACAATTTGCATTCTCGAATAACCGAGTTTTTTTGCGAACTTATACATGTACAGAAGCTATATTTTCTTCAATATTCTCAACTCGTTTCCCAGTCATTTTACAACAGTTGTCAACGAATGGCTCTATTAAAATAACTATTACTTTATAAATGTGTTGAGCTGAATGGTCATGTTTATCCTACCACTACCCATTTATTTCGCGAAAATCGACCTGCCGTGTAAACTTGACGTTTATACGGCACCTAAGCTTTATTAGGCAGGTCCAGAACTACTTTTTACCTACTTTTCCGATACACAAAATACTTGCTAAAACTTGACCTGGAACTAACGCTACTCTTTTTGCAAGTTCCCTATCAGAGTATGAACCAGTTGCACTACGAGAGAGTTCTATTTGTACTACGAGAGAGTCTATAGTATATATTATTATAATCCGCTTGAAACAGGAGCCGCTCTAATAAAACCTGACGTCATTTTCGAGATCACTATTCCTTCCGGCATGACAAGTGTGTAATCAATTTCGGACATATTTTTGGATTGTATTAGACTAAAATGTGTTTAAATTGTTGCTTTTTCTGTGCTGATGGATTTATATGCTTGAATATAAGAAATCCCGATTCAATGCCTGCGTCTAGGCCATTTCGGTTTCGAAATAAAAACTGAAATGGCTTTGTTGCTGGCGTTAAATTTTAACTGACTGAAGAAGGGAAAAAATAAAGACTATTCTTTTGGACAAGGAAATACAGACACTAGCTTTTTCCAAGTAGGCTAGTCAGCTGGAAAAATTAGAAACTGGATGTTGCACGTTTGACATGGTGGAAGCCTACGACCCGTGAACCCGCTGTTAATGGTGACAGGTTTGTCGACTGTTCCCAATGGTTTTTGCAAACTTTTTTTGTTTCAAATTCTAAAAGACACCCCTCATATTTCTTTGATATTTCAGTATTCTCTAGCCTATAAAAGTGAAAACAATTTAAACAAAATGGCCGAGTTTTAACAGAATTGTCTACAGGACAGATGTATTCATACGCCAACAACAGATGTTCATTCTTTTTAAAATCAAGGAAAAATTTCTTTCAAGCGAAAAAAAAGTGAAAAATAGGTAGTGGTGGAAGGATAAATATAATATTAGGTTACTGTCTTCACCAAGCTTGAATTTATTAGGCTCGTCTCCGAAAAATATACAGGGCTCGACAGAGCCTCGCCCTGTATATTTTTCTCCAACTCGCCTTATAAATTCAAGCTTGGTAAGACAGTAACCTAAAATTCTATATTTATACCGTTTGAAAGTCATTGATTCGAATAGATTCGAGTAGAGCTTTTCAGGCCTATCAACATCCACGAAATCGTTATCTCCACGTGGCACATTACACATAACATATCGAACAACCATCGTACTTATGTTGACTTCTTTACTGGCAAATTTATTCTTGATGTTATTTTACTATATTTACCATGAACTTGCAATTAATGTAAAATATGTTGATAAATACGGTACGAATAAATATTCACACAAGTGTTTTCGCACAGACAAGAGACGTAGACTGGAAATAAAACGTTAATCGTATGAAATGTTCAGAAAATTGCTCGCAGAAATGACGATTCATACAAGCAATCTATGATAAGGCAGATTTGCTTTTCTTAAAGTTTACAACGTTTTATACAATAATTCTACTTACACCGGTGCATATTTTTTCTTTTAGCACTCTTCAATAATTCTCATGAAATGAAGAAACGTGGACAATTCTGAAGTTTAAACGTGTACAAAAATAACCAGAAAACAGCGGATGGTGACATTATTCTAAGAACGAAGAACATGTTTAAACCCCGAAAGATTCAATGAAGAACAACATGACCTATCTGCTAGTATTTACAGCATCTTCCAAGAATAAAGTTATTAACAAAGAGAATGTAAAAATCCGGATTCTGAAGGATAGTTCTGTATATGTCTGGAACGTTGTACACTGTACATACGTGCACTTTATTCTTCTTTAAAAGAATTATTATTATCCAAGCATTTATTTATAAACATAATTCAGTTACACATGTACATGCCTACTTACGTCATCAGCTATATATATCCATTTACACTTTGTGTTTGTAAGTCAATGTACAAGACATCTTGTATATATTCTAACCAACGACTTTTGCGCCATTGATCAGAGATGAGAACACAGAAACTACTCCAGGGCTGAAGGTTATAAAACTGAGATTGGAACCAGTCTCAAATCTCAAGGATCTGTCCAGTCAAGGACCAGTCACCATTTCAGCCCATCGGATTATTGTGATTTCAGACTTGTTTCAATCCTCGGTTTTATAACCTTGGGACCAGAACAAAACTGTAGTATCATCTTTCAAATCACCTTTACCTAACATGTTTTGAAATATATATACCGTCTCTGAAAAATAACAAGTTTTACTTTTTCGTATGAGTACTTCTTATAAAGTTAAGAAATGCGGTTGTCTGAGGTACATTTAGTATAGTGGTTTAGTACAGAGCTGCTCGATACGAACTCAAATCTAATAAAAACTATTTTGGTTACAATTATATATTTGCTTTATCAAATTTCCTTTATGATTTTAAAGAAATAATATATAATTTGTATTAAAAGTGTGTTTTTTTCATTTCAAAGTAAACTTAATATGATATGTTTTATTTTATTCATTCATGCATGCATTGTTTGATTCAACAGTTATTCAGAGTTATTTCTTGAATTCTTCTTTTTACTCCGATGTTGCCGTCAGTGCTGGGGATCGGCTGGCGACAGTTAGTACAGCCATTATGTCATTGACCAATCAAATGTTCATTCCTGCATGCAAAACCTTTAAACATTCTTGCATCTTGTTTATGGCCGCTATTTCTATACGTTGACATCACGCTGACATAAAATAGTGCTTGTACATGGTCATTGCAAACTTGCACAAAATAATACTCTGCATGTAAATGTTAATATTAAAAACGAGTAAATAAGGAAAACTGGTTTTACTTATCACACATTCGCCCTAGTCAACAAAATGTGAGAGAAATCCTGTTTCATTGTCAATCATATTCATATAGTGTGCATAAGTCATTTATTGATTAGAACTCTGTATTGTTTTGTATTCTATTGCTCAACTTTCAATGGGATGAGCAGACTGTTTGCCAAATTAAAATTGCATCATTTTTTCAAAAACAAGTTTTGCGAACGAAATATTTACGTATTTGTAAACACAACGATCTTTCCCGGATGTTGTCATCCAACAAATAATAAAACATTGAAGATACTAGCATTGTCAAACAAAAGCTAAGTTATCACTGACCTTACAAAGATCAGAGCCCTTGAATTTTAAACAGCAAAAACGAATAAAACGACATATTGAGCTATTAGGTTCATCTACAGTGTTTCCCTATCAACCTTCATAAACTCTTAATTCCCTGCCACCTGGCAACCGTCGTGCCAACAATGAGGTTAGCAGAACGATTTACTGTAGATAAGCTAATCACCAGGCATGCAAAATATGTTGGTAACCTTTCTTTTTGAATGTGCAGATGCTTTTACCTATAACATTGAGAAATTAAAATTGCGTTTTTTCTTTAGTCTTTTTTTTAATAAAATCTCTATAAAACACTGGCTGAGAAATACCTCGTCGCAGCTGTAGCTATTTTAAACTGCAAGTGTAATCTAAATTAAATCTTGGTATCTGCAATAAAACTTGCAAAAAAAGTGAAATATGCATACTAGTATCAGGAATGGCCACCTCCAGCAGAAGTAGCCTCCCGACACAGCCGAAAGTAGAGAGGAGACTAGAGCATGGTATTACAATAATCAGTTTCAAAATAGACGCCACAAAACGTAACGAAGTACGAAAGTACCAAGTAACGAAACTGAAAACTCGATGGGTTACCGCCTTTGAACGGTGAGTGACAAAACAATTTACCTACGGGGGGTTTAAACCAGATTCTTACGTACACCAACCGCATAGGTTATTCTTAATTTGTGGTGCAGAAAACCCTGTTTTAAAAGTTTCTCTGTTATGCAAAGATTACTTTCATTGAAATTTTAAACTTTGTTACGAGCTCCTGACAACAAGCGATGAAGCTGTGAAACACAAATCCCGTAAGATGTTGAACCTGGGAGATTAACATCGAAACATGGAAACTTTACAATATTAAAATCCATATAATCTCTTTTATAATGTATTTTATCAAGAAAGTTTGCTTGCTTTTCTAAATTGTTAGTTTTGTTAAGCTTGAGTTCATCCACCTGCTACGAATGTGTAATTACTTATCTTACTACGAATGTAGTCTCATATTTTGCGTATAAATGATGCGTAAAAGAGTTTGCTTAAATTTAATAGACGCCTGATACATATAGAAAATAAAACATCTCACATCTTACCATCCTTCATTCCAGATGCGTTAATGAATAATAACATTTGGAAATGTCTGATACTGGTATGTAACATTAGTATACAAAGGTAAAATGAGGCAAAGAATGTTTTAATTCACCAAGAAAATAACTATTTACATTTTATAATGATAACCCTTTACAATAACAAAACTTTTGCAAGTAGCTGTCGCGAATGCAATTTGACTGATCTCCATATTTGTTTGTCCTACTTATGTCGCCAAGTAACTGGTAGATTTTACTACCTGTCATTTCGACTCGAACAGTTGCTTCAAATAAAGCATTACCAGGTACTGTCTCCATCTTTATCTGCAAAACTTCAAATGCATTTGCTCCAGCTAAGACATCTGGCGGATGAAGTTTCTCTGCTGAATGAAGTGATTTGATAGAAAGAGTCTGTCTCACACAACTGATGATAAGAGTCGAGTAATTCATTTATAAACGAAAGGACTTTTTGAATAGCCTCTATGGCAACAGCATTATCATTATCCAGTTGCTTGTGCTCTAAGCACGTGCACCAATGATGCAGAACTCCAGCAGATTCACATGTTCTGTTTTTAGGAATTTCATTTAACCAACTTATACCTCGAGTGTATTGGGGCCCCTTAATCGGTTCATTTAAATGTAAGATGTCTTTTAAAGTGTCTTGTAAAGTTTCATAAACTTCAAATGGTGTACTAAGTCGACGTTGATTATGTTTGATAGTATTTGCAACGATGGCAAATTTCTTTCGGAACCATTCTGGTAATATGAGGTACATAAAAGGTAGTCGTTCTTCGTATTTTCCGATTACCGTATTTCTTATTCTTTCAAACCTAATACCATGATCACTGAAAAAGAATATGCGTGTGTTTTGAAAGTTATCGCTTTTACTTGCGCCGTTTTCATCGTCATGTGTAATTGCATTAAGATATTAAGTAAAAGCAAATACCGGCACCTTGTTGTACACGTTAAAGAAATCCAGTATGTAGTTGAGAATAATTTTGGTTTCAAATCTGTAACGGAAACACAGTTTATTTGTCCAAAGATTCTTTTCTTGAGCCTTTGCAATACTAAACGGCCTGTAGAAATGATCCGTTGGGGTAAAGGCGAAGCCTTTCTTATCATAATCAAATGTGGCTGCTTGCGGTGAATCTTCTGCCATTAACGTGCGATAGCCGTTCTTGGAATTAGATATGAAATTGATTGAGAATGTTCATAGGCAATAATGCAAACGCAAATTTATTACTGCCCTCGCCAAATTAACCCGGCTGAGTGCAAATCAATATTTACAGATGTGAACAGTACCAATTTTGATCCATCCCAAACGACAGTGTGCATACAACCGTGAATGGTTAACGGTCCCCCGAAAACAGAATTAACGCTGTCTTAAACAGGAACACCACGGGCAAAACTGAACCGAATACTGTGTATCACAAGAAACGTCGAAAGCAATGCATGTTATTAAAAAGCAATATGTTTATCATTGGGATGAAAGGCTAGAACGAACCGAATAAAAAAGATCTCAGGGGAACTGAGAATACTAATACTGTGTCGAAAGCAATGCATGTTATTAAAAAGCAATATGTTTATCACTGGGAAGCTTACTTTTTTTCTCTTCAGTGCATAAATTCATAGGCTATTATAACTGTGAAATACACTGTAATTTAATTTATTTGTAGCTGAATGTGATACCAAAATCAGAATTTATTCCATTTCTGAAATTTTAAATTTAAAAGACAAGGTTTAAGGTGTTTTAGTCATATTGCTTGTTGTATTCACAAAGTCTCGTGATCTCCAATTACAAACCTAAACGAACTATTGAGATGAAAAGTGTTTTGATAAATTAGATAGATCGTATCTTTTCCATAAACTACTTAAGCAAAATGTTAGTTCAAAATTAGTTAAAGATATCCAAAGCATGTATACTGTTGTAAAAACGTGTGTGAGGTTTAATGCAAACTTGTCTCCCCTTTTCGATTCCAATATCGGGGTGAAACAGGGGGACCCCAGCTCTAGTCTTCTATTTTTGTTTATCATAAATGACATTATGTCAAATATTAACTCTAATATAGATGGTTTATTCACAGTCAATGAGTTAAAACTTTACATCTTATTGTTTGCCGATGACGCAGTCTTATTTGCTCATACACCACAAGCATTACAGTCTATGCTAAATGATTTACAATTATACACGAAAAAGACGAAAATTATTATCTTTGAAAACGGACGTTGCACTACGCATATTTTTACATATATTAACGCAATATTAGAAGTACATTGTAGTAGATTCATTTAAGTATTTAGGAATACATTTGTTTAAAAATGGAGGATGGTTCAGATCACAGAAACGCATAGCACAACATTCGCAATTCGCTCTTCATAATTTATTTATTGTTTTCAACCAGTAAGAGTTAACAGTCAATGATAAAAATAAATTGTTTGATAGTTTAGTAGGATCTGTCCTAAATTATGGGGCAGAGGTCTGGGGATACTATGATAGCAAAGATATCGAAATTGTACATTGCAAGTTCTTGCGAAAAGTCCTTGGTGTCAAAAAATCCACTAATCTTGACGGCTTGTATGGTGAAACGGGACGATATCCAATGAAAATAAGACGCAAACTCATTCTCATGAAATATTGGGTTAAACTTTCCAAGGCTGATAATAGTTCATTATTAAAACAAATATTTTGTATGTTAAAACATGATGCTGATAACAACTGCACATATGGTGAACTTAATTGGGCATTCCAAATCAAGAAAATGTTTAATGAAATTTATATGTCATATGAATGGGATATTGACAATTTAAATGTAACACATTTCAGTCAATAAAATAAAGAATATTAGATATATATAAACAGGGCTGGTATGCAGGTATAAATAATTCTAACAGACATTCATTTTACTTTATTTACAAACATAACTTTTGTTTAGAAAAATATCTCGGTTGTATAAGCAAAAATAACTATAGATTATCTTTAACCAGATTTAGACTTTCATCACACGACCTAGCCATTGAGAAAGGAAGACATACCAGTCTAATACTAACAGAAATGATAGATTATGTGTAAACTGTAATATGAACGTTGTATAAACAGAATATCATTTTCTTCTAGTTTGTCCAAAATATTCAGATTTACGTAAACGATTATTTAAACCATATTTCTGCAGATGGCCAAATTTACAAAAATTTGAATGTATTATGTCGTCTAATAACACAAAAATGATAAACAGCTTAGCCAAATTTGTTCACTTTGCATTTAAATCCAGAAATAATATCTAGTATACATAAACTAGCACTAAAACTAGGCACTCTCATCAAATATGTATAATATATAGTTTTAATTACGATCTGTATTGCTATAACTTATGAAAATTTGTAATGTTAAAGGCTGTTACGATTTGTATTGCTATAACTTTTCAAAAATTGTCTTGCTAAAGGTTGTTATCTTTTGTATTTTTGTATTTCTGTATAAACATGTTACGTTTTTAATTTTCATGTCTTTATTATACATGTATTACTTTGTGGCTATAAATTTGTTTTATGCTATTTTACGCCAATAAAGTTTATGTTATGTTATGTTATGTTATGATTACAAATCATTATTCTATAATGTTCAGGAGAGGAAGTGTCATCGTGAACTATGAGGTTAAATACGATAACAGTACCGAAGCAGCAGCTGATTTGAGCCAAGCAACTCATAACCTTCTAGATGGTACAGAGAAGATAACGATATTGAATAAAAGCGTCTCGGCATCAAGCATAGTCATTAACAACAGCACAGGTTTAATTTGATTTATTGTTTGGTACAGGTACCTCAACATTATTGAACAAACACGTCTCATCGTGCATCAAGCCTTGTCCTCAACATTAGTATGGGTTTGAATCGTTCTTTATAAAGAGAAGAACGCACATTGAAAAAAAAACTTTTTAACATAAAAATTCTTTCAACAACAAAATAGATTCAAATTCGTATATTAAAATCCGTGCTCATAACTGTAAAATAATGAGATAAAAATATGCCAATATAGCAGACATCGTCATATCTCTGTGTATATTTGAGCACCTTGTTACATGTGTTAACTAATTCACAATTTTAAAATAGTTTGGTTTATACATTCTATTATAAAAATACGAGTGAATTTATTTATATAGCATAAATAAAGACATTTCAAACAAGTTGCATGATCTTATTTTGTATTTTTCAGTCTTGAAAAATGACGCAGATAGCTTATGCCATATTTTCAAAGAAGCAAATGGCGGATGCAAACAAGAGTTCACTTGTCAAGTTTTAGATGGCAGCCCAACTTGCTTGTAAGTTTCCTTTACATTAAACGTTAATTTCAACATTGTTTTGAACAACTATTTAAATTGGAAAGTACACTAAGTGCATTTCAAACATAAATAATGATTACACATGTAGCTGATCTTAATATGTTGGTATGTAAGATTTATATTAAAGGACTGTTTACATTTGAAGTGTTAAACATAATATAAATATTTACATTTCAACTTCATTCTCTACGATAAAGTCTTATCCACCTAACGAAACATAATTTCCAATGGTAAACAGTGTGACGTAATAGTTTAAAAGGCGTGGCTACTGTAGAGCCGTTCACAATTTATTGGACGTTGCACGATGTTTTGACTTGTGACGTCGCCGTGCACGCAACTTTTGGCACGAGTTGCTGCGAAAAAGCGTGCCGTCATTCACTTTGTCGTCAATCTAGCTGTTCCAACAGCCATTCGAAAAATCCGTAATATCACGAATTCTTCTAGTTATTTCTGTATTAATTAGATTATTAATGAGTGTAAATATAAGGATTGAATCAATATTTGATAGTTTCCATTTGGGTATGGAAAACAGTTGGATTGTTTAAAGTACGCGTGAAGCCCTTCGGGCTTCACACTCTTTAAACAACCCAACTGTTTTCCATACCCAAATGGAAACCATCAACTATCGTTTCAATCCTTAAATACAAAATCGAGCGTTCTGCCATAACCCTTGTCTGGATTGTATTGCTACTGAGTCCTGGTTTTTCGATACTATGTAGACAGTACGACGATGCCGATTGTTAATCATATACAATTGTATATAGTTTGTTTTGCCTTCGATTTGTGTTTGAGGTAGTCTCTCTGACCAAGTCATGTACAAACTCTTTATTGTTTCAAATCCTCCTTTATCATCTCTGTGAAAGATGATCACATGGAATCAAACTTTCAATTAAACCTTAAATATTTTCGAAGACAGAATTTTAAGAGAGGAACAGTTTCATTTTGTTTGTTATTTTGACGATGATTTGTGTTATTCGTAATAGTTTTGAAGCGAGAAACAGTTTTTTTATTTTTTGACGAAGATTCTTATTATTAGTAATTAATTAATTTTAGATTGATCGCAACGATTCCGTTAAATATCCGATATCCGATCCATTCCGTTCTGCCGCGACGCCGATAAATTCTCAAAGATGAAAAAGAAAGTGCCCTTAATAAAGAGCCGACACGCGGATCTTTTTAACAGATTTTGAGTCGACATGGTTAATTCATTTGGGTACCTATCAGATGCTTTTACAGAATTCTAATTATAAAAAAAAATATGTGAAAAGTTTTAACGATTCTCTTTCCGAAAAAAAAAATCAGCTCATAACCTTCGCTTAATTTTTATCACTACGCAATTAGCTTAAACTTCATAATCCAACTTTCTGCTGAACACTAGAATATTAACCATCAATATTTTAATTACATGTTATCATGTTTTTTGGTGTAAACCCGAGTTATAACTAAAATGATTTGCATATAACTAATAAAGAAACAGATCGTCGTTTGGGCTTAAAGTTAACATTTGCTCCAGTGTAGGTTCAGTATCGAATAAGGAGACTTGGCATTGATAATATGTTAAACAAATTAGTTTATGAGAACTTTAATCACATTGTCAAGTTGAACGAATCTGTTAGATAATGCGATCGTTTTCAAGGCAAATATTCAATACAATGTACAATGACTTCGATCTATTATTGCATGTAAATTCAACTTTTTGTTGTTTGTAATATAACTAATTCTTTATTCTTACTTGTTGTATTTTCAGGGAGAAAAATCAAAAATGTAGGTATCTCATCTCTAATTTAAATTAAAAACATGTATGACTTGTTATATTCTTGACAGCTTTTCAACTAGACACCTAAAGAGAAACTTTTGCAAATACCCAAAGCATTACGAAAGCAGGTGTTTTGAAATTTTAATTTTCTTAAAAATACAATAATCTGTTCATTCTGTGTTGAAAATCTATTTCCGCGTACAATTAATAAGATTTGTAAGATAAATTTTTTGTTACACAACCCCACGATTCAATTGTCATAATACCATGAAAATTAACGTAACGGTGTTAACCAAGCGATTTCAACATTTTGTTTTGAGCGACGTTAAACTTATTAACATAGAGATATTTTGTTCCAACAAGACCATTTTACAACTCATATATTTGTTTACCCTTTACATCCCCGTAGGATAAAGCTTGGGAATACTTTGGGTATTTGTAATAGTATTACTAGGTGTCTAGTTGAAAGTATTGTAAAAATATTTCCATAAAAAATACCATCCAAATACCACATATATGAAATGTCCCCCATATGCCCTAAATAAAAAAACATGGAATGCATCGCAGTTGTAACCCAGCATAAATATGTAAAAACAATTCTAGCACTAGCATCCTTGATTTAGCACAGTGTTATTAAACTTGGGGTCAATGTAATTTTTCACAAACTTGGAGTATTAATTTTCCTTTTGATTGTAAAAACAACAACAAAGAATCAACATGGAACAAAGGAACAAAAATCGTTGTGATCATCAGTGACGAAATCATATCTTAAACATTCCATTTAAACCGTTAATATCGTGTACATGTATGTCCCTCGTTAGCGGAGATCAGGGCTTCGAACCGAAGTAGCATACTTCGGATTACTCTTGCAATAATGGAGACATATCCCACAACAACAAATTGCAAGAGTAATCCGAAGTATGCGACGTCGTTCTAAAGCCCTTTAGATATAATAAACATCGGTAAAAGACCAAGTACTTGTTAAATATATTTTTATTAGGGTCATTAGGGTACAAAGTGTCCCATTACTTAACTTAAATGTATTTATCAGTTTTGATTACCTCCCTTGATGGCAATATGCTTATTTCAAAACATGCAGAATGTCAATTATTATTGGTGGCAGTATATAGTCATACATAAAATATCTTTAATTATACTGATGGTATGAACAGTACTGTAGATGTCTCTTGCATGATTGACTACGCGCTGACGCCGCTTTGAGGTTATCTATACATTTAATGTATCACTGCTGTGCACGTGTACAGTGCCGTGTGAACGCTGTAAAATCTGCCGGTACATCACTTTAATGTAGTTATCAGTTTCAATTATCTCCCTTGGTGGTAATATGATAATTGTAATTTATGCAGATTGTCAGTCATGTGCAATGGGTGTCTGTTTAAAGGCATACTTAAACTATTTTTACTTCGGGGATGCGGATGGAAGGTACTGTGTATGTCTATTGGATGGTTGGCTGGGCGCTGTCGCAGCATCTGTATGGCTTTGAGGTTGTCAATTGCTTTGTGAAAATAGATTCCTTTCAATGTGGAAAGGTACCATAGTGCCCATTGGTCACTTCCGCATAATATTATGTTTTGAGCGTTTACTCCATGATCATAACATCATAACTAAAATACGACCACATAAGTATATTGATTTTTTTCAGATGAATTGGGTGTCATCATAGCTATTACAGTGTCCGCTTTCGCATTCCTAATTTTGATCACGATAAGCTTGTATTGCGCTGCCAGAATGTACAGAAAAAGAAAATTCAGAACAAACTACCCAAATCACTGCCATCCAACAGAAGCAGGTAGTGTACAAATTATTTGATATTATATTTGATACAAACAAGCTTTGGAAAAATTATAATGACTAAGCAGGACTCACAGGAAACAATTATGAAATTTAAAAACAAAACAACAACAATTGCACGGTAAGTTGCTTCATTATGCTAAACTTTCAATAATTATTCCGTGACTTTTACGAAACAGCAAGTATAATTCACAAGTAAGAGCATATTTGTCTCCGTAATCTTGCCATATATCCAAGACTTGTCGCCATTTCAGCCAATCAGATGCTTGAGATTTGAGACTGATCTCCAGATTGAGTTTTATGATCTTGGGCACAGATTTTCTTCTAATGTGACTCTTTGAAACCACTTAACACTGGCACACTGAATTCTTAGACAGGTGTTATAGTCTTGATTAATTTGTTTTGAAATACAGCATTAATCAGTATCAAATGAATACAATTGTTTGAGAAGGTGCATTTACATATTCGCCATTAACATGATAAATATTATATATTGTATAGTGTTGTTAATAGCGGGCGTCGCGCCCTGCCCTTTTTGAAGAGCGCAATTCTGCCCTAAATCTCAAACACTGCATTTTTCCCATGAGCGCCCTTCTACCCTTGATAATAAATATCAACCTACACGATGCATGGGTCGTCATGCGTGTTTTGGCAAAATTATGTAATGTTGAAAACATTTTTTTTCAAAACAGAATAATTGCTAAATTAGGTAAAAAGTAAAGCTCATTTTTTCTTGAATGCATTTTTCTTACATAATCCTGTTGAATACATGTAATAGAATGTATTTATATGCTTTGTATATAAGGTGCAACGGTGTTTTAATATAAATAAGATTTTTTCGAATTATTTATTTTTTTTTATTTCAGACCCAAAATTCCCTGAAAAGGCTCAATAAAACTTTAAAACCACAATGACCCTTATGTTTCTATTGACATTGCCATATCAATTGGAGTTATATTCTCTGCTCCCTTGTCAACATTCTATTCTGTTTAGTTCAGCCCATGTTTTATCGCTTAGGGCAAACCCATTCTTCTATCTGAGGACCATAAGCCGCTGAACACGCAATGGTATTAATCTGAAAATACCGCATGAAGGTTCCATGTTCACCGCCATATGCATTCCATCTTTCGGAATGGATCAAATTTGTACTATTTTTTTTATAAAAAAATTGAGTTGCGCTAAATTCGGAGAAAGTCGGCATGGGCAGTAATTTGCATTTCCATTATTGCCAATGAACAGGCTCAATCAAACCAACCCTTTAATATTTTCATATTTTTCGGGTTCAGTGGCTTTCAAAGTTCCCTTTTTCAACTAATTTGTATACCTTTGATATGAATCTAACGTCTTTCAAAGTATCATTAAAATGTAAAAAAAATGTCATTTTTAGGAAATATAGCAATCGTCGTTTAATGTCCAATTAACTTCCGCTCCGTCAACCCGGAAGACCAATCTTACTGTAAAAGATGAATGCCGGCTCAGTAAGATTGAGTCTGTTTATGGCCACTTTGGACAGTAATGTTATATAGTTATTTGGTTTCTTGACAGGGAATGTGAGGATATATTGCCGGTCTGGGTGTCATATTACCCGAGCCGCAGGCGAGGGATAATATGACACCCAGACCGGCAATATATCCTCACATACCCTTTCAAGGAACCAAATAATTGTTTTATTATACTGCAAAGACTTTTTCAGACAAAAATAATAAGAAAACATCGATCTTTTTCATTTATTTCGCTTATTTCATGCCGAATGGCTTAATTCCCTTCTGAGAACCTCAATTATTACGTCTGACGTCATTAATTTACCTGTATGACGTCACATCTATAGAAATTGAATGGACTATCGGTTTGATATTTATTTACCAAATTTGAGAATAATCTGATCGTTTTCAACGTTAAAAACATAACACAAATATTTTCTGTAACAATTTTAATAATCCCTAAGCATACCGCTTTATAATTTACAAGATCGGTTCCAAATTATGCATTTTTACGGGAATTCAAAACAAAATGGCGGACGACAACAAAAGGTGGGAGGCCAGAGAGGGAAATTAAGGCACGTGCGTTCATATCTACGGCCGATCCGTAAATACGGATATACATCAACGGCATATTATCCAATCAAATTCAAGCAAATTTCTTTGCAGTATAATAATAATGCATATTACTGCCCGCGGCGCCTAGCCACGGATTGAGCGCAACTTATTTTTTTAAAACGAAACCAGTTTACAGTTATTTTTACTTTCCATTTAAAATATACAGTTACAACAAATCAGTAACCTCAAAAAATTTCTGACGACATTATTGCAATTGTTTCTTTGACACTAGGTGTTCTGGTCTCGGTAAGATCATTTATTACCGCCTTTTTGCTTTGCAATGCTTTTACATGCAACATTCTTGAACTGATGGGTCAGTTGTAGTTGTTTAACCAAGAAAACTTGTACTTGTTATACGCCCGAAGGGACGTATTATGTAATCGCCTCGGTGTCCGTATGTCTGTCCGTCTGTCCGTTAGCAATTTCCCTTCCGCCTTGTAACTCTTGAGCCTCTTGAAGGATTTTGAAGAAACCTGACGCAAATGTTTACCACATTCAGACGACGTGCAGAAGCCATGTTCTGGATGGCTGGCTTCAAGGTCAAGGTCAGACTTAGGAGTTAAAGGTCATAGTTAGCAATTTCCCTTACGCTGTGTAACTCTTGAACCCCTAAAAGGATTTCAAAGAAACCTGGCACAAATGTTTACCACATTGACACGACGTGCAGAAGCCATGTTCCGGATAACTGGCTTCAAGTTCAATGTCAGACTTAGGGGTAAAGATCATATTTAGCAATTTCCCATCAGCTCTGTTACTCTTGAACCCCTTGAAGGATTTCAAAGAAACCTAATACAAATGTTTACAACATTGAGACGACATGCAGAAGCCATGTTCAGAATAGCTGGCTTCAAAGTCAAGGTCAAACTTAGGGGTTAAAGTTCATAGTTAGCAATTTCCCTTCCGCTCTGTAACTCTTGAACCTCTTGAAGTATTTCCAGAAAAACCTGACACAAATGTTTACAACATTGAGACGACGTGCAGAAGCCAATGTCAGGATTACTGGCTTCAAGGTCAAGGTCAGACTTAGGGGTTAAAGATAACAGATAACAATTTCCCTTCTGCTTTGTAACTCTTGAAGCCCTTAAAGGATTTGAAGAAACCTGACAAAAATGTTTACCACATTGAGACGACGTGCAGAAGCCATGTTCAAGATGGCTGGCTTCAAGGTCAAGGTGAGGCTTAGTGATCAAAGGTCATATGACTTTATTTCTCCCCTTGCTCTGAACCTCTTAGGGGATTTCAAAGAAACCTGACACAAATGTTTACTACATTTAAACGACATGTAGAAGCCATGTGCAGGATGGCTCGCTTCAAGGTCAAAAGGTCAGACTAACGGGTCATGACGTGCAGATCGCATATTCCGGATGGCTCACTTGAAGGTCAAGGTCACACTTAGGATTTAAGTGTCATATGACTGTGTGTATATTGCTTGGTATTTGCTCTTGATTGCGGTCCTCTTGTTTTTATTCGGGAGATCCTTTTCCGTTTGCTTACTTTTTTATTAAATTACTTCCCTTGTGTGTAACTATCAATAGCATATTTTGTAACTTTTTTATTTTTGGCAGTACAGATAAACTGACAACACTTTTCTGTGGTACAACATGGATGGTACATCCACTTTTCTGGTGTTGTTTTGACATTTTTGAACCTGGTTAGGATTTTAGGGGTGGGGACTTAGATTTTTTAATATTACTTAAATCATTTTTAATTGGACCAGTTTGATGCTTGTTCCTTTCCTTTGGGCTTCAACAGTCTAAATATTGTTCACATCCTCTGATACAACCCTCCGGGCGTATATTGCCCCGCTTTGCGGTGCACTTGTTTGTTCATGTTAGAACCTTCTTGAGGATGGTGAACCCTAGAACTTGGTTTAAACCCCTAGTGGCAAATTGTTTTCCAAGGCGGTTATACCAAGGGTTCTTTTTCGATAATCGTTTGAGGTGTTTAATTAGAAATTGATATTCTTATAAACGTAGGCTTTCTTATCCTCTCTTCTGTTTTTGCTGCATGGGGAGGTTGTTTTTTCAGAGTGTTGAAAATTCCTGATATATATATTTCACTTTCTTTATTTAGCCAGCTATTGTAAGACGCATTTTCATCGAGATCTTAACAAACAAAGGCGATTAGTTTAATGACTACGATCAACGAAATACAAAACAAAAACATATTACAAATATGTAAGATATTTTAAAACTGTAGTAAGTATCACAACCGGTTCAAAACTATGTACATTCTGTGCATTTCTTTTTGCAGTATATTATAATCACGCCATGAACAATGACAAGGTATTATTATCAAGTTACTTCTAACGTGGCATGATGCGTGTACAAGGAAGGTAAGAAAAGCAAACATATATAAATCAGTTTTTTGAAAAGACATAGAAGGGTTGTGCTATATGTAATATGTATTGAATTATATCTTAAAAGCATGCGACTCGTCAAATGAACATTACATTCCTTCAAAATAGTCTCCGCAGTTTGAATCTCTGAGTGCATTTCTAAAATGTGTCACAGAACACTGATTTTGGTATAACTCGGAGACACTGACTGATGGCTGAGCCAAGGCTCTGTCGTGAATTGCATCGAAGACCGGATTATGACTTTGTAAGTTTTGGGAAATGGAGTAAAATGGCATGGGTAGATGTGAAGAGTATTGTGGCAAGAATATAACATTCTCCTTCTTCAAACATTGCTTAACAAGCTCAGATGTACGTGACGATTACGTCACGCATTCTCATAAAGAAGACAAATATGTCAAAATCCTGTGACATTGCGTCGTTTCTGATAACTTCTTGAAGTTTTTAAGTACAACTTCTCGGCAAAACCGACCTCTAGCACTTTTGCTATTCAGCACGCAATTTATACCGCCATAAAATAACAGGAGAAGAATATGCTACATGTATGAAGGAAATTATTTGATCTCATGGTCTTTTTGCCAACTATAGGCCATTCTACCGTGTTTTTAGCCATATTTTGTTTCGAAATAGTAAACCCATGTTTCGTCATCGTCTTTGCTTGAAGTTTGTAAACATTTTAAGCAATTACTTACCAGTTCGTACCTTTCTGTACGTCATCTGTAAATATATGGGGTTCATCTGACAGAAATATTTCGTAATTTCAAACGAAAATTATCCGCAATAACGATATGCCAACAACTTTGGCAATATCACAAATCGTGTACTTCCCATCATTCAATTATTTCCCTGACTTTAGAGACATTTGTCTTGCCTGTTACAGTCACAGGTCGCTGCATCTTCGACGGACACTGTACCAGTCAGATATTTCATTCTCAATCAACAAACTTTCTCCTACAATATCTATCAGACCCTAAACTTCCCCTTTTAAGTAACAATCTGCATTCTCGAATAATCGAGTTTCTTTGCGAACTTATACATGTACATAAGCTATATTTTCTTCAATATTCTCAACTCGTTTCCCAATCATTTTTACAATAGTGGTCAACGAATGGCTCTATTAAAATAACGATTACTTTAAAACTGTGTTGAGCTGAAAGCTCTTGTTAATACCGTTGGAAAGTCATTGATTCGAATAGATTCGAATAGAGCTTTTCAGGCCTATCAACATCCACGAAATCGTGCAAATTGTTATCTCCACGTGGTACATTACACATATCATACCGAACAACCCTCGTACTCATGTTTACTTGTTTACTGGCAAATTTGTTCTTGGTATTATTTTACTATATTTACCATTAACTTGCAATTTATGTAAAATATGTTGATAAGTACGGTACGACTGAATATTCACACAAGCGTTTTCGAACATTCAAGGGACGTAGACTGGAATTCAAATGTAACTTGTATAAAATATTCAGAAAATTGCTCGAAGAAATGACGATTCATATAAGCAATCAGTGTTTATGTAAGGCAGATTTGCTTTTCTTAAAGTTTACAACGTTTTATACAATAACTCTGCTTACACCAGTGCATATTTGTTTCTTTTAGCATTCTTCAATAATTCTCAGGAAATGAAGAAACGTGGACAATTCTAGGGTTGAAACGTGTACAAAAATAACCAGAAAACAGAGGATGGTGATATAATTCTGAAAACAAAGAACATGTTTAAACCCCGAAAGATTCCATGAAGAACAACATGACCTATCTGCTAGTATTTGCAGCATCTCCCAATAATAAAGTTATTGACTAAGAGAATATAAAAATCCGGATTCTGAAGGATAGTTCTGTATATGTCAGGAACGTTGTACACTGTACATACGTGCACTTCATTTTTCTTTAAAAGAATGATTATTATCCAAGCATTTAGTTATAAACATAATTCAGTTACATGCCTACTCACGTCATCAGCTATATATATATTGTCCAACAATATTGACCTGGCACTTCATTAATTTTCGTAAAGGTCATTGGATAAACACGGGTATCAGCGAATACACCGATATATTTATCCAATTTACACGTCAGTTGATGCCGGACTACCGATTCGAAGTAGATCGTAACACATACGAAATTTAACGAATACGGGGTCAAATGCAAGAGTGCCAGGTCAATGCTGTTGGACAATACACACTTACACTTAGTGTTTGTAAATCAATGTACAAGACTTCTTGTATATATTCTAACCAACAACTTTTGCGCCATTGATCAGTGATGACAACACAGCAACTACACCAGGGCTGAATGTTATAAAACCGAGATTGGAACCAGTCTCATATTGCAAGGATCTGTTTGGCTGAAATGGCGACTGGTCGCCATTTCAGCCAATCGGATTCTTGTGATTTGAGACTTGTTTCAATCCTCGGTTTTATAACATTCAGCCCAGAACAAAACTGTAGTATCATCTTCCAAATCACCTTTACCTAACATGTTTATTAAATATATATATATATATATATATATATATATATATATATATATATATATATATATATATATATACCGATATATATCGGTATATATATATACGAGGGTTGTTTAATAAGTTCGCGGACAGCGGTGTTTATTTTATTATTGTTCATCCAAAGTTAATGAAATTTTCAGGTATTGCGGAATCATGTTTAATAAAATGGTAATTACAAATTTTAACTTTGTTTTTTTCGAAATGCCCATTTTATTGAGGAATAACGCTACCATGGTAACGTTCTACGGAGCAGTCCGTAAAATTGGCATAACTCTTGTTTTTAATGCTTTAAAATGGTAACTTTGAGACGTCGAAATTACGCGGGAACGCGTAACGTCAATACTCAATATGTCAACGTCATTTCCGTTAATTTTCATTGACATCCGTTGTTTTCGCTCGTCGGTACAGCAATTTATCGCATAGTGATAGAGAAAACCATGACGTCAAATTTAAACGTTGAAACCAGGGCAAATATCAAGTTTTGCGTTAACCTAGGTCATACACCCAAGGAAACGTTACGATTACTTGAGAAGTCGAACTCAGCAAAGTGTTGTCGCACTATTGTCTTCAAATGGCATGAGAGATATCGCAACGGACACGAAAGTATTAACGACAACGCTAGATCAGGAAGACCGAGATCAGTGTCGACGACGGCACGTCAGAAAATAGAAGACATTCTTGAAGAAGATCGCCGCGTGACAGTTAGAAGTTTAGCAGACGATGTTGGGGCTTCAACGCAAACCGTTCACAGAATACTGCGAGATGATTTGAAGATGAGGAAATGCAGTGCACGATGGGTTCCGCGTCTACTATCGACTAATGACAGGTCCCGCAGAGTAGCTGCATCAACGTTATTTCTTCGGCGGTACAAGAAGGAAGGCGAAGAATTTCTTGATAGGATCATCACTACCGACGAAACATGGATCTGGAATTATGACCCCGAATCTAAGCTACAATCGTCCATTTGGAAAAGCGAAGGTTTCAAGATCTGGAGGGAAGCACATGTTCGTCTTCTTTGCCGACCGACGAGGAATGATCCTGCAGCACCGTGTACCGGAAGGCCAGACCGTCAATGCGGACTATTACTCAAAGGTAAATTCCTAACATTATTATTTTAGTTAGTTTATAATAAAAATAGCGATAAAGAAAATGATATTATTACATTTTATTTTCAAATTAATTATGATCTTCAAATATCAGATCATTGTATAACAATTTAAAAGTAAAATAATAAAGGATATTTCCGTATTGTGTTGTCAGGTCTTGCGGCGTGATTTGGTTCAGGCGTTGAGGAAGAAGAGGCCGGACCTTGACCTTGCGTCTGTACTGCTACATCAGGACAATGCGCCGGCACATCGGGCGAGTTCGACGTCTCTGGAGATCGACCTCCTAGATTTCGAGACCATCGTCCACCCACCGCCTACTCGCCTGATCTGGCCCCTATGGACTTTAGTATCTTCCCCGAGATAAAGCGTCAACTCCGTGGACTACGTTTCGAGTCAGCAATAGACCTCAGTTTGAAAGTGCGCTCGATCGTGGCATCATTTCCCGAGAGCTGGTATGTTTCCGTGTTCGACCAGTGGATCCGGCGTCATGAGAAATGTGTAATCCGGGAAGGAGACTATGTGGAAAAGTGAACCGGCGCTATATTCTGACGTTGACATTATAGCGTTATTTTCGACGTCGTGCTCCGAAAATCGTTAATGTACCTTTTGTTTTATGTAGTTATTTGTTTATTGTTAATGTAAAACTATTGCCAGTTGTTGTATTGTATTCGACTTGAATTACAGATCATGCACATATAAATTTTATACATGTATTTTGTCTTTTTCTGTTTTTACGACCGCTGTCCGCGAATTTATCAAACAACCCTCGTATATATATATATATATATATATATATATATATATATATATATATATATATATATATATATATATATATATATATATATATATATATATATATATATATATATATATACCGTCTCTGAAAAATAACCACTTTGGGGAATCACACGATCAAAATAATCTCTAAACAAATGTAAAACAATGAAAAATGAAGTATATTTTGTCCATGGTTTGTGTGAAGCTTTATTATGTAGCCTATCATATGCCTACTGGAAGGTATAATTATACTGACAATATTTCGCTAATGACCTCTTCCTCATAATTCAGAACACCCAAGCACTATAAAACATGGCACTGCAGAGAGAATCTGGTAAAATTCTAAACAAAACACTTGTTAGCAGTTGTAGTATAAAACATATAGTCTGTGGTCATATGATAGTACATTCATAAATTCTATTTGTGCAACTCAGAAATGAAAACTTCACAAAATTCAAAATTTCCCTATAGCTTATACACATGTATAGATTATTTTGATCATGTGATTCCCCACAGTGATAACAAGTTTGTTTTTTTTTCTTATGAGTATTTCTTACGAGTTCAATACGAACTCAAATCTAAAGATAGCTATTTTGGTTACAATTATATATTTGCTTTAGCAAATTTCCTTTATGATTTGAAATAATAAAGAAATAATAAATTTGTATAGTATTCGTTTATTCTTCATTTCAAAGTAAAATTAATATGATATTTTTATTTTATTTATTTATTCAATATGGAATTCAACAGTAATTCAGAATTATTTCTTGCATTCTTCTTTTCCCAGACCTACTACTCCGATGTTGCCGTCAGTGCTGTGGATCGGCTGACGACAGTTTGTACAGCCATTCTGTCATCGACCAATCAAATGTTCATTCCTGCATGCAAAATCTTTAAACATTCTTGCATCTTGCTCATACGCGCTGTTTTTATACGTTGCCATCAGGCTTACATACCCCATGTAAATTGATAAAATAGTGCTTGTACATGGTCATTGTTAACTTGCACAAATTTGTAAATGTTAATATAAAAACGAGTAAACAAGTAAATCTGGTTTTACTTATCACACATTCGCTCTAGTCAACAAATGGGAGAGAAATCCCTTTGTCAATCATATTCATATAGTGTGCAAAAGTCATTTATTGATTAGAATTCTGTATTAAGTTCGCGTATTCCATTGCTCAACTATCAAGCAGATGGGATGAGTAGACTGTTTCTCAAACGAAAATACATAACTTTTAAAGGTGCAATTCGGAAACAGCAAACGCTGAAATACTTTCCATAGCAGCAGATTAATAATCGTGTAAACTGAGCGAAGAACGAAATGATTTTAAGCAGTTTCACCAAAATTGCATCATTTTTTTCTAAAACAAGTTTTGCGAACCAAATATTTACGTATTGGTAAAAACAACGATCTGTCCCGTATGTTGTCATCCAAGAAATAATAAAACATAGAAGATACTAGCATTGTCAAACGAAATCTGTGTTATCACTGACCTTACAAAGATTAGAGCCCTTGGAGTTAAATCAGCAAGAACGAATAAAACGACAGATCGAGCTTTTAGCTTCGTTTACAATGTTTCCCTATCAACCTTCATAAACTCTAAATTCCCTGCCACCAGGCAACCGTCGTGCCAACAATGAGGTAAGCATAACGATTTACTGTAGATAAGCTAATCACCAGGCATGCAAAAAATCATTTTGGTAATCTTTCTTTTTGAATTTGCAGATGCTTTTACCAATAACATTGATAAATTACGTTTTTCTAAGTCTTTTTAAATCAAATCTCTATAAAACACTGGCTGAGAAATACCTTGTCGCAGCTGTAGCGATTTTAAACTGCAAATGTAATCTGAATTAAATCTTGGTATTTGCGATAAATCTTGTAAAAAAGTGAAATATGCATAATGTAGAATCTCGAAAATAAGCGTATACGCTTATTAGCTCACCTTTCACATAGTGACAGGGTGAGCTTTTGTGATCACCCTTCGTACGTCGTCCGTCCGTTCACAATTGTTGTCCGCACTCTAGCGATTGTAATTTTGGTCCGATCATCTTCAAACTTGGTCAGAATGTTTATCTCAATGATATCTAGGTCAAGTTTGAAACTGGGTCATGTGACCTTGAAATCTAGGTCACTATGTCATATTATAGAAAAAGCTTGTCCGCATTCTAGCAGTCGTAATTGTTGTGCGATCTTCTTTAAACTTGGTCAGAATGTTTATCTCAATGATATCTAGATCGTTTGTAACTGGGTCATGTGACCCTTAAAACTAGGTCACTAGGTCAAATTAAAGAAAAAGCTTTTCTGCAATCTAGTGGTCTAAATTTGGCTGGGATCTTCTTCAAACTTGGTCAGAATGTTTATCTCAATGATATCTAGCTCAAGTTCGAAACTGGGTCATGTGACCTTGAAATCTAGGTCACTGGGTCAAATTATAGAAAAAGCTTGTCTGCACTCGAGCAGTCTTAATTTTGGTGCGATCTTCTTTAAACTTGGTCAGAATGTTTATCTTAATGATATCTAGATCAAGTTTGTGACTGGGTCATGTGACTCTTAAAACTAGGTCATTGGGTCAAATTAAAGAAAAAGCTTGTCTGCACCCTAGGGGTCTTAATTTTGGTGGGATCTTCTGCAAACTTAGTCAGAATTGTTTATCTCAATGATATCTAGCTCAAGTTTGAAACTGGGTCATGTGACCTTGAAATCTAGGTCACTGGGTCAAATTATAGAAAAAGCTTGTCTGCACTCTAGCAGTCGTAATTTTGGTGCGATCTTCTTTAAACTTGGTCAGAATGTTTATCTCAATGATATCTAGATCAAGTTCGTAACTGGGTCATGTGACCCTTAAAACTAGGTCACTCGGTCAAATTAAAGAAAAAGCTTGTCTGCACCCTAGGGGTCTTAATTTTGGCGGGATCTTCTTCCAACTTGGCCGGAATGTTTATCTCAATGATATCTAGGTCAAGTTTGAAATTGGGTCATGTGACTTTGAAATCTAGGTCAATAGGTCAAATTATTTATTTAAATTTAGTCAGACTTGTACAATACTTGAGTAATTATAAGATCTCGGTTCCTTTCTTGCACTGGTTAGATTCCATAATGGGTTCCAGAGTCATGGCCCTTGAAAGAGCCAAAGTGTTCTGTTCTACCCTTCATGTCTCTAAGAATCAGGTGAGCGATTTAGGGCCAATTGGCCCTCTTGATTTTTGAATTAGTGACGCTTTTATGCGGTTATATTTCGATATGCGCTTATATTTAAGCCGCCGATTATGCGCTTATTTTTGATATGCGCTTTTATTTAATCCGCTGAATATGCGCTTATATTTTATATGCGCTTATAGCTTGGATTGACTAAAAATACGCTAATTTTTGAAACAAAATAACACTAAATGACATGCAGGCATCAAAAATTATCAAAACACTTTTATCGTCTTTGAAGAGGAAAGACGTGTTTGAAAATGCTTGTTTATTTACAAATTTACAACAAAAAGTCATCACTTTTTTTTCTGCTGCAAGATTTCCGAGTTTGCTTGTTTTTTTTTGTTGTTGTTTTTTTTTTGGGGGGGGGAGTTTTATTTGGACTTTCGTCCATTATTGATTTTATACATGTAACACAAAACTTCATATGCAAAAAATTATTACTTCAAGCAAAATAAATATTACCAAACAAATATAGGTAACTATAATCCTTTATTTCATTGTACTCGAACAAAGAATAAATTGGTTCACTTTAAAATAGCAATGCGAGTTGTTCACACCTTACTGGCTAAAAACCTTTTTCTTGATCATTTTTAACGATACAGGTATACTGTTACTATCTTTAATTGAATGACCGATTAAGCTCCCAGCTTAATTAAAATTAAACCAAGGAGCAAGTTAGGTAAGCATATATGCGCTTATTTTTGGGATATACGTATTTTAACTGTAAGTGGCGGGTAGGCGCTTAGTTTTGAGATAGATTCTAACTTAAGGGACGGGTATGCGCTTATTTTTTAAGGTATTTGTTTCTGTAAGAGACATATGCGCTTATATTCAGTATGCGTTTATTTTCGATATGCGCTTATTTTCGAGATTCTACAGTATCAGGAATTGCCACCTCCAGCAGAAGTAGCCTCCCGACACAGCCGAAAGTAGAGAGGAGACAAGAGCATGGTATAACAATAATCAGTTTCAAAATAGACGCCACAAACAAGTAACTGAAAACTCGATGGGTTACCGCCTTTGAACGGTGAGTGACAAAACAATTTGCCTACGGGGGGGGGGGGTTTAAACCAGATTCTTACGTACACCAACCGCATAGGTTATCCTTAATTTGTGGTGCCGAAAACCCTGTTTAAAAAGTTTCTCTGTTATGCAAAGATTACTTTCATTAAAATTTTAAACTTTGTTACGAGCTCCTGACAACAAGCAAAGAAGCTGTGATACACAAATCCCGTAAGATGTTGAACGTGGGAGATTAACATCGAAACATGGAAACTTTACAATATTAAAATCCATATAATCTCTTTTAAAATGTATTTTATGTAGTTAAGAAATTTTCGATTGAAAGATTTAGATCAAGAAAGTTTGCTTGCTTTTCTTAATTGTTAGTTTTGTTAAGCTTGAGTTCACCCACCTGCTACGAATATGTAATTACTTATCTTACTACGAATATGTAGTCTCTCATATTTTGCGTATAAATGATGCGTTAAAGAGTTTGCGTAAATTTAATACACGCCTGATACATATAGAAAATAAAACATCTCATAGCTTACAAGCCTTCATTCCAGATGCGTTAAGGTATCGCAAACATTGCAAATGGCTAAAACAGGCTAAAATTTCAAAAAATAAATTTTGGGGGAAATACTTATTGCCACCTTGATTTTAGTAAATAAATGGACTTAGCTATGGATGTAGTAAATGTTTGCAAGCTCAGTTTAGTCTAATTCATGTTCTAATTACCAAGCACATACTAAAACCAAAGAAAAACCATTTGCATGAGAACTCTGAAATTCATGAACAATATACCAAAGCAACTCATACCTGAAATAAGTATATGCTGGTCTACAATGTTTAGTGCCAATTCGTCAAAATGATGTTAGGGTTTTCAAGAAATTCAAGGAAAACTTACTTCCTACTTTCACTTTCTACTTTCACTTTGAACCAGGAAGAAAGATTTCCTTGAATTTATTGCACATCACTGGGTCTTGATGTTTGTAAAACTCCAGAATGGTTGGGTCAAATGGGTCGACATTTTGGATTTTACAATACGGTGTATCCACGTGAAATGACTCGTTGAAGCTTTCGTAGTTAAACTGGTTTTCTGGGAGCGCTTGGTTTTCTGGGAGTGCTTTACGTTTAGTATGGATGGTAAGATTTAATTTTAAGAGTATTTTTTCCGCGAATACTCGACTCCTATCATCAGTTGTGTGAGACTCCCTCTATCAAACCACTTCATTCAGCAGAGAGACTTCATCCGTCACATCTCTTAAATGTAGCTGGAGCAAAAGCATTTGAAGTTTTGCAAATAAAGATAGAGACGTTACCTGGTAATGCTTTATTTGAAGCAACTGTTCGAGTCGACATGACAGGTAGCAAAATATACCAGTTACTTGGCGACATAAGTAGGACAAACAAATATGGAGATCAGTCAAATTGCATTCGCAGTATACTAATGTTACATACCAGTATCAGACATTTCCAAATGTTATCATTCATTAAGAGGTCGCAAACATTGCAAATGGTGAAAACTAGCTAAAATTTCAAAAATGAATTTTGGCGGAAATACTTATTGCCACCTAGATTTTAGTAGAGAAATGTATTTAGCTATGGATGTAGTGGATATAAACGAAAGGACTTATTGACTAGCCCCAATCGCAACAGCATCGCCATTCTTCAATTTCTCGTGTTGTAAGCACGTGCACCAATGAGGCAGAATTCCAGCAGATTCACATGTTCTGTTTTCAGGAATTTCCTTTAACCAACTTATACCTCGAGTGTATTGGGGCTCCTTAATTGGGTCATTTAAAAATAAGATGTCTTGTAAAGTTTCGTAAACGTCAAATGGTGTACTAAGTCGCCTTTGATTATGCTTGACAGTATTTGAAACGTGGGCAAATTTCTTTCGGAACCATCCTGGTAGAATGAGGTACATAAAAGGTAGTCGTTCTTCGTATTTTCCGATTACCGTATTTCTTATTCTTCCAAATCTAATACCGTGATCGCTGAAAAAGAATATGAATGTGTTTTGAAAGTTATTGCTTTCTCTTCCTCTGCTGAAGAATTTGTAGAAAGTATCATCCATTATACTTGCATCGTTTTCATCGTCATGTGTAACTGCATTAAGGTAAGTACGAGGTACAGTCAAAAAGTCCCAGGACTGTCATGATATCTTTTTTATTTTCCGTACGATTCAGTAATTAAATATATGACATAAAATATAACTATTCCACTGCAAGAACATATAAATATATGTAAAATATACAAACATAAACATGTTTTCTGATCCATTAGAATAGCCCACTTTGTCATGTACGGAGCACTTCCGCGACGTCGTGACGTTCATATGACGTTTGCAAGGGTTGTTTTCATTTCATCTGTCAGCAGACGAGGAACCCAGCGCGCACATACCTTGTTCATGTTCAAGTTCTGGGTCACTATTTTACGAACAGTTCCATGACACAGCCGACAGTGTAAGCAATATCATCTAGAGAATTGCGCCGATCAGTTGCTAGGACGTCCTTAATCTTTTTGACTAAGCGCGCATCATTTCCCGGCCTTCCGCTTCGCGCATTATCCTCAATATCCGCCCTACCTTTCCGGAAACGTTTGTGCCACTCAAACACAAGAGTCCTGGAACAATTTATAACACCATCCTTCTGTTTCATGAATTTCCAAGTATCAGTCGGGGTCATACAAGACATCGCAGAGAATTTAATTACTGTCCACTGCTCCGTACGTTCAAATAACGTTGTCATTTTCTTGCTTCAGAATTTTTACACGGCGGAAAATATACTTCACAAAAAGGCGATACTTCAGCCGATCACGCTAAAATTTTGTAATTGTTTGCTAGTAACGTTCCGTTGATGTCGTGCGGAAAAAAAAGACGTCTTGATGCTGTTATTTTGAGAAACTTCAAAAAGAATGTAGTCATCTCATTGCAAAATAAGGCAAATTCTAAAGTGCTCCGTATTATGGTTGTGGACATACTAAATGTGAAAAAATAAATTCAAATACTTGTTCAAACCTACTTTTTCATAGCTGTTGATATTAGATTTAAATAGAAATACATGCATGCTAAATTTTATGAGGATCCGACGTCAATAATTTGTTTAAAAGGACCAGTCCGGGAACTTTCTGACTGTACCTCGTAAAAGCAAATGACGGCATCTTGTTGTACACGTTAACGAAATCAAGTGTGTAATTGAGAATAATTTCAGTTTCAAATCTGTCAAGGAAACACTGTTTATTTGTCCAAAGATTCTTTTCTTTAGCCTTTGCAATACTGAACGGCCTGTAGAAATGATCTGTCGGGGAAATGCGAAGCCTTTCTTATCATAACCAAATGTGGTTGATTGCGGTGAATCTTCTGTCATTAACGTGCGATAGCCGTTCTTTGAATACTGTTTCCATATAAAGTTTAGATCGTCAAAAGTCTGGCTTTCATTCCAAGATGTTTCGGAAACGTATTTCCCCAAAGTAAGTGGAACAATATTTGGGGAAGTGTTATCGGCTACTTTGTTGTAGCCAATCATGTTGTAGGCATTTAGCTCGTTTTCTATAAAAGAGCGAGTTTTCCTCATTTGTCTAATAAAGCTGAGTCTTGATAAGGAATCTATACCTATGAGCAATACACTAGGACTTCGGGACTCTGTTGAACCATTAACTTTTTTTAATTGGTATAACGAATGCGTGAAAATCAACGTATACAATTTTACTCTTATTATTATAGCAATTCACCCGAACAAATTCATATTCAACTTTGACTGTGTTATTAAAAGCTGAAGATTCCTTAAGATATGTCACGTAATTGTAATCTTTGGCCTCATTGTTTGGTCGGTAAATGGGTGTCAATGTACAGTATTTAAAGGTTTGTGCGTGCGAAGTGGTGTTCACGGCTGTCCAGTTAATAGTTAGATATAAACCCTCCGAGTATAATAAAGATTGATTTCCTTTGCACATCACTGGGTCTTGATGTTTGTAAAACTCCAGAATGGTTGGGTCAAATGGGTCGACATTTTGGATTTTACAATACGGTGTATCCACGAGAAATGACTCGTTGAAGCGTTCGTAGTTAAACTGGTTTTCTGGGAGCGCTTGGTTTTCTGGGAGTGCTTTACGTTTAGTATGGATGGTAAGATTTAATTTTAAGAGTATTTTTTCCGAGAATATTATAATTATAATGCCAATAGTACAAACGATTCCCATCCAGTGGACTAATTTCAACTTTGGGATTTCTTTCTTTGCCATTTCAGAATACCTGAAATGGAAAAATATTCCATTCAAGATTAAACATTTAGAAGTTAAAAACTGTTCGTCATTCTTATTAAATAAGGTTATACATACATTTATGTAATTCTTTAAACTGATTACATGTAACAAATTGCCACAAGTGTTTAGTATGAAGTTGGAAAATAACCTATGCTTCAAAAGAAAAGTTCCAAAGAAGGTATCCATTCAAATGTATAAATCGTATGAATATTTGATCAATAAAATTAACCTTATTATTTATTACATAAGACAAGTTCACATACAAGTTCCAGCAAAATAAACTATCTGTGTTGTTATAATAATAAAAAGTGCGTAGGACCTTAAACAGTATCAAAAAAGTAAAAACAGAATTCCAAAATTATATCGTTTTCTGTTTAATTAAAATAAAGTAAATGTTGAAAAACAATCTTACCTTTTCATAGTTTTGATCTGGTTAATGTCCTAAGAAACGTTTTGATACAAACATAATTCAAGAGGCCCTTCTTTTATGAAGTACTTGTCACAATTACCAATAATAACTAATATGAACTGAGGTTACTTACTGATCTATTGATCTACATATAAAACTCGAACGAATTAGAATAATTTAATACAATGTGGAACAGTGGACGATATTTGTATATAGATATGGGTTGACAATATGTTGCCAATAAATCATTAAATTATATATTACTTTACTTTTTTATGATATTTATGATTTCTTGAAATAATTAAAGTAGGCAACTACTTCCTCTCGATTGTCCTGCACTTAGTTTAATTAAAGTACCTACTTTTTCATTATGATATAAGGAAGTTAACTAGGGTACGGTGTTCCGTATCGACAAACTTAATTTTTTTCTCTCCCTTTACCGCGATGCACGATGGTACGATGGTGAAATCACGAAGGTACGATGGCACGATGATGAAAACGCGAAGGCACGATGGTAAAACCACGATGGAACGATGGTGAAAACACGAACGCACGATGGTACGATGGTGAAAGCGCGATGTAATATCACGGTTTCATAATCGTACCATCGTTGTTTCACCATCGTGACATCGTACCATCGTTGTTTCACCATCGTAACGTCGTTGTTTCACCATCGTGATATCGATGTTTCTCCATCGTGCCATCGTTGTTTCATCATCGTGACATCGTTGTTCCCCCATCGAGTTGTTTCATTATCAAACCATCGTTGTTTCGAAATCTGGAGCACTCGGAAACCTCGAAGCATTTTTGCTGGTCTCTCCAACTTTGTTATTTATTCTACATTAAAATACCACGGAAAGCTCGAACTTCGAAAACACGAACTAATATTATTAAACATTTATAATTATGTACTTGTATTACATTGAAATATATATGCTATGCTTACTTCGTCAGTAAATAAATACACTAACTAACTCGAGAGCTGTTGGATAACGCTTACAGGGTGGTTAGACACGTTACTTGTAGAAAGTCGTGCACGCACAATATTACTCGCTTCACGTAAATTTTTGCTTATTTCTCAATAATTTCCGGACCATTTTTTTCTCAAACATTCAAAGACAAATTTTGTTCAAAAGTGAGAATTTGTCTTTGAATGATTGAGAAAAACGGCAGCCGATTGATATTGGAGGTTATATGCCAATTAAAATGATTTTTAACTGTGTTCTTTATCTGTTCAAAATCGGTCTAGAAGTAATTGAAAAATAAGCAAAAACCCTACCTGAAGCGAGCGATTATGTGTGTGAACGACATTCTGAAAGTCACGTGGTATATCCACCCTGCTTAAGCAAGCCCCGGATACATAACATTTTAAAATTGTAATTTCGAGCAGACTAAGCATGCGCATACAGGTTCAGAATACCAGTACACTACATAATATTGTTTGCTTTCGGTGTCAGATACGACCATTACTTAATGGTATGTCCAATTTCAAACGATAAACTGAGTAGTGCATCGCATTTTACAAAAGTGAGCAGGTCAACGAGGTAAAAATGGCACTTGTGACCCGCCTCTCACGATCATTTTCTGAACTCTGATTTCGCCCAATGAATTGTTCTATATCTTCATCACGGAGAGGGTCTTCCAGCAATAATATCCGGATAAGGTCAGTATCATCGCCAACAAGAATCCTTGTCTTGCTGAAAGCGGGTTTCCAATATTCCCTGCATAACGCCCTCACATGGGAAATACCATCATTGCTTGATACCACCGACTTCATGATCTGGCCGCTTATGCTAACAATGTCAACGGACTGACGATCGCCCCGTGCTACGAGGATGTTCTCATGAAAACAAGCAAGACCTAGACATTCTGGTATGTTCTTTTCCCAAACTGAATCACCACCTTTATTGACGCAAACAAGACTTGAACTTGATCTGTCAGAAATAATAAATACTTGTTTCGTCTTGACAAACGTTAAATACTCAGGACATATTATTGCCACTTTATTTGTTCGCACGTTGACACTGTTAGTCTGTATCATTCCAGAAAAGAGTAGAATCTGTACTGGTTGACACTTCACTGCTACTGCAAAGTTGTTAGTATCAAATTCATTATCCGTGTAACACAAGCCATAACCTTCTCCTACTAAATCAACTGTTTGTTCCTTTTCAACGATTTTGTTAAAATAACTGAATAGTTTTAAACATTTTTCCTGAGGACTTGAAACTACAAAGAAACATTTATTGAAACTTAAGACTTCATGAGCTTGTGTACTGTACGAGGCTATTGGATGCAAATGCTTGTTGAATATTTTTATCTTCACGTTGGCCGTATCAACGAGGGCAAATGATCCATCTGGTAGGAAAGTTGCACCCGCTATTTCGCAGTCCTTAGAGTCTTCCGTAAGTTGTTTATTATTGCACTTGTTGTTCTTAATTGCGTGCAGGTTTATGTGAGCTTTTCTTATTTTTGCGCTAGAAACGATAGCACATGTCGATTGTAGAAGTGGATCGGCTTTAAGCGCTTTTAGATCTTCAACTAACCACACTCTGTGTTGTTTCGACCGCCTGAGAAGCCAGTGTTGATTGCCACATTCGGAACAAAAGTATTCTTCACAAGCCTTGCAATACTTTACAGCCATCATCGCCTTATGTTTGACTACACAAAGTGTGCACACCTTGATATGTTTCTGCTCTTCCAGTTTTCTAATTTTTTCAAGCTTTTGGTGAGTTGACATATTCGTTGGTATAACATCCACCCATTCCATTAGAGGAAGGTTCAGATCTAGAACCTTGACGAGTTTCTTGCAATGTGGACAAGGAAAGCCATCTTTGGTGGCATTGTTAAGGCAGAATTCCGACAGACAGGCTCTGCAGAAACTATGCCGGCACGGCAGGTCTTTGGGAGAGTCCAGGTAACACTTACATAGTCCACAAACATTGTCGCTGTCAGTTGCTATCGCTGAAAAACACAAAAGTAATTCGGTTTACTAGTTTACCCTCTTACCCACTATGTAGTTTGTCATTTGAACTTCGTTCAGTTTATTTCTACAAAACAATTACGCGAATTGCAAAATTTCAATTACAAAAACTGATCGGTTTTTGAACTATGTACATGTATGCTTGCAAATAACACACCAAACCATTACTATACATATAATCTCGATGTTGTTATAAATGCATGTAATATTAAAACTCTACCTTCTCCCACTTTATTCCTTAAGCTTGACATGGAAAGTTCAATTAAAACACAACTTTAAAACAATGAATGCATCTCCTGACTGTTTGATTTAGGTCTTTAACAAACCACTTCAATCTGCAATGAAACTTGAAGCGATCATTTTTGTCTTCCGAAGATTAAAGTCTGCACATTAATACAAATGTTATTGTTTGAGGCGCTAATTTTTATCGAGTAATTACGAGTTGGCTTTCATCTAGGCGCATCATCATCTATTATATTTTCTTTACATTTAACAATATAGTACCGAATCATTAAGAAACACGATATTAATTGTAGGTATATTTAATGTATTTAGTATCTATTCCTAACATAGTCAATTCTAATGGATTTCTGCTTATTGGTCAGTTCTTTGCTCACTGAATATCCCTAGTAATGTAATCAAAGACAGATCATTTTTTAGTTCAGAAAACATCATATTAACTTTGTTCAAAATTAACAGGGCACTATTCATTGCGTTATTACCTTTCCTAAAATTATCAAAGAAATAATAAAACCTAAACATTTGGACATTTTCTTCCTTGCAGACTATAAATGTATTGTTAAAAGTCGAGAATGGTCTAGTGAATATAAGAATCTTTGTATAAGTTGCTCGTAGCAATGTTCATCTCGAGGGGCTAATGCTGCATGATGGTACCCTCGCAACAATGTTCATCTCGAGGGGCTAATGCTGCATGATGGTACCCTCGCAACTATGTTCATCTCAAGGGGCTAATGCTGCATGATGGTACCCTCGCAACAATGTTCATCTCGAGGGGCTAATGCTGCATGATGGTACCCTCGCAACAATGTTCAACTCGAGGGGCTAATGCTGCATGATGGTACCCTCGCAACAATGTTCATCTCGAGGGGCTAATGCTGCATGATGGTACCCTCGCAACAATGTTCATCTCGAGGGGCTAATGCTGCATGATGGTACCCTCACAACAATAGTCATCTCGAGGGGCTAATGCTGCATGATGGTACCCTCGCAACAATGTTCATCTCGAGGGGCTAATGCTGCATGATGGTACCCTCGCAACAATGTTCATCTCGAGGGGCTAATGCTGTATGATGGTACCTTTGGTGTCATCCACAACATTTGTTCTGACGCATTTTATTAAATTTTATTTTCCATCTGTTCCCAACACATTTGCAAGTAATAAATGGAAAAATATCTTTAAAAGCCACCGAATTCGACAAATATCAAAATATTGCAGGCTCGTTTTATTTGAGCCTGATCATACTCAGTAATGGAAATGCATATTATTGTCCAAGGCAAAGCTTCTTCTACTGAAATATCCCATTACTTAAAGTTGAATTTGTGAACATGTAACATGTAACATTATATCTAAAGAAACTGTCTGCAAGAAATTTGAATTTATGCAATATCATTGTTACCGATAGAAGACATTTTCAAATAGTATCAAACATTTCTGTTTACCCGGTTAAATAAACGCTGTGCCAAAGTTAAAACAATTAATGGAGTTTATCCATAATTACGGATATTAATACCTGTATTTGGCAATATCACATTTAAGAATATGAGACAGCGTACCACAGGGTTTTGTTGACCCATACAACTTTTACAAAACAAAATATGGATGTTGTTTATTTGTAATTTGTATTCATTAACATAGCTTTTTAGTAAAGCTTGTACTAATGTAAGGTATTTTGTGGATTTCAAACGAAATTGTTTATCCATTAACGTAGGTTTTAAGTAAAATTAGCACTAACATAAAGTATTTTACTTTACATAAGATTAAAAGGATATATTTTAGGCCAGAATTTTTTTCTATTTCTAGTTATCTCATGCTCATATGATATATGGCTATTTACATGTATGAGTAATAAAGAAAATAATAATGCAGTGATATCTTTTGCTTTTTCTGAATGGAAAAAGCTGATTTGATCTACACTGGTCGGTCATAAGATAAAAAAAAGTCTTACACTATAAAATAATGTAAAAGCAGTGACGACAACTCTGTCAATCTACATCGGAGCGTTAGACTTGATTTACCTCCCGCCGAAGATACGCTCTGATAACAGGGGCGTACTATCTGTACATGTTGACATAATTAAGTAAGGGTGCAAAGGGTCAAACTACATAAACTCATCAAGGTATTACAAACGTCGATGAGAAATTTCAATCTTTTATAAAATTTAATGCATATTTTAGAAACAGTGCTGATCTAAACCACAGGAGGTAAGAGCATCATTAGACGTTTCCTCTTTCATTTTGTTTTATTTGAAAACGTATGCCATTCACATTTAAAGAAACAATTTTGCGAGTCTTTAATAAGTTTTTTTGCCTACTAATGGTATTTATTTAACCGTGGTTAAGGGCACACATCGCAAATGTTATATATCAAAAACAATACCTATACCATCTACATGTATATGCTTCATGTAATTTTCTTTCGGTTTCAAGGGCAAGAGTTTCCCGTATTATTAAATATCTGATGGTTTTTTGACAGCTATAACATATTGAAGAGAAGCGTATATGCGACATCTGGTTATAAAACTGTGAATGTAATCAGGCCTGAAACTCAATGATCTGATTGGCTGAAATGTCGACTGGTCGCCATTTCAATCGCTATTTCAGCCAATCAGATAATTGAGCTTTGAGACTGGTTTTAAATCACAATCTTATAATATTCAGTCCGGTATCATGCTTCTAGGCGCTTCAAACAGCTATTCCAGACTCCTGCTGCAAAAGATGTTTTATTAAAGTGTGCTTGTGTGTGCGTCTGTGATATGTACGTGTAAATAAAGCATTTTTCATATACATAATGTGCATCCAAACATAAAAATAGCCTTAGGACACTATAACTCCACTTTTATTGGGGTTTCAATGGATATTAATGTTGGATTTTGAAAAGAGACAACAAAATAATTTGTTCTTGAGGACATAACTTATATCATTCTTAAATTTCCATTTGTTTGCTTTTGATTCTAGTGTTGTCCAAAGGACATACACACTCAGTTAATTAAGCGGACTTGATGGGGTCGGATACACAAATATCCGAGGAAGTTTTGCGTTGTCAGTCTTAGAGATCATTGTTTGCCAATTTCTTATGATTAAATAAATGTAGTGGTCAAAGTATATCTTAAGCCTTAATTTCCCTTCCTTGTATTTACATTTTAAGTTGAAAAGGTTATTTCAAATAAATGTAAACTAGTAACAATAGATTAAGCATGGTGGAACATACATGTTAAGGGTAAAATTAACTATACCACCAGGTGACATATAACTATATTAAACGTACTCTGCCCAGGATCATAAAACTAAATCTGGAGATCAGTCTCAAATCTCAAGAATCTGATTGGCTGAAATGGCGACCAGTCGCCATTTCAGCCAATCAGATCCTTGAGATTTGAGACTGATCTCAAATCTTAGTTTTGTGATCTTGGGCCCTCATCTCGTTTCAGCAGATTAAATAAATAAGACAACATGTCCGAGACAACTAGACATCCGAAGTGGAAGGACGACTATAAGAAAGACGTTGTTTACCTACACGTGATACCGAGAACAAACGCTCGTTCTGTGGTCAACATATCTCCATACGCTATCAAACTGGAGCTCTGGCTCAGGATAAACCAGATTCCTTTTGAGGTAGGTTCAATTCACTTCCGTTACTTTACGAATTCACACCCTTACCTATCCGATTAGAATGAGAAACAACTATAAAAGTATGAGAGGCGCACGGTCAGTCAGATAAAGGTAAGGCAGTTAAACAAGTTTGCTTATTACATGTCCTTTTTTAGTAAAATTACATAAAAATGGTATATTGATTATATTTTAGAGCGCCAAAAACTTCTTCATTTGTTCTGTGATGTTTTCTTTACATTCATTGTGTTGGATTACAATTGATTACGTAGATGTAATATAACGTTTAAGTTGAATTTACACTAACCAATGTTGCTTGTATATTGAATGTGTACTTATGGTGAGCTAACTATAGACTATTACACTGTATTAGTGATACCCAGCTAATTTTTAAGTTAGATAAGTTTAATCAATTGATTTTTATTTATTATTTTTATTAATTTTACCAAATGTTTATACCCCTGAAGTTTTATTTTCTATCTAACACTGGTAAAACATAATTGCATGTACTCTTTTTCTTGCAGACAATCGACTCTGCAGACTTCTCAAGGAAAGGCCAGAGTCCATATATATTGTTTAACGGGGAAGAGATTCCGGACAGCAATTTTACGGTGGAATACCTTAGCAAATACTTCAACAAAGACCCATACCCTGCCCTCAGTGCTGTAGAAAGGGCTACTGCTAGAGCATTCCTCAAAATGGTGGAAGAAGAAACCTCTTGGTAATTTATTATGTCAAATAAAACTGTGTTTTTATGGATTATTATGTTATTGCCATGCGTTTCATAACTTACAACAAAGTAATAACAAACAGTTTATTTAAGCAACCTCAATAATATTTATTTTGTTTGATGCTCTATCATATAACGGGTGTATTTAAGATTTCTAAATATTATCGGAATATGTCTGTATCCGCTTTTTCGTAAATGTTATGCTTGGGTAGAATATCTTTTTTGCATTTTGGTAAATGATAAATTCTCAAAAACATGATATCAAATTTTCATGACACGTTTTCGGGTCTCTGAAACCTTAATTCGTCTGCTTTTTTTTCAGGCCAATATTTATTTATAGATATGTGGAGCACACAGATGAATATGCGGACTACTTCTACACAGACAAACCCCTTGAAGTCAGGAAACAGGTTCTAGGAATGTTGGCGGAATCGGTAAGCGAGGGTCAAGCGTGCGAGTCAAAACTTCGTTCAAAATTGAAAATATGGAGCAACCAAGTGTAAGTGAAGAAAATAAAAAGTGAAATATGCATATCAGGAACTTCCACACCAAGAAAATACAGCATCACAAAGCCAATAAGCAGAGAGTAAAATAAAGGATGTATTTATAAGAAGATTGTTTACAAATAAGTCACCACTTTTACAGACAACTAACGAAAAAGAGAACCTTTGGGATAGCGTATTGGAACGGTCAGAGACAAAACAATTTGCCACTGAGGGTTTAAACCAGGTTCTTGTGTGCGCCAACCTCACTCTTGCTTCAAAGGTTCTCATACGAACAAACTAATGAAAGTTGTTTTGGTAAAATAACTCTAATGCATAAGCTCTTGGCAGAATTTACTTTTGAATTTTCGCTTAAAATTAAACCCTGCTCAAATTAACCAATATAATCTAAGCATAGATGGTATCATTTGTAAACATGGTGAACTTAACAGCACAGTAAATACAAAATATAGGCGATAAGTGACAATATCAGATGAAATACGGAGATTCTTTCGCAACATATATAGTTAAGGCGACATTAACATCAGTATCGCGAAATAAACCAACGCCGGACAATGTTTAGCGCTCATTATACACATTTCATTTTAATTGCGGACTGCTCCCCTGGTTCAGTCGGACGTGGTTTTCATAAACATTGATGCGTGATCGTCATGTTTGTGTCACTTCAAACAAAAGAAAAAATAATCTCATGTATATGAGTTGCAATGTTACCTTGCCGAAAACATTTAGATCAATGGATGCTAGAACACACCATAAATTAAATGTAAATATCAAAATTTGATAGCTGAAACTAGTCAACTTACCTTTTACGTGTTTTGTCCGATTTCTAACAAAATTATATTCAAAAACTCATTGTCATTATTTTGCCTTATGACATCGTTTGTATGTTAAAAGTAATTAATTTTAATATTCTTCCTTTCCTATTGGTCAACCGAGATAATGTTGCGACTTTTTGTATATAAATAAAATGTAAAATCAAGAAAATGTAAAATAAACATTATAATAAAATGACAAAGTTGTGATCTTTTGAAAAATCAAGGTCTTATTAAAGACTTGAGTTCAGAGAAAGAGATTTTAATTGAAATAAATAATAAAAAGGTTTAAGATCTTGGATATTTGCAAGCAACACTTACGGAAAATAAGTTAATAAAAGCATGAACCGCCTAGTCATATCTTAACTGCAAATGTTGCCTTTCAAGTTTATACTTATTTTATTCTTGTCACAAATGTGTTTACATTTTAACAAATAAAAATATCGTTTTTAAAGCTAGGCAAGCGTGCACACGGACACGGCATTGGTCGGCACGATTCTAAAGAAATACAGAAAATAGGATGTGATGACGTACAAGCAATATCAGACTTCTTAGGGGAAAAACAATATATGATGGGAGATCAACCAACGCTGGTAGGTGCTCGCTAGAAACAGGAGGCGTCTTAAAATAAATACGACGTAATTTTCTTTAAACAGAAATTAAACATACTTGCAATTAATTAAAATAGATGAAATGGGAACTTTGAAAGCCAGATAACACGACAAATATGAAAATATTGCAGGCTCGGTTTTATTGAGCCTTTTCATGGACAGTAATGGAAATGCATAATACTGCCCACGCCGCCTAACCCCGGGTTAAGCGCAACATGATTGGTCTGTGATGGGCTGAAGGTTATAAAACTGAGAATGGAAACCAGTCGCCATTTCAGGCAATCAGATGCTTGAGATTTGAGACTGGTGTCCATGCTCAGTTTAATAACCTTTGGCACACCCCATGATGTTCTGCTCCAGCTGTAATGCGGTAAGGTGAAATTACGAGGCCCGTCACACAGATTAGAAAATGAATAAATTATTGTGAGTACGGGATGAGTTTAAAGGAACTGAAGGATGAAAGGTTCAAGTACGAGATTAATAAATACTTATGTATTCATGTACCAACAATAACGGCATGTACAAACAAAAACACAATTATAGAATATAAACAGTACTAGTGTCAATCAGTGGTTTGGACCCTACGACAACATGAAGACAATGAATAATGATGACTATTGAACATAATGCGCTCGGCTTGAAATCAAGAAGACTAAAACTTTTAACAAATGTATATTTCTCTGTTTTAGGTGGACTGCTCAGTGTTTGGTGTGCTCTCACAGGTAGTGTATGTGCCGATGGGGTACCCGATGCGGAAATACATTCAGGAGAAGTGCCCCAATATCATATGCCTCTGTGATAGACTGAAAAACACCTACTGGTCAAACTGGGATGAACAAACTGTAAAATAGACGAAATTCATTTTGAATAAACGATATTGGAGACTAGCATCTTTATTTATACATTTTTATACATCATAACAAAATGTTTATTGTAGCAAGTCTTACTCTAAAATCAGACAACAAAGTTCAGAGAGTGATGTTGACATTATTGGTTGGAAAATTAAAGAAATTAAAGAAAACATAGCACTTCGTAGCCTGGAATTCAGGTTACTGGTATGATATTGTTAAACTACAAAGGGAAGCAACGTTTACACGGCTCAAATTAAAAAAAAGATACTTACTGGAAAACTATACTTTAGTGAAAAAAATGTGATATCCGTTGTTTTATTTACGCTTCCAATCACATTTCAAACGAAACACGTTCTTCACACGACCATGAAACTTGAAGTATAAAATAATCTTACAAATATCTCATATTTATACATTTGTTAGACAAAAGAACACTATGAACTGTTATCAGTATCATATGTTTGCATTTTCAACTATGTTCTGTCTTGTTTAGTACTTGCATGTACACATATTTTTAATCCAAAAACCTGTTCTGCAAAAAATAAAGGATTGTAATTATGAGATGATAAAGAGTTTAGTATAAAAAGGATAAATATTGACATAAAATATAAAAAAAACTTACCAAACTAATATTGATGTATCAGTAAAATTGTTAGTACTTTTAAGAGTTTAGCTACATTTGTGTATCTAAAGATCAGAAAAAAGGTAAGATTGTTATCAACATTTATACAAACTGAGAATGTCAAATGTGTTTCAAAACTTGACAATTTGCATTTTGTTCAAATTTTCAAAACATTTTATTGATTTTTTTAATGATGAGCATATGTTTGGTTAGTCAGTTAGTGCACCAAAATTGAAAACTTAAAAAAAATATTCAGACAAAGGACACAATTGATCGTTCTTTTTTGTCAATTTTCCACATTTTAAGCAAGTTTGCCCCATAAATTACCTTAAAATAATCTAGTAATTGACCGTAATAATCTTGAGGCTTGTAGGTTGACATTTGGAGGATGCTGGGCAGTTTCGTACACTGGGAATGGGGACCAATAGTTTCTACTGTTTTATCTTAAAATAAAGTCACACTGGTACGCTGGCCATAGTCCCACTCGATCTTATGGATTCAATTTTCGATCTGTTGACTGGCTAGACCACAGAGGAACCCCATATATACATGTATGTATATTGCACTTAGTCGAAAACTTTTAGTATTCCCTGGTGTAAACTAAAGGAACTGAAATGTATTAGGAAGATTACATGTATTATTTGTTTTAATATATTTATACATGTACACCGTAAAAGTAGTTAACTATCGAGATAATTAAAAAGGCAACAGACAGTATTTGGAAATCTTTACTGGTTATTTTATTTTGCGACTTGAATATTCCTCCATATTTTTAATTTGCGCTTTCGGTTACTGAAGCTGCCTGTTACTTAATTAAACATAACCATTCATTAGAATGAGGAATTAGTATGATTATTGGAACTTTTTTTGATGCTTTGTTTTTATTTACCTTTCAGACGTGAAAGGCAATTGTTTTAAATGGCACTAACACTCACACGCGCGCACACATTTCTTACTCACAACATGAGGTCAAATAGTTCAAATTTTTAAAACAATACGATTATTGCAAAGGTTGCATCCCCACCTTTTTTACATAGCATATTAACATAAAATGCCGCAGGAACGTTGAAGATATGCGTCGGTTCGATGACAGAACACTGTTTTCATCTAGAGGGTACGATTCTACGCTCCCTTACATGTGTTTACCGACAGAGACAATTGTCACAGATATAATCAGTACTGTTTAACTCGCGGGTACGTGTGGTTTTGATGACAAGTAACGCTGACCAGTCATCTGCATTTTAAGATGTACGGTGATATTATCTTTACTGCGGTCAATTGTCCGGATGAATGGTCATCGAACTGATCTGAAAATATACACAAACTTCCAAGTGACTCGTTTAGAGTCTCCCTTGATCTCTCGGGAAGTGGTGGACACGGTGGACTTAAAACATATTGAAAAACAAACGATGAACGTTTTGTAATAAGCTTTAGTATAAACGCATTAAATAAAAATGTTTCTTGGAAATATTGTGGGACTATTTCTGCTATTGTGTTACCAAATCCGTTGTAAGTATAAAAATATAATAAATCACTATAAATAGACAACTTAAATCGATCGTGAAACATTGTAGTATTTCCTTTTTTTTTCATTTATGAAAATAGAGAAACCCAATCACGTGCGCCGTGACGAAACTTTCGTGCGCTCTCTATCGCTTTCTTCGCTGTAATGTTGAGTATTAATTTTATTATTTATTGAGTACTAATTTTACTGCATTTTGTCCGAAGATTGAACCACAAAGTTCAAACCATACAGAAATGTTAGAAATAAACATGAGTTATGATATTAAAAACCCGGGAATCGAAGAAACCAGGAATATAAAGTTTTAACGAAAACTATAAAATTTCATTCCAATAAAATCCCGAGAATAAGCTATTGCTTTTCTTGTTCTATTTAATTAGTCCCCGAAATAAAGTTGTTTTTTTACGTATGTTAGCATATAATTAAATTATGCATATATAACAATTACTAACCGTTATAAACTGTGGAAAAAAACGAAGATGGCATATAAGCATTGATTTATTCTGTTCAAATCGCTTGTGTTTTAGAACTGGCTATCAGAACAAACGATGGACAAATATATTGATTCATTATTGACGATTGGATGAAACTGATGCTAAATAAAATGCGTTTGCTACATATTTTACTATAACATTAAACAGACATGTATCAGGCGGACACAAAATAAATATTCAACTCGGGTCTTTTAAAATAATCAAAATCGTTTTATATCAGTCGACCAACCCGGAAGGTTTTGCGGTCACTCAGCTACATTAATGATACAGTTATGTATAAATGCTTAAGGTTTTTAACAACAATAATTAATAGATTTGGATCAGTCAATACACGAATGGTCTTAAACCGGATATAAGCAATAACATTCAGTTAAAAAAGGGAAATACTAAACTTTATTAATTGCAATAAACGCGTTCCCGGATTCAGGGTAAAACATAATTAATCGTCCGTTGATGCAAATACACGCAAAAACTACATGTATATATACAGTAAATATCCTAGTCCGGCAAGGACAGCAATGTTATGATACCATACTAATACATCATGTTCAAAGACCAATTAATTTTGCCCAAAATAATCTTAATAAATTTATCGCGCACGGAAAACGAATCCCGGTGATTTTCATTTATTCACCCCTGTTTTCGATTTTTCTGAACGCCGGCGACTACTGTTAACGACCGATGTAAGTATACATGACATATAAGGTGGAATGACTCCGATATTTTCGGAGCGTTACATTTTTACACTTTTATTTTGTTTGATGTAAGTAGCACTATTTTTATTTTTATTTTTGACATATGTTGAATTTTAAATTAAAAAATTAATAACCGACGTTGGTTACGATTTCTACTTAACTTTAAACCACCAGTAAAATTGTTGGGCTTTTGACTTGAATGTTATTTGTCCGCTTTACCTCTGGTGCCTGAATGTGGCCTTAGGGGAAATAGTTTTGTTATTTCCGAACAAAACAAACAGCATAAGTTTGAATTATAGATGTACACGTGCATAATATCCATACCTTAATTGTTTGTAAGCTTGAGTGTTGCCTGGCAGTTGGGTGTTACTGTTCTGAGATAGTATGCATGCAAATACAATGAACAATTCCTGTCCATGGTTACCTTTCGTATAAATATATATATAACCAGTTGACATTTTAAGGTTATTTCATTTGACTATATAACTACTGGATTTTTATTCCATTTTGCATCAGTGCGCGTTACTGGAGATATGCTCTGGTAGTTGGGTAGACTCATCCGAAAATATGCAACAATACCATGTGATTGGCCCAGTAGTAAGCTACCGAGATAAATAACCCCTTTTATTTGTTTCATAATTTGAGAAGATTGGAGCGTGTGGCATCCCCGACCTTACAAAAAGCAAATGGAACATTTGTATTAAGTAATATAAAACATAATTACATAACACTAAATCTATCACAGGAACCTATTTTCTTCATAAATCATCCCAATTACATCTATTTCACATTTTACCCTTTTGCCATGTTAACGACAAAAGACGTTCGATAGCTAAATCAAAAACGAACGACAATGCATATGTACTTTTTACAAACCGTAGATTGTAGTTTCTTTGAAATGCTTGACCAGCGAAAATGTTTGACCGATTGTATATTTTAAACTGTTCTTGAAAATTTTTGAAGAGACATTGTATATTATTCATTTCTTGATACGTATCTTATGTACAACACCAGTGAATATCAACTGAAAAAAAAAATATGCGTTTACAAATGTAATTAAATAAAACAGTTTCATTTTCGAAAACCCCATGTCAAGGCTGTCGCTGGGAAATTCTTGTAACGGATAGTGGGTGGGGTACGATTGCGTTTTAAATGTCATGTATGTGGGGGTGGGGGATGATTTTGGAAGGAAATTCAGGTTTCAGGGATTTTCAGGTACAATGAATATAGCAGAAATATGCTTTTTATATCAGTACATGAAGGTATTGATATGCGCATTCCCCAATGTCTATTTTTCTGTGTTGTTTAGATGTCGATGGAGGGAACTGTTTTGATTCTGGCGGAAACTTCTTTTCGTTTGGCCCCACTTGCACAGATTACAAGTGTAACTGTAACCTCGAGAATGAGAGGTGCGACGGCAACACTGGTAAATGTCTCAGTGGATGTGCTCCGGGCTGGTTCGGACCTGGTTGCCAGTTCAGTAAGTATTCCAACTATTTTAGATAGATGAAGTCATCAGTCATGTTACATGTTATTGTTTCATGAGTTTGCTTTTCTTTAGTTTGGTACAAATGTACACGCGATTCAGTTGGATGAGAATAGTCAGGACCAAGATCATTAAACTAAGATGTCTCCAATCTCAAACATCTGATTGGCTGAAATGGAGACCGGTCTCCATTTCAGCCAATCAGATGCTAAAGATTTGAGAATGGTCACCAGTTTAAGTTCTATGATCTTGGGCACAGCTGACCAGGAACCGGGCCTGCCTGTTCTACGCTGCTGACTAAGATGCACGCATGCAACCATAACCAAAAGTCCAAAACGTTCATGTTAATGTTGCCAGTTGTAAAGACCCAGCATAGCGGATGTGTATGTTTCAAGCCGCTTTATCGTACTAGACTGAGTGTTTCTTTTGCTAGATGTATTAAATTGCGAAATGGTACCTTCAACCAAGTGAGCAGCACGATCGGCAGATATTTCAGTTTGGTACACGCAAAACAAACGTTCAGTGCACGATTACATCAAACAGAAGAGACAGCGATATTAAACCTCAGACTTGCCTCTTATCGAAGTATTTGTAAAATTTGTCGTATTTATCATTTTTGGTATACAGGAAATGTTGCCCATGGAGCCTTCGTAGATTCAAACAACAACCGGAACACAGACTGGGCAACGGATGGTGACTTGACCAGGTGCTCTGTAGGTGACACCACCAGTTCACCGTTTATCCGTGTCAATACGGAAGAAGCCTTTATACTATCAGAAATTATCATCCACTTCAAAAATATATGTGAGCATTTCTTTTTATTCAGTAAACAGTAAATCAGTGCGCGTGTAACAGACCTTTGTAAAAGTTTATGTGTGGTGTAGCGGATGGATTCTTTGGCTACTGTCGTTTCTTTTTTTTTTGGCGCGGATGATTTTTTTTCACATTTTTTTTCGCGCTGTTTAATTATATTTGTTAAAAAATAGTAATATAAGAAGAATCTTTTTGTTGATGATTTCAATAAGCCAAATATAACTTCGCCAAACATAAAAAAGAGTTTAATTTTAAAGTGTTTACAGTAAACGCCTCACTGGCTTATACTATACAGAGATTAGTTATCGCAATTTACTTTCTTTTATAATGTGTTTATTATTGTCATTAATTTTAGCTGCAGCTACCGGGTTTACAGTGTACGCTGGAACAAGTTTGAACCGCGATCAGTCAACATTATGCTACAGAGATATAGGAACAAGCAGCAATATTGAAAGTAGTCCGGGTACAACCGGAAATATAAGTGTCGTCTGCACGAGACCTCGACTAGCCAGTATCATCACTATAGTACTGCCAGGACCAGGAAGAACACTAGACATATGTGAAATTCAAGTTCCTGTGGGTGAGCATTTAAAGATTATAATTATCAAGATTTTATGGTGTACGGACTTCTCATTTGTGACTTGACAAGAAAACTAATTGATGACGTACATAATTCCTATTTATGACATGACTAGAATAGTAATAAAGGCGTTCATACTTCACATTATTGACGTAACAAGAAAAGTGAATAATGACATACATACTTCTCATTTGTGACATATCAAGAAATGTAATTGATGACTTACATACTTCTCATTTGTGACACATCAAGAAAAGTAATTGATGACTTACATACTTATCATTTGTGACATATCAAGAAAAGTAATTGATGACGTACATAGACTTCTCATTTGTGACATATCACGGAAAGTAATTGATGACGTACATAGACTTCTCATTTGTGACAAATCAAGAAAAGTAATTGATGACGTACATAGACTTCTCATTTGTGACATATCAAGAAAAGTAATTGATGACTTACATACGTCTTATTTGTGACATATGAAGAAAAGTAATTGATGACATACATACTTCTCATTTGTGACAAATCAAGAAAAGTAATTGATGACGTACATAGACTTCTCATTTGTGACATATCAAGGAAAGTAATTGATGACGTACATTCTTCTCATTTGTGACATATCAAGAAAAGTAATTGATGGCGTACATACTTCTCATTTGTGACATATCAAGAAAAGTAATTGATGACATACATACTTCTCATTTGTGACATTTCAAGAAAAAGTAATTGATGACGTTCATACTTCTCATTTGTGACAAATCAAGAAAAGTAATTGATGACGTACATACTTCTCATTTGTGACATATCAAGAAAAAGTAATTGATGACTTACATACTTCTCATTTGTGACACATCAAGAAAAGTAATTGATGACTTACATACGTCTTATTTGTGACATATCAAGAAAAGTAATTGATGACTTACATACTTCTCATTTGTGACACATCAAGAAAAGTAATTGATGACGTACATACTTCTCATTTGTGACATATCAAGAAAAGTAATTGATGACTTACATACTTCTCATTTGTGACAAATCAAGAAAAGTAATTGATGACGTACATACTTCTCATTTGTGACATACAAGAAAAGTATTTGATGACTTACATACGTCTCATTTGTGACATATCAAGAAAAGTAATTGATGACATACATACTTCTCATTTGTGACATATCAAGAAAAGTAAGTGATGACATACTGACTTCGTTTTTGATATGTCATGATGAGTTAGTGATGCCGCAGAGTATTCTCTTTAGTTTAAGTTCCTGTTAAGTTTTTTATACAATATTATTTATTAGCAACGAAATTTCGTTCTAAAAGAAGTATTTCATTAACCGTTTCTTATTACATAGGACGAGCCGTATCCTTCAAGAAGCCATCATTTGCTAGCCCCGCAGAGGCCGGCACTGCTGCAGAAGCCAACAACGGTCACACCCGGCAGATTTATGCAAGTATAGAGACCACTTCACCATGGTGGTATGTTGATCTAGGCCGGATGTACACCATGAACATGATCGAGATCGTCAATAGAGACGACCGTAAGTACATATTGTTCAATATTTAAGCATGTATGAGTACTATTATTGTTAATTTATACACTATACATCTATATATAGCGCATATTGTTTACACCTACATGTATATATAGCATACACCATTATTTTTAATTTAAACAATTTACATCTATATAAACCACTTAGTTATTTTTTCACCTACATGCATATAAAGCATATACTTTTATTTTTAATCTATACAATTTACATCTATATATATATATATACCGCTTAGTTATATTTACATTTGCGTGCATATATCGCATATACTATTATTTTTAATTTATACAATTTTCATCTATGTAAACCGCTTACTTTTTATATTTACATCTGCATGTATAAATAGCATATACTATTATTTGAATTTATACAATTTACATCAATATAAACCGCTCAGTTATATTTAAATTTGCATGAAAATATCGCATATACTATTATTTTTAATATATACAATTTTCATCTATATTTTAGTTGCTTGGTTATATTTGCATCTACGTTATATATAGACCGCTTAGTTTTTATGCCCCCGCCATGAAATGGCGACGGGCATTAAGAGTTGCTCCTGTCCGTCCGTCCGTCCTTCCGTCCGTCCGTCCGTCCGTCCTTCCGTCCGTCCGTCCGTCCGATATTCTCGTGAACGCAACTGCTCCTACACTACTGGTCGGAATTAAATGAAACTTGACCACAATGCTTGGCCTGATATGTAGTTGTGCATGAAGGTTGGGTTTCGCTCTTACATGTTCCGTTCAGAAGTTATTGCCCTTTGATACTTCCATTTACATTAGTTTTAATAGGAGTATATCTCGTGAACGCAACTCCTACTACACTACTGGTGGGAATTTAATGAAACTTGACCACAATGCTTGGCCTGATATGTTGTTGTGCATAAAGGTGGGGTTTTGCTCTTACATGTTCCGTTCAGAAGTTATGGCCCTTTGATAATTCCATTTACATTAGTTTTAATAGGAATATATCTTGTGAACGCAACTCCTCCTACACCTCTGCTGGGAATTTGATGAAACTTTACCACAATGCTTGGCCTGATATGTTGTTGTGCATAAAGGTGGGGTTTTGCTCTTACATGTTCTGTTCAGAAGTTATGGCCCTTTGATACTTCCATTTACATTAGTTTTAATAGGATTATATCTCGTGAACGCAACTCCTCCTACGCTACTGGTGGGAATTTAATGAAACTTGACCACAATGCTTGGCCTGATATGTTGTTGTGCATAAAGGTGGGGTTTTGCTCTTACATGTTCCGTTCAGAAGTTATGGCCCTTTTATAATTCCATTTACATTAGTTTTAATAGGAATATATCTTGTGAACGCAACTCCTCCTACACCTCTGCTGGGAATTTGATGAAACTTTACCACAATGCTTGGCCTGATATGTTGTTGTGCAAAAAGGTGGGGTTTTGCTCTTACATGTTCTGTTCAGAAGTTATGGCCCTTTGATACTTCCATTTACATTAGTTTTAATAGGAATATATCTTGTTTCTTATATTTTGTGCATTTTGCCCATAACTTAAAAACTACTTGAGATACTGCCTTGAAACTTGAAATATATTTTCACCATCAAAATCTACATCATAACCAACAAGACCCATAACCATGCTTCCAATATTTTCAAATTATGCCCCTTTTTCACTTACATTTTGTGTAAAGAAAAATATACACTTTGCCCTTAACTTTGTTTGCAATGGAGGGATTTCAAAATAACTTGGCACAAATGTTCACCATAACAAGGCGGTGTGTCGTGACTGTAGGTCCAAGGTCAAGGTCACTGTTACTAAAAATAGAATTTTCTTGCAAAATCTTGTCCGCTCTGTAACTTTGTTATTTCTTATTGGATTTTTAAATAACTTGGTATAATTGTTCACCATATCAAGACGGTATGTCACATACATGCCCAAGCCTTTAGGTCCAAGGTTAAGGTCACTGTTACTAAAAATAGAATTTTCTTGTCCGGGCTGTTACTTTGTTATGAATGGAGGGATTTCAAAATAACTTGGCACAAATGTTCAACATGACAGGCGATGTGTCACGTACCATGCCCATGCCTGTAGGTCAAAGGTCAAGGTCAGTGTTACTTAAAATAGAATTCTCTTGTCCGGGCTGTTACTTTGTTATGAATGGAGGGATTTCAAAATAACTTTGCACAAATGTTCACTATGACAAGGCAGTGTGTCCGCACAATACCCAAGCCTGAAGGTCCAAGGTCAAGGTCACTGTTACTAAAAATATAATTTTCTTGTCCGGGCTGTAACTTCATTATAAATGGAGGGATTTCAAAATAACTTGACACAAGTGTTCACCATGACAGGGCGGTGTATCGCGTACCATGCCCATGCCTGTAGGTCAAGGTCACTGTTACTAAAAATAGAATTCTCTTGTCCGGGCTGTAACTTTGTTAGGAATAGATTGATTTCAAAATAACTTGACACAAATGTTCATCATGACAAGATGGTGTGTCCCGTACCATGCCCATGCCTAGGTCCAAGGTCAAGGTCACTGTTACTAAAATAGAATTTTCTTGTCAGGGTTGTAACTACATTAGGAATATAGTAATTTCAAAATAACTTGGCAGAAATGTTCACCATGACAAGGTGGTGAGTTGTGTACCATGTCCATGCCTGTAGGTCCAAGGTCAAGGTCACTGTTACTAAAAATAGAATTTCCTTGTCCGGGCTATAACTTTGTTTTGAATGGAGGGTTTTCAACATAACTTGGCACAAATGTTCACCATGACAAGGCGGTGTGTTGCGTACATTACCCATGCCTGTAAGTCCAAGGTCAAGGTCACAGTTACTAAAACTTGAATTTACTTGTTCGGGCTATAACTTCTTTATGAATGAAGGGATTTCAAAATAACTTGGCACAAATGTTCACTATGACATTGCATTGCATTACCACCAACTTCTTCACAGACATTTCCGTAATGAGAAGACAACAGTGCCACAAATACAAATAATTTACTTGATCATCAAGTTTATGCATATTCTTATAATTACTCACTGTCACAAACATCACTGTCTTTGAAATGCTATTATTCCCATGATTGCACTTTAGTATCTGGAAACGATGCATAGCGGGGGCATCCGTGTCCTATGGACACATTTCTAGTTTATATCCATATCTTCATAGACACTAAATGCAACATTGTAACGCTTAAGTATTCATTCGTCACAGGCGCGTTGTACATTGTGAATTTCTAAAAGCTATTTAATTATTCAGAGCCAAATTCTCAATCTAACTACCTGTAAGTCCTAAGTGTCATACCCCATTGTAGCTACATGTAATATTTACGACGTGATTTCTTACTATATAGTGCCACATTTCATCATCGGTTTCCAAATCCACATCAGTAACAGCTCGGACTTCTCCAACGCCGAGCTGATCCACGCCGACACCAGCACACAAAACTCGGTGAAATTAGTATTTAGAATCGCAGTGAACTCCATGATGGCGAGATATGTTCGAGTCTCCGTCCCAGGAGACAGAAGGAGGCTTCATGTGAAAGAGATCTCGGTGTTTGGAGGTATATATGCGTGACTTTGTAGCAAACATCAACTTTTACAATTATAATTAATAACCTGCAACATTTAGGTAATGGTTTTCCCTTTCGATGAATTCTGTACACAATACCCAGTCCAATATTTATATATTGTAATATTAGTAGTCGTATGAAAACAACATGGAGAAAACAGTGGATCAGTTATTATTTTTCCATTGAAGGTTGTCCGGACAACTTTTGTGGTCTTGACTGTAACACTTTGTGTTACTGTGCGGAGCGTTTGATCCCCATGAACAACCAGGTGAGCGGAAGGTGTCCAGGGCTATGTGACCGGAACGTCAGAAACGTCGGTGGATATTGTAACACAAGTAAGTCTACCTAATTTCCTAATAATTGTGCCAGAGTTAAGAGTTATTCCGTGTTTGCAACATGACCTTTTGACTTCTAAAAAAGTGAAGATGGCGACAACGTAATTGTGGTTTCAAGATTATCAACAAAGGTGGGCCACAATTAAACATGCTCCCCATGTCTTATTGTTTTTGTCGATTGTTTTGTAAAGGGGTGGGAGTAAAGCTTTATGGAAGTTTAGTCCGCTTCGCTCACCTATCCTTTTTCGTCACAAAGCAGTAGCACATTCAAGCTGAAGCGGATTATTGTATTCTGATGAAACAGATTATTGTATTCTGATGAAGCAGATTATTGTTACTGGTGAATAAGATTATCGTATTCTGATGAAGCGGATTATTGTGTTCTGATAAAGCAGATTATTGTATTCTGATGAAGCGGATTATTGTATTCTGATGAAGCAGATTACTGTATTCTGGTGAAGCAGATTATTGTATTCTGATAAAGCAGATTACTGTATTCTGGTGAATAAGATTATTGTATTCTCATAAAGCAGATTATTGTATTCTGGTGAAGCAGATTATTGTATTCTGGTGAAGCAGATTATTGTATTCTGATAAAGCAGATTACTGTATTCTGGTGGAGTAGATTATTGTATTCTGATGAAGCAGATTATTGTTTTCTCTTGAAGGATATTTTTGTTTTCTGATGAAGCAGAGTATTGTACCTTGATGTAGCAGATTATTGTATTCTGATGAAGCAGATTATTTTATTCTGATTTTATTTGCTGCAAGCAAAGATTATTTTTATTAGATTTGGCACCTCCGATTTCTGACAATTTTATGAATGACAAATTCGGGAATATGTTAAAATTTGCAAGAAGTGAAATGTGTATATATTGTGCATGTAGCATTTTAGATATTTAAAACTTCGAACTTAATTTCGTTTTCCTGTTCGGAATGTCAAGACGCTGTCACGTGACTCTCATAAGCCAATCCGATGTGCTATTTTGATAACCTTTTCAGCGTTTGTCAATTTCCTCAGAGTTTCGAAAACTCTGTCAGTTATAAGTAAATCATATATCTTTTGAAGGTATTTGTCAAGGGAACACGTATGGTTACCAGTGCAAGTACGACTGTCAGTGTACCAACTCCTGCAACATCTGGTCAGGCTTCTGTATGCCTTCTACTACGTCGTGTCGCAACGGTTTCTTTGGAGACAACTGTCAAGCACGTGAGTATTAACGAAACAAGGTCTGAAGATTATAAAACTGATATTGGAGACCAGTCTCAATTCTCAAGCATCAGACTGGCTGAAATGGAGTCAAGTCTCCATGGAGTCAAGTCTCCGTTTCAGCACATCAGATTCTTCAGATTTAATACTGGACTTCTTTCTCAGTTTTATAATCTTGTGACAATAACTTAAATGATAGCATATTTTGTCTTAATCAAAACAACAACTTGACAACAAAAACAACAATACCTTAGTAACCCAAAATCAAAGAGTAACACGAGTATACAGTCCAGAAAATATATTTCAAATTATTAACATGACAAGCCCTCCCCCCTTCCGAGATCATAAAACTATATAAACACTTACATTTTACATCGGTCAGACCGGTGTGTTTTCATAAGTGTATGCAAGGTATGTTCTTTTTTATTTGCATCAATCTTTGCAAAAGTTACTTTTGCTGATATTTTCGGTATTTGGAATTGATGCAAATGCTTGTACCTGTAAAGTTCATACATATTATTCAGAACAGTGTCAATAATCAAAATCATGACATGGTCCATTTTTTTCTTTGAAAATAACCCATCTTTTTAATGAAAAATTGTTGTAAAGTTTAAGCACTAACCCCCACTCCCCCAAGAAGCATGTTTTTCTCTTCTTCATAGGTATAGATTTTCGGGTTGACATGTTGTTAAACAAATGCAACTAAATGCTTTGTCCTATGTCGGCAATGATTATTTCCTGAAATTTGTCATTTGTACCATTTGTATCAATTTACAATGGCATGAACACCTTAGAAAATGCTGAACTTGTACTATTCTATTTCAGACAACACGATAGCAGGCTCTAGTTCCGCCCTGCAAGGTTCTGGATCCGAATATTACGCGGCATCGAGCACAGTGGACGGGTCGGTAAATACGTGCTCTCCACAGCTGTCTGGCACCGCCTCTTCCTGGTTCATACAATTAACGGGTGCACAAGCGGTGGATCAAGTCCTGATTTACGTTAATGGTAACAGAAATGTAGAATTATTTCTGATAATTCTGTGGTATCTAATTATCCCTGACTCATTTCATGTTTTGACAGAACAACGATCACAATGAAAAGATCCTGTCATTATGCTGTTATTTACACATAATAGATTCCATTTTCATATAAATCCAATGTTAATAAAAGCAGAAATTTCGTAGTATAACATGGTATTTTTTTAAACGTTGAATTACTCATGGACAATATACATGTGATGTCTTAAGCTGGTTGCCTACTCATACACATATATACTCATGGACAAAAGTCGTGTCCGGTATGAAATTTTTATCGCACACTCATAAATTTGGTATCGTTGGAAAGAAGACATTTATATGTATTCAAATAAAAAATAAATTTTGGAATTTGAGCCAGTACTGCCGGTAGAGTAATGTATTGAAACTTGTCCATTAGGATAGTTGGGGTTAGACTGGCATACAAGTGCATCGCTTTAAAATGTGAAAACTTGACCCATATCCACAGAAATGGTAAAGTACTTCTCAACCATTGATCGAGCTTCTTGTACCCCTTAAGGTAGTTCTCTGGTTTTCTTGCGCATGCACCAATCATCATAAAGTGCCAAGTTGTCACAAAAGTAACAAAGTCGTTAATTTGAAAATTTTGTTCTGATCAGTACACAAGAGCAATAAAAGTCAGCAATAATGTTTATTAGCTTACTAATAAACTCATCTAATGTGTTGCTATCTACAAATGTATTCCGTAGAAATCTACACTAGAGAATTGTTCTGTTTGCAGAGAACGCCACCGGATATGGTTTAGATGTAGCCGTTGAAAATGGACTAACGTCTTCTATATGCACAGTTGACCGGCTTGGAACTCAGGGTCGTTTCTTGGGGCGCTGTAAAAAACAGCCCGCAACTCACGTTCGAATCTCCACCCGTAGTTCCATGCAGATCTGCGAAGTTGCTGTGTTAGGTAATGGCAAACATTACATTGAAATGAAATATAAAGCAATAAAATGCATATTTTACGTAAACAGCGATTATATTTTATACTACGTTTACCCGTCCGTCAAAACAATATCTACGATGCTCTAAAGATTAATACCAACGTAGACCACGATGAGCGTCTTATCAGGGTCTACACTGTTCGCTTTTCAGGTAATACGTTCAAGTATGCATAATAACTTTTTATTGATACGAACAATAAATGGACTGGATGTGTTAGATAATTAATCAGTAATTAAAAATGTTTTACTATATGGTTTACAGAATGCAGTGATGGAACTTACGGTCCGCTGTGTGAGAAGGCATGTATGTGCGCGGGAGGAGCTCTGTGCGATCCATACACCGGGATATGCCCAGTGGGAGGATGCGAGTCCGGCTATCAGGGGAAAACTTGCTCAGAAGGTTTGTTCATCAGCGACCATTTCATATTGAAGAGAAATAAAATCTTCCAGATGAAAACCGTAATTTAATACTTTTAAACGTGTGTTGTTTTTTGTCTTTGTTTTTATAACATGATGGTTACGTAGACCATTTCAACGTTTTGTCTGTTTTTTTTCAAGCACCGACTCTTTAATTTGATCCTTTTTATTTCTTTCAAACAAATAAGAGATGTCGTATTTTTTCAGAGTGTCGAAACGGGTTTTACGGCAATAATTGTACGTCGGCGTGCGGCAAGTGTAATGGTGGGTCTACGTGCGATATATTCACCGGAGAATGTCAAAAACCCTGTCAGCCTGGCTGGATGGGCGGCCGCTGTGACGTGGGTACGTAAAACTTGCACATGTAATTTCGCTAATACTTTCCAGGGGACGCACACCGACACTAAGTGTTTATTAATGTACACAAATAGAACGAAAACTAAATTATGAAAAATGATCTATGCAATTTTGTTTATTGTAAAAATAGTTAATAAAACAAGTTTGCTTATGCGCTAAGAATCAAAGGTCGTAAATCGCCCTATGTCTGTCCATTAAGCAGAATAAATCGTGTATTATTTTTAACTTGAAGAATGCAGGAACGGAACGTATGGCGCAGACTGCTTGGAGCAATGTGGGTACTGTTTTAACGGCGAACCTTGTGATAAGGAGACTGGGGTGTGTCCTGAAGGCTGTGACCAGGGATACTTCGAGAACAACTGTAAAACAGGTGGGTACAATGCGACCGAGTATGGCCTATGGCTGAGTTGAGGGATATTTGAGGAAAAATGTAAAACGTGTAGGTACAGTTCGACGGAGTATGTCGGCTGAGTTCAGGGTTACTTTGAGGACAGCTGTAAAATTAGGTAGGTACAACCTGACTGGTGTGCTTTGACGGCTGTGAATTGGATATTTAGAGGACAACTGAAAAAGAAGTGAGCATAATTCGACAGAGTATGCGTTTATAGCTTTATATAGGAATACTTTGAAAACTTCTAAAAGACATGTGGGTGCGTCCAGGCTGTGCCTTGACGGGATATTTTGGTGATAACTGTAAAACAGGTCGTCGATGTTTGACTGGATGAGTATTGAAGGCTTTTAATGATACCTTAAGGACAGCGGTACAACAGATGGATACTTTGGCTGTTTTAGATCTGTTTTGAAAGTCTATTTAACCCCTGTGGTCACGAGAAGACCCAGAATGTCAAAACAACTATGAATTTCGTTTTAAATTTCACACATGAGTCATTCTTCCTTTGAATGAAAAGGTGTGAGAACGTCAGAAAAGTGACTTTTTGATACGTATAATATAGTTATTGTTTATTTAAAAATCGGACGAAACATGAATTATGTCATAAATAATTACCATTATATTTTAATTTCAGTGTGTGAGGAGGGTATGTTTGGTTACAACTGTAATGAGACGTGTGGGGAATGTAACAATGACGAGTTCTGCATGCCCGTTGATGGGAAGTGTGAATCCGGCTGTGTGGTGGGAAAGGTACCACCAACATGCGTAGAAGGTACAATATACTTTCCTTTCTATTTATGTGAATAGCTTTGGTCGGATTGTAGTTAATTCCCGATCTCGAGAAATACTTTTGCTGTGCACTTGTTTTAAGATACTTATTTTACAATCCGGAGGTTATTCCATAAAGCGCGAAATACTTTCAACAAGGGTCAAAATTGAGCTCTTTACATGTACCTTATAAAATTCACCTTCTTTATTAGGAGCACCCCGACCACATGACCATAAGCTTTTTTTCATGTACATTAAAAAACCCTCGTTAAAACCAACCTGAAATAAAGACTACCCCTCTAATATGATAATTATTTCAGTGTCGCTTATACATGTAACAGTTTTGCAATATTTTCTACCATGGTTTTACGACCACCTCACTATTACATGTAAGACCACTATTGCCAAGTCCCTGAGGTGGTCTTCATAGATTGGGTTTCACTGTAAAATTATTGATTATAACCATTGGTATTGTCATGTGCAAGATTGGATTATTCGCAAATCCACTACGATATGCTTTTTCGTATACAGATTGTCCGCACGGCTACTTTGGCCAGGACTGTACGAAGCTCTGCGGGTCCTGTAGACACAACAACACATGTAACCGAACCACTGGGGTCTGTGAAGATGGCTGCGGGGACGGTGTCTTCGTATTGCGCCAAAACAATATGTGCACTGATGGTAACTATTTACTTATATACTTTTTCAATATACTCGTTTATCAAGTGCAAAAGGAAGAGATAGTGAGGTCTGGCCACGCTAATATAAAACATATTTCATGCTTAACGTTTTTTAAAAATGAATATTTGATAAAAATCATTTCCTTTCCTTATCTAAATTAATGTGAATATAGACATAATTGATATTTATTATATATTTTATTTTTATTAATTGATAATGATTTTCTTATTTATGAAGGAAAGAGATAATTACGGGGCCTAATTTTCTTCCTGGAATTGTTATGAATAATTTTTAGTTTCGATTGCAAAATGATTCCTCAAAAATGGTTTATCAAAACGCAGTCATGATTACGACACCTTTTGATCTCCAAAACTAAGGCCATGCACTTCGCAATAAAACAATTAAACCATGTCCTTTATGTAGAATGTCCCTTGGGAAGGTATGGATACAATTGTAGTGAGTCATGCCGAGAAGATACATGTGCCGGAAGTGACGCATGTGACCCTGTCACGGGAGCATGTCTAGCTGGATGTCTCCACCCAGGCTACATGGCTCCAGATTGCTCTGAAGGTACGGCGTTTTAGAAAAATACCAACATATCACATGTATAAAAAATTATGGTGAACTGATGTTTTGACGGTAAAATACCGACATGTCTGTCGGAGTGACTGTGGTTTGCGTTTTTTTTTTATTCAAACGCTCATAACTTGGCTACATGTAATAACTTAATATATAACAATATTTGCTAACTTTTATTCATCTTCACTTCGTTTTCTCTGAAATGCCCTGATTACAAACCTTACTAAGAACCTATCAAGGATTTTTACTTGCATTTCTTTATTTCTATATATTTGATTCTGTCAAATACACCGTTTAAATGTTTTATTCATCCACGAGTTAAAATGTATCTTACAATCTTGACATCCGTTTGCAGATTGTTGGGATGGCACATTTGGTCTTGACTGCGGTGTTAAGTGCGGTTACTGTAAGAACCGAGCAGCGTGTAATAAGACAACTGGGCATTGTCCGGCAGGTTGTGATAGCGGCTACGCTGGGCCACAATGCCTGGACGAAGGTTTGTATCATACTGAATTGCCGAATTCAAAATATTTTACATACATTGATTTTAACTTAAACTAGCGCAAATTCTATCGACTTCAAATGTTATTATATGGACCTTAAAGTTTAAGTTTAGACACGTGATTATATGGCACATCAGTTTTTAAAGAAATTAATTTTTGTCCCTTTCTTTTTTTTCAATTTCCGGCCATATTATGTACTTATTAAGGCCTTGTGTAGCCGTTCCTTTCGAAGATAAGAATTTGGGAGTTAAAGTTGTCTTATTGTAAAATTTATATTCCCATCCAATTAGTTATTTTATCTTTAAACATAACCAAAATCATAAAGTGTATATAGAAAACAACCCAATCTCTTACATTTTCAGACCCTCAGTTGGCGGCAGTCAGTATTGTTGTATTGGTGTTCGGATGTTTGCTAGCAGTTGCTGGACTGATAGGGATTGCCATAGGATTTTGGATCTATAAAAAGTATATTAATTCTCTATAGTTACTCTTGTAACCTTAATTATCGCTAATTAAACTGCTGTATTCTTCACAGGTCTACCAAGAATTGTCATATCTGATTATACATTTTATTAAATTTTACTAGGGCCCAAGATCATAAAACTAAGTTTTGAGATCAGTCTCAAATCTCAAGGGTCTGATTGGCTGAAATGGCGACTGGTCGCAATTTCAGCCAATCATATGCTTGAGATTTGAGACTGATCTCCAGATTTAGTTTTATGATCTTGGGCACAGAAACAACTTTAACACCACTTGCACAGACGGAGTTAGAACTTTAAATTTGTCTAGTATCTTTGGCACTTCAAATGTATATATTACACATAGAGTAAATAATTAAACTAAAAATCCGTGGAAGTAAGTGGCGCTCTAAATAGCCTTTTTTAGAGATACAATAATGTGACGCATTAAATGTCAATCTTAGGGATATGAGTATGTAACGCATTAAATGGTCTACTTTAGGGGTACTCCACCATGGGTCAGTTTCCAAAGAAGACGAAGAAAGGACGGCCAAGAAAAAGATGAAAAGGCCCCAAGAAGCCTTTCCATTGTCTCAAGGGTGTATGAAAACAACATCACATCAGAATCTGGTGAGTTTGTAGATCTGCTCCCTTAACCCTTTCCCAATTCTCTCTCTCTCTCTCTCTCTCTCTCTCTCTCTCTCTCTCTCTCTCTCCTGCTGTTCGTCTTTGTCATTTAAATGTGTTCTAGAGTATCACATACAACCTGCCTAAATTATAGCTACTACTACTAGTATTTGATTTAATTTTGATTTTATTTGAGAGTTACTTTATAAAATGGTTACAAGGTATCTCTTAGTGGTGGGGTCTTAATCTCTGTTTATTCATAATATTTCATATCGTTCGGACTTGCTAATGCGACATGCCGGAGACGGGACTTAACGTTCTTATCGAAGTTTTATTGTTTTTATATTTGTGCAGAACCAGAAAAGTTAAAGCGCACAAACTCGAATGCCAGCAACTACAAGCTATCAATGACCAAACCGAAGGGAACAATTTCCTTGGACGATCTCTGGGATTATGTTCAAGATAAAAAGATATCCACACCGGAACTGACACAACAATTCAAGGTACACGTGCAGTCTGTTGCAGTACAGCAACGGGGATAAACATTCTCCTTTTTTATCAACGGAATGCACCACTAATTCATTTAAGTATCTTAAATTTACTAAATCCAGCAGTGATCTCTAAAATTGCATAATTGGTCATTGGTACATAATTTAAGTTTTCTTTCAGTTTATTAAATGACTTGTTTACTATTCACTTGACGTTATTGTAAATATCCCTATTGACATCACTCAGGGTAAAGTCATCGTTAACAATGGTGGCGTTTTATTGAATCAATGCACTGCTCGTTGGTACATAAGGTTGAGTATGATCATATGACTTTCTCATGTTATGATCAACAGGATCTGCCCGTTGGACTGATACATCCATGTGAAGCAGCTAAGAAGGCACAAAATCTACGCAAAAACAGATACAAGGAAATATTCGCATGTAAGCATCTTCCTAATCAGCTACACAGACACCTGTTTAGAGGTCCTTTTCTGGCCAGTATGTCAGTAGAGCTATATACATGTAGGCTTAAAACATAGCTCTAGTATCACGTGTGGTCAATTCCATCTAATAAATGAGCGATCTGTATCACGAGATGCAACTTCAATCACCCAGAACACAAAATAGCCTCGTTTTCGAAAAAAAAAATTTCTTGTTATATTAAATAACTCCATGGTTATGTTATGTATGAACTGTTATTTTTTTTGAAAACTGGGATATTTTGTGTTCTAAGTGATTGCAGTTGTATCTCATGCTGTAGATCATCCGTTTATTTCCTGAAATTGCCCACTTTTGGATCTAGAGCCCTGTAAACCTATATATAGACCTATATAGCTCTATAGGCATATAGGGCCAGCAAAGGACCCCTAAACAAGTGTCTGTGATCAGCTTCAATTCTACAATTCACTTTCATCGTAAGCTTCGACAGTTTATTGTCTTGGTTTAAAATGATCAAAATTAAATATATATTGTATTGTAGTGTTTACTGAGAGAGAAACTCACATGGCTTATTGCAATATATTCTTATTCGTCTAGGGCCCAAGATCATAAAACTAAGTTTTGAGATCAGTCTCAAATCTCAAGTATCTGATTGGCTGAAATGGCGACTTGTCGCCATTTCAGCCAATCAGATGCTTGAGATTTGAGACTGATCTCCAGATTTAGTTTTATGATCTTGGGCACAGGTATTTCTTTGTTTAGTAAATAAATGGGGTTTCCCATTACAAAACATTAATTTTGTAATCGGTATGCATGTAATGTGTGACTTCCGTCTTGCTTAGATGACCACTCCCGGGTAAAGCTAGATGTGCTGACAGAGGAGTCTGGAAACGACTACGTTAATGCCTGCTATATAAGCGTGAGTATTTTATTAGACTTTTAGTTGCAACAAACATTGTTTTTCATTTTAAAACGTTTCCCATAAGTATACGTGTTCTAAAGACTTGGCTTATCTATGTCCATAATAGTCAGAACAGGTTTTGTAGATCGTTATTAAAGTTCACAAAATAATTATAAACGACTTATTTCTCAAGTCATAATTAAATTGGATCGTTTGAATAAAGAATACTTATTGTTTATGACAAAATTAGTTCTAAATCAAACTTTTAATCAGTTTTGGCGAATACAGCTCAACCAGTGCCCAAGATCATAAAACTAAATCTGGAGATCAGTCTCAAATCTCAAGCATCTGATTGGCTGAAATAGCGACAAGTCGCCATTTCAGCCAATCAGATCCTTGAGATTTGAGACTGATCTCAAAACTTAGTTTTATGATCTTGGGCACAGGAACTTGCAGAAGGAGCCAATCATACCTGAAACACTCACATCTATATTAAATTGTATTGGTCTGATTTTCTATTGTTTGTTTGTCTCATTTCAGGGATATAATCGTCCGCATATGTACATAGCAGCACAGGGTAGGTAGCATTTTTATCGACTAACTTAGATCTATTTGCATTTAATTTATTTTCAATAGCATTTCGTACTTTCAAACATATGCATTTGTGTTTGCACTCATAGGCTTATATACCTTTTTGAAAAATGATATTACCCTATGCACCAGGGATACGGCTTTTATTCTATGTGAGACTAGGGCTGAAGGTTATAAAAATGAGCATGGAAACCATTCTCAAATCTCAAGCTTCTGATTAGCTGAAATGGTGACCAGTCGCCATTTCAGCCAATCAGATGCTTGAGATTTGAGACCAGTCGCCATTTCAGCCAATCAGATGCTAGAGATTTGAGACTGGTTTCCATGCTCTGTTTCATAACCTTGGGTGCAGATGTAGATTCCGATCAGTCTTGCACGTCCATGCAGTCTGTCTAGAACTTACACTATTCACTTCTTGGTCTGAAATAACCTAATAAATATTCAGGCGAACAGAATTCATCATATCAGTCGTCGCTGTTTGCTTCTTTTTCCATATTAACCTTCTAAATTTAATACGAACAATGTAGATCATGGTCATACTGCACCGATTTGCCAGCTAATCTGTGTATTTACAAGTACACACTGTATATAACCGGGTTATTCCTGAATTCAGGATTCTGTGTGTCTAAAATGGTTGATTTTCTTTATTTTCCCTATATAAATTGGCAACTTTTCAGGATTTCAGGATTTTCAGAATTTCTAACTTTCACCCCTGTAACCCGTATCTATGTGTAAAGGAATAATATGCAATTTATTGCATTGTTATAATTTATTTGAATGTCAATGGAGGAAATCGTCTTTCGCCTACTCGTTTTCTTAATTGTTTTTAAAAGAGTAAAAAGATTGAAATGTTGGCAGGAGATTTGTTACCATTAAAACCCTAAGTATGTTTCCAACAGGTCCAACTGAAGAGTTTGTGTGCGATTTCTGGAGGATGATTTGGCAGAAGCGGTGCAGAAAAATCGTCATGCTCACAAGACTTGTTGAACACAATAAAGTAATACCATCTGTTTTCTATTTTCTTAAGCGGTTAATCATTCTTTAGTATGTTGCGAAATAAATATTGCCACGATAATTTAATGTATGCTTTTCTATCTTTGAAGTTTGAAAGCTTCATCGTAGCGTTGTCTGTCATTTCTACCACAGACACAGATGACACTGCCGTCAGTTTCTGTGAAATAGAGATTAAGACCGGGGATCGTTGAGTTTGTGAAATTTACTCGCCGGGGCATTCTACATTTTGTACTCATAAACTCAATTAATCGGTTTTTATATGATTAGACCTTCTCAAACGGAACGAGTGTAAATGTTAATAATGATCTAAACAGCAATTGTGGCATTTGTAACTTTACGCGAATAAGGCTCGGTTTGGAGGTTTCTCCATCGTTTTTGTATGATTGCAGGTGAAGTGCTGTCAGTATTGGCCGGACGATGGAATGAAGCAGTACGGAACATTGTTCGTGGAATTCAAGGAAGCAGACACATATGCTGATTTCACCATAAGAACCTTTAGCATCTATATGGTACATGTCGTAATAAAGTTTATGTGTGCAGTAATCAACAGAAACACAACTTATTTCATCTGATGTTAATCTTTCTTAATATGTTAAAGATATATACCTTTACATTCACACTAAGAACAATTTATTAGTTGCTATGGTAACATGATTTATGATAAGAAGTTGACAAATTTCTATATATTCATTTATGCTCTTTACATCATTAATATAACTTTTTTTATATCAGTCAAAATGTGATAAAATTAGGTTATTTGCGCAATCATAATCGTCACCTGGCAAGTTTTCCCAGACAGAAACATAATGTGCACATATTTGTAGAACCCAAAAAAAAAGCAGAAAAACTTATGGCAGCGGTGGGATTCGAACCCACGCCTCCGAAGAGACTGGTGCCTTAAACCAGCGCCTTAGACCGCTCGGCCACGCTACCTCGATGAAGAACAGATCGATATAGTCAAACAGTATTTAAACGGTGTCATTGTTATACGGAAATCACCGAAGGGTTAACGGAAATTTCCGTACAATAATGTGCGTGATTATTCGCATTTTTACTGTGGAAGGTGTTAATTAAGTAGTATAACATGTGTGTTATGTTAGAGTTTTACATTTTTGGTTAAACTTCATTAATTGTTAAAGACATATAAAACCTTTAAATAAACCGTGAAACTATTCTCGATTTCATTAGGAGATTTCAATATGTTGTATTTTTTGCTCCCCAATTGTCATGTGGCCGTTTAGCTCAGTTGGTTAGAGCGTCGTGCTAATAACGCGAATGTCGTGGGTTCGATCCCCACAATGGCCAAAAGTTTTTTTTTCGCTCTTATCTTATCCGAGATATGCTTGTAGGAAGGAAAGGAGACGCGAGAAATCCGGCAGTTTCATTTTGAGTCATGGGCCGACCGTCACGTTCCTGAATATGCATCATCTCTAGTACATTTCTGGACTGCGGTTCGCACTACAGACCTGAAGGACAACGTACCAATCCTCGTACACTGCAGGTGAGGCAGCAGTTAAAACTGTCCAAATTTGGATTCAAGGGGATCGTTGAGTTCATAAAGTTGGTGAGCTTCTTTTCAAAAGAATAATAAGAAACCGAAAGAAAACACATCAAAGATGGCTTTAAATAACTGTCTGATTGTTTGTTCTCAAAGTTTTCCCGGGTGAATCAGTATCCATAATCCATAAAATAAAACCCCACAGACCATGTTTAAATCATAATTATAACGTATTTAAATAGACGATAAAAGTCCCCCAAAGCTATGCATGCGGGATGATCGATGAAACCTTTTGAAGGTAACGGTGTAAAGGTTTCCTAACAGGTACTAATGATTTAAATGTATGCCTTTCAGTGCCGGTATAGGTCGGACGGGCACTTTTCTAGCGTTGGATTATCTCATAGAACAGGCGAATGCCGAGGGCTACGTCAACGTGTTCCAGTGTATCCAAAATCTCCGTCATCAAAGGGTTAACATGGTCCAAAATCAGGTAGAATATACATAACTTTATTTAATTTAATATAAAGAATTTGCTTTTATTGTTTAATGTTAACATATACGTGACCAATAACAAAAAAAATGGGGAAAAGCTCTGAAAATACTCCGGTATTCAATACAGTTACCCTGAAATTACACGACATTCGGGTCTTAATGAGAGTACTGAATATTCAAATTAATTTTAATTTTGCTTTAAAAATAGTCTTTATAATTATGTAAATGCATATCTTTCAGGACCAGTACGTGTTCCTGCACGAAGCGTTGGTGGAGGCGCTATTTTGTCCAAGCTCAGCTACGCCCTGCGACATTTTCTATTCAAATTACAAGAAGAATCTGAACGTCGATCCGAAAACACAGAAATGCTCGCTAGAACAAGAGTTCGAGGTATATCATACATCAAAATATGCAATGAAGTGGTAAAGCATATGTCAGATAGTGTCAGATACGATCTATTCCCTCGAGGGTACCGCTGCTGGACACTATAACTATGTGATCTCAAAACTGATATTTCTTATCAGTTACTGACAAATTACTGATATAAACGCATCCATATTATTTGATGTGCATATTCTAAATTTGTCTCGGTATTTTAGGTCAGATATATTTGACGTCTTAAAGAAATGCTGATTTTCCTCCGTGGTCATGTCTTCAAATATATTCAATATTAAGTTAATTGTATATAATCATTGAACTGGAAAGCCTTTGTACCTTCTGATTATTACGTTTATTGAATTTTGCACTCAAGCGCCAAGTATCAAATAAGACTGAGACTCGAGACAAGATGAAACAACTGACTGGACTGATTGAATGTGGGCTCAGTCTCCAAATAAATTAATCACAAGTCAGAGATTTAAGGCTGGTTTTCTGATTGTGGACAGATGTTTGAGTATGAGTTATTTAACATTACCTTCAGTTTAATGTAATATAATAACTGCTTTAAAGTTGCAAATGTTGACACATTTATTTTCATTTACAGAAACTTCAGTTTATCACCAAGTTTCACGACAGTCAGCAGTCCAGTTTTTATAACAACAATGACTACAAGGCCGCTAACAATAGTGCTAACAAGGAGAAAAACCGCTCCTCCCATATCCTTCCGAGTAAGTTCTGTCACAATATGTCTTGGAACCAATAATCGTCACATGGAGAAAAACACGCTCCTCACAATTTTGTTTTATCAAGTATCTGTAAGATTTTGCTTACACTTTGAGTTCGGTGAGAACCTATCGCGTATATGTAGTCTGATTTAGGTATCATCTATTCTACTATTTAAGCAATTACGGAAAAACATAGATGTTGCACTGCAGTGTCGGGTGCAAGATTTCTAGAAAGGGCTTCGTCAAGGGCAGTCTTGGGCTAGCTAGATTATACATTTCCAACTTTCTGGCCAAAATTTCAGTGAACATTAAATATTCCTGGCAAAAAGGGATTCAAGAAACCCTACTTATCCACCTCTGGAGCCGACCCTGCAATTACATGTTCAACACCGTATTTTCCGAATGTTTCAGGTGACATGCACCGTCCTTGGTTGACCACCCGAGTATACGACAGAAATGACTACATAAATGCTGTTTACCTTCCAGTAAGTACACGTTCCCAAAGTTATAAAACTGAGAGTGGAAACTAGTATCAAATCTCAAGCATCTGATCGCACAGAATCGCACAAATCATTAATAACAAAATTTAGAAATGAGTTTTAATGTGCATTATCTTTATAATATATTAGTAAGAAATAAAAGGGATAGGCATACGAGAACTCCATATGGTCCTTGCGCACATCGCGGTCCGGAGTTCAAATACTTATTTACCTATACAGTGAAACCACTCTGTTAAGACCACCTCAAAGTGGTCTTATTTTTGAGGTAGAAAATAGTGAAAAATTAATTAAAAGAACATGGAAATAGTGGACTTATTTTCGAGGTGATCTTAAATTCGGAGTTGTCTTCATTAGAGGATTTACTGTAAATTATTTCTGATTTTATTAATAAAAGTTGCCTTTTTAATATAAAGCATCCACGTAACAGTTGTGACACTGAATTATCGCTTGTTTCAGTCTCACCGTGAGGACAAGATGTTCCTGCTTACACAGAACCCCTTACCGGACACCATAGTGGACTTCTGGAGGATGGTGTACGAGAACAAAGTCTCAACGATCGTAAACCTTGATCATATCAAGATCCCCGTAAGTAAGAGCTTACGTTAACGTTAGCTGAAAGAACGCTAATAGTCACAAGTGCGCCGGACGGACTGACGCCAGGGCAGACGATGTAGATGTAGATCCGTCACATAATTATGTTTTTGTTAATGAAAGAAACTGGGTTAATCCTGAAATGCCGGTCTTTTCATATAAAATATGCCGATTAAATAAATGTTTATACTAGATGCATAGGGTACATAATTTAATAATATTTTCTCAATTTTTTTCAGTCTGAAGTCTACTGGCCACGGGAAGAGGAGACGCTTACATTTATTCCGTTCACCTTACACCACAT